>CM074277.1:7097893-7637893 GCA_037194245.1 Opsariichthys bidens | reverse complement strand
CAACACGCTCTTCATTTCAGGCCTCAGTCAGTGTCATCCAGGAACACAAAGATGTTTTTTTGTTTTTCTCCCCAACAATTCATCACTTCCATATCCAATAACAAGATGCAGGGCCACTAACCGGACCCTATTCTTCATATTTTTGATATGAAATGAATTATTTAACTTATTTATATGCCCTACACAAAGATTGAACGGAAGGTATTTTTATTCAGTTTCCTTTGTGAAACGACGCACTGTCAGTGCTGACTTTGGCCACAAGATGGTGTTTTGATGGGGTCAACCGGACGCTGGTCCAACGGGTGCTTGAATTGGACACATATTGTAGAGCTTTGCTTTACTGTTGGCACCTTTTGAGAGAAACAAACATTACGATAAGAGGAAAACAACTGCGAGTTGAATTAAGTAGTTCCTACTTGCCTGATATCGTTTGTCTGGGATGAATTCTGCAAATTGATTTAAGACAAATTAAGGCTTTATAAAAGTTCTTTCTTTGTATATATTTTAACTAAGTGTATTTATAATTTGTCTGACGCTGTAGGTGAGCAGTATTTGAAAAGGGGCTGATGGTCGATTTTGTCGTGCTGCTGAAACTGAACCAGTTTGAATGATTTGAAGTAGTCAGCAGAAAAAGAAGAAAAAAAAGATTTCTACCTGCAGCCACAGTATGACTTTGTTCGCTGGATTTGTGTCCATTTGCACTATTTAGTGAGTGGGCTGCACGGTCACCTACAGCCCACCGTTTGCCATTGAATCCACTGTTTAATTTGTATTTCCAACCATTTTGGTTGTAAAGTCTTCCATTGGAGTTGGTACATCCAAATCTGCATTCGAATGTTATTGAAGTATCGATTATAAAGCAAAGACATCAGCGTTAACATCTTTATCCAAAGATAAGATTTGCTACCTGCAGCTCTTGTTAGGGAGAGAACTATATTTATATTTCCTTTCTAGCCACCGTTATGTACGAACTCTGATTACTAGACATTTTATATCTGCAGTAACCGTGAGATTTGCAATTGACATTCATTACTTGTACGCTAACTTTTCTGTAGTGCTTGTGATCGAGTCTCAAAAGATGAATTGTGTCTAAACTCGCAGATGCACACATAGTATATCCTATATTGTCTTCTATTTGATTTATTCTTAAGATTGTAAATAAAAGTCTTTTTGTAATGAAATCCCCCCGTTGTGTGTCTTTGACTCCTGATGTTATGGGCAAAACGTAATTTACTTTGAAAGTGTTTATTTTCATCTTATTATGTTCCGGGTTCGGTCTATTTTGGCGGCAAATAATTTTTGTAAAAGCTGAAATGCATTTCAATGGCTCAAGTTCTTCGGCAGGACATTTTAATATCAAGTAAGTGCTTTATTTTTAAAAGTGTTTGTGTGTGTCAAACAATCCTGGGGGGAAAGTCTCACAGCTTCCACAGAAATATTGTGCTGCAGAAATCTTATCAACATAAGAAATGTTTCCTGAGCATCAAATCATCATATTGGAATGATTTCTGAAGGATCATGTGACAAATCTGACCGACCTCAAACTTTTAAACAACAATGTACTTCCAGTTCGTTCTAAATTTACCCTTCGCAAAGCCCCGCCCCCTTTAGTTACTGTTGCTATGTCCGACAAGTCATGCGCTCTCACGCCACACATCATGTTCTCACGAAGTGAAAAATACATCCTGGAGCAAAGAGACACTGACAACACGTCGACAGACATATGAAACATTTCATATTTAAAATATTGTAATTTTTTTAAGTAGTTTAATCAATAAATAGCGTCTAGTGTCTCTTTAATGTGTTGTGACAGATCGCTGGAGCTCCTCGTGAACCAACATCTCTTCATACTAGTTCATTTATAGCATCAAATAAACATGAATGAACGTCAGAAGAATGTTGTTTCAAGAGTGGAAAGACGTGAGTACACGCAATTTTTCAAGTTCACCAACTTTAATCTACTAACTGTCGGATTCAAATGAAATGGCGGATTCAGGGTTATGATTGGTTAGATCGCCTGTCAATCAAACTGGCAGGGAAGGCTCAATTAGGATCATTTTTAAAAACAAAATTCAAACCTCCAAGGTAAAATTCCATCATATTTTTGCTATAACTGTTGAATAACACAATAACGAAACTGACATTTAGACGTCATTCAATTTTATAATGAAGGTGAATTTTAACCGAAAGCTTAAACTAAATAAATAAATAACATCTAGCTGGATGTTTTTTTGCTACGTATGATACATTCCAGGAGTTTTATAGTTACAAAAAGTGTCGAGAGCGATAGATCTCATAATAAAACAAGAATCAACACTGGCTTGGCTTTTTGAATATAGCGAGAACTCAGGGGTTTGATTTGAAATGTAAAAGTGGCACCGAGAAGGCGTTTTTATTACACAACGGGTATTTTATTGAACAGATAATTTGCCATGTCGATCTCTTTCACTGTGAAAAAGTCATTTCATGGTTGTTTTAGCGTACTGGAATTTATTTTCTAGAAGGTACAGTGTTTATTAATGGGTAAAGCTACACTAGCCTCTTCAGCTAGTTATCTTGAGATCATAGTTTCCATGTAAACTGGTAAACATCTCCT
The DNA here is from genome assembly GCA_037194245.1 of Opsariichthys bidens. NCBI lineage: Eukaryota > Metazoa > Chordata > Actinopteri > Cypriniformes > Xenocyprididae > Opsariichthys > Opsariichthys bidens. Next base: position 7,635,297 of record CM074277.1, on the reverse strand, counting down.
AAACCTAGTGAATGTGTTATGAACAGCCATAACCATATTCATCCGCACAGTCACACAGAGCCGAAGCACAAACAAAACAACGTTCTTTAGCAAAATGCAGTTTTGTTTTTTAACCGCTAGAGGGCCAAACGTTAGTGTACCTTTGAGGTAGACGATACAAGGCTGATAATGATTAAAAAAATGTTATGTACACACATTCTCGGAAATAAATTAACTTAATTTACACTAAATTAACTCAGTAATCTGCTAATAATAGGGGACTAAGGACACTGAGTAAGAGCTGTGGTAACATTATCAACATGATACTTTCTGAGCTCACAGGAGAAATTGTATGTGACTGTGAACACATTTACAGATTTTATAGCCAAAAAAATCAAGATGATTTAATTTACATAACCTGAAGTAGCTGTAGTTTAATTTGATGCTTTGTATTTGTGCTAACTTCAAACCATTATGCTAAAACAGTCAGCAACCAACCCCTGTGATAATGCCAACAAATCAGTCATCAATCACATCCTCTGTTTTTTGTTGCATATTGAGGGATTTCTTCTGTAGGCCAGGTTTTTTTTTTTTTTTTTTTTTTTTTTTTTTTTTTTTTAGCACTGAATATTCCTTTCATACAGAAAAGGTATCATTTCCAGAAATAAATAGAGTAAGTCATGTGTCCTGGTGGTTGTGTGATGAGATGTTCACTTCACATAGGCTGTGAGCATAACATTTGTGACAAACTTGAAATAGAATGGCTTTGTTTTTCCTCGCTAAACCAACAGAAACCCCAGCAGAGTAAATAAAGGTGTTAAGGAAGCAAGCAGGCATAGATCTGTTTCTGTATTCCTCCAGATGCAATTTCAGACCACTGGCTGTGAGACAGGGACATCTTTAAGGATAATAGCACTGAATTACTTTGCGTTGAGCACCAACAAAGACGCACGAAAAGAAAAGAAAACGTGCCAAATTCCAGAGACAGCTGTTCATGTTCGCACATCCATTATATTTCATGGCAGCGTTACATAAAAAACCCCCAAACAGCCAGACACTTTGCAATATGAGCAAATACAATTCCAAAAAAAGTCCTTTTAATTCATTGTTTTAATAACTTTTGTAAGCAATAACATATTTGTTTTTATAGAAAATAAACATCTCTAAGAAATACTATACACAATTATAATAGTACATCACATCTTACATTTAAACAGCATCAAATACTTATATACACAATTACTTAGAATTAGGAATCAAATAATTACGTGATGTTCTGTCATCTCTATGCGCGGTCTTACCTGTAATACTGCAGTGAAGTGAAGCCTATAATACTGTATGTCAGTCACATATACATCTGATTAAATGACTATGAATTCTGATTTTCAGTTTTTCACATTGTCTTCTGCGTCATTTCACAAATAACATGAACAGAAATGTCAAATCTGTTTGATAGGGATCTCTTCACCGTGGCTTTCGAAAGTTTACAATTTTGCCATTATTTACTCATCTAGATGTTTTTTTTTTTCCCAAACCCAAATGACTTTCTTTCTTTCTTCAGTCGAGTTATTTAAAAGAATGTTCAAGCTGCCCTTTTCCACTCAATGAAAGTGAATGGCGACTGGGGTTGTATCATAAAAACCTATTCCAAGAGTGCTATATTTCAAGTCATGTGATGAGACCGATTTCCGATGTGCTGATGCTCTAACACATTTTGTGTTTGTTTCACGGAAGACAGAAAGTCATAAGGGTTTTGAATGACATAAGGGCGAGTAAAGGATGACAGAATTTTTATAGTCCCTTTTACAAATGCTGAGAAGCTGATACACATAATACGAACACAGTGTTGGGGAAAGTTACTTTCAAAAGTAATGCATTACAATATTGTGTTACACCCTAAAAAGTAACTTCACTTAGTTAAATTTGATAGAAAGTAATGCATTTCGTTTGTTATTTTTGCGTTACTTTTTCCTCACCTGGGCTGGGCTTGCTTATTTGTTTGTTCTTTAACAACAACAACAACAACAACAACAAAAAGAGTTATATTTTTGTCAAATGTAAAGGCCCTTTCACACCAAAAGTGAAATAAGCCTCAGGCTGAAGGAAACGCAAATTCAGTCAATAAAATGGGAAAACAAAAGTAACTTGTTACTTAACAAGTTACTCGAAAAAGTAATCTGATTACTTTACCCCCAACACTGCATGACCGTATATATATATATATATATATATATATAAAATGTATATATTTTCATCCGGATGCACTGTCGGACATCTCAGTGATGCTGTTTTGTCTTCAAATGCACATGAAAATAAGCCTACGTCTTGGAGTAGCAGTATATCAAAATAATGCATTTATATGTTTTTTTCTTCATGATATCAGAATATTTAGACCTGTAAAGCACACCATGTACAATTTCACTTTTCACTTTTTTTCTTTGTAACATGTAAGTGTCCATTGAAATACATCCAGTGTTGCATGACATCTTCAAATTTCAATCCCCCTTCCACTGTGGAAACACATACGTGCCAGCCAGTGCTCGGGGGCAGCAGGCCAAATCCGCCACCAGGTGTCCCCGACTGATAACATCCGCTCCAGAACACGGAATAAAATGGAAGAATGACACATTCGGATTCATAACAAAAGTGTCTTTCCCTTTTTCAGCTTTTGGTCATGAAGGTTTATGTGTTTGGGCCGGGCTGGATGGATTCGGAGATGATCTGATCTTGGGTCGGTATTGCTACAGTATCTTTGTGCTTCGACTGAAGCCCCAGTTTTTCCTCAGCGTTTCAGGTGTCCACAGCGACTCGCAGCACACAGGCAGACGCATGTCCTTGTTCTACTGCATAGGTGACATTCACCAGTCCTCATGCGCCGGTACATTACATCGCCTGAAAAACAGATCCATTTGTCATGCGTAAGAAAGCCTTGCTGAAATATTCCTCATTCATATACATTATTAAGGACTCCTCATACCTATGGAACTCTTCACTTTTAAAGACAGAAGTCGTATTAAGGCACATTCATCATATGAATCACAATTCAGGTGTTCATTAGCTCATTACGCGAACAAAGCAATGTTTTACTGCATCCCAAATGTCACTTTCCGTCCTGATATTCCTTTAACATGACATCATCCTTCAGGAAGTGACATCATTTTGGAGGGAAAACAACAGCACAGGTAACAGTAAGTAATGGATTTAATGCATTCAGTGATGATTTGGTTTCTTAATTTGTCTCACTTGAAAACAGTCCAAGTGTTTGATCATTTAAACTTTAGTCTGACAATATGGACATTTGAAAAGTTATATCTCTAATCTGTGCATTGTGCATGACATCTGTGTTGTGTCTGCGGCAGCAGGGCCGCACTACGCGCATGTTTGTGTCGGTGTGGTTGTGCATTATACGCGTTGCATGAGCTCTCTAATTGCCAGCGCGGGAGCAGTGGCCGCTGCGCCGATAAGAAAGCTGCATCGAGCCGGGATCTACAGCCTGAAAAAAACACCGCAGGACCGTTTCCTAATTGCGCTGACACGGATGTTATTCTTGGTTTATGTATCTCTCCTCCTCCGCAGCTTTTCTTGCTATTGCTCTCGTTCTCTTTCCCTCCTCTGCTCTGGGTCCAATCTCTCGCTTTCTCTCTGATCTCTGAACTAATCCTTCTGCTCTTCAACGCTGGTAATCAGTATCTCTCTCACACCACGATTTAACCGCAGCCCTGGTTGCAGTGTTTGTTAGGCAGCACTGCATTGATATTCATCAAACGTTCTCGCGTTCCAAACAAACGACTTAGTTCAGCACGAACTGCTTTACTTCGAATGTTTACATCGGATTTGAGCACAGCTGTAATATCTGAACTTTGGATGTGCGTCACATGATCTGCCAAACTGTATGCTTTGAAGTTACATATATGTACAGGAGGTTATTCATCTGTTTTTCTTATTTAAGACAATTTCTTATCGACTTACATTGATGGAGTGTCTTTTATTGCAACATCAACGCCATGACTTCTTTGCAACATTTGTCCCTTTTATAATTGCATACTGAATTGTGATTTAATATATTTAACCATTTTTCACTGTGCCCAGAAATGAATGAGACAGTGGCAAAAACAGCTCTGATGCAGAACCTAAATTTACCCAAAACTTTAACACTGTTCTTTTGTTGTCTGGCTAGAATTGTCTTTTTCTTTGAGGAAATGTAAATGAAATGAAAGAACGGCAACATTCTCTCGCCCTGGCTGCTGCGCTGCCTCCCTTCGGCCTGACTTAAAGCACCGCCTGTGCTGCATTGCTGTTGTCATGTTCTCGAGCCACGTGAACCTAAAAGAGAGCTCGCCACTGAATGCATGTGAGCACAGAGGAGAAGAGGAAGATGAAGAGGAGGAGGAGATTTCCTAGGAGACCTGGACGGGGGTGGTATCTCTACCGCTCGCTTTCATTAAAGCGGCAAATTGGCATCCCAGAGACCCAAAGCCCTTAGATCCCCCTGCTGATGTGTGCTCTGCTTGTTCTGAACTTTCTCCTCTGCTCTGTTTGTCTGTCTATTCTGTTCTCCTCTTCCTTTGTCGTGGGAGGGTGAAAGAGAAAGGGAGGGGTAGAGCCGGAGAGATGAGGGTGGGGTGTTTTGATCTCCATCCAGGTTTTGCCTCACGGTCTCTGACAGGAAGCTGTACTACTGCTGAATATCATTTCTCTTTCTCTCTTTCTGCCATGCCCATTTTCTCTGTCTTTCTTGTTCAGTCTATCCCTTTTCCTTTCTCTCTCCCTGACCTACCTCAGTTGTAGTTCACAGATTGCCTGTAGATGGCGAACGCACAAGCAAATGCAACCACATAAGACTGAAGAGGCATGTGAAACTAAAGCCACGTTTCCACGGCAAGAACTTTCCCCAGGAACCAGGGACGTTGGGGAGTTGGGACTGCAGGGTCTAAATAAAGTTCCACCTCCAGAAAGTCCCTGCTCACGAGGTAGTACTTATTCAAAGTTCATGAACTTTCGGGGGTGGGACTTGGGCGCTGAACATGCTGATTGGTTGAGTTCATGCAGCATTTTATTTCAACCACCGTTTTTAAAAGTCTGTTGCGGTGCCAGCAGTAAGAGTTGTTTCCTATTCGAATCAACAATGGAGTTTAAAAATTATGACCGATGGACCGGCGTCAAGATTCAGGCTTTATTAATCTTATATGCAGAGGACAAAATCCAGCGGGAACTGGAAAGTCGTGCACAGACCTACTTCACTGGACTACAGCAACAGGTCAAGGGGAAAAAATTCAGGTAATTTTGGTGGTTTAAGCTAAGGTGACTAGGGTGAGCATTACTAATGTTATTTCTTAATACTAACCCTAAGTATTAAACTTGCTGTATTGTTTCTTTTACGAATACGAATGATACCCAAATTGGTGTGGATTGTTGAGTAGGGGTGTTTTATTACTTTTAAATCAATCAGAAACTTTTTGCCTGATGGACAAGGAAGTGATCCAAGTAGCCAAGTCGTAACAATCCACAACACCAAGCAATTGCATATCAATATTCTAAAGTCCTTGGAACACCTTTGGAGCCACATTGGAGAACCTTTTGCGCAGGTAATCAACTGCTAACATGCAACTAGAAAATGCTTACAGCAATCAACGTTATTCCACAAGTGTTGTCACATGAGCTGAGTTGTATTCCGTTATTCTAAGCCCACATGACTGGTTCAGTAGAACACAGGAGGAAACAATTTGAAGAATCTTCATGCAACTCTTTGCCATACAACAACAGTTCTATCATACATGCTCCAAAAAGGAGCGAAAATTTGTGTGCAAAGACCAGATAGAGCAGTCCCCTCTTCCGAACATATCAAATTTTTATGTTTGCTGGCACCAAAATGGCACTTTGCCATGTCTGAATTGACATTGTTGGTTCATTTCATATATTTAAGTTTGGGAATTTGCTAAATCAGTATGAGATTTGATTTGAGTAATTAAACCTTTTTTTTGGAAGGCTTTCTGCTACATGCAAGTGCCAAGACCTTGAGTGAAAAATGTCTCCATTCCCCATCCAGTAATAATCATCAGGCAGCACTTCTATGTCGTGTTTTTTTCTTTTCTTTAAAGTGTGTGGCTCCTAAAGGGAAAGGAGACTGAGAGAGCCTAGAATGTCTAATTAACATCCCTTCACTAACTTCTGCTGTCAGTAGAGAGCTGCCCAGTCAATAGCAGACAGATAAGGGTGAGATATGCTCAGCACTCATCTGTTGCCCTGAGAGATGGTGCTGATGAGGAACTGTGCTCTGCTCTCTAGTTTCACTCCTTGCTGTTGTTGTTATGGAGGTGGTAGAATGTTACAAGGACACTGAAGTTCATGGTACAATGGGGGTGTCTTTTAGATCAGAGATGTCCTTTGCTGTGTGCGAAACCAATTCACCAGCTTACCTTGTGTTTCAGACACCTAATAGAGAAGGTCTCTTCTTGAAATGTGCAGCCTGGAAAAAGATACAGAGAAAAGAAAGGGAAAAATCGAAAATATAAATTAGAAAATGCCATTGAAAATGCAAAGTAACATCAGCTTGCCCTTTTGTTTCTGACCACCACTTTCTATGATGGCAATTTCTAATGGCAGAGAGCAGTGCATAATGGAGGGAATCTAGTCTCGGCTTCAGTTGACATGCCCATGGAGCATTTACGGACCATCTGGTGCATATTGTCCAGAGCTGATGATATCTGCCAGTTCCAGTTCTATGCAACTTAGAATACACATTTTTATTATCAGTCAAGCTAGTCCTGAGAAGCAGTAGGTAAACTAGATATCATCATGTTTGCCTAAAGTGAAAGAGGTTAATTACGTTAAGTACTTCATAGAAAAAAGTATTGTTTGCACCATTGTCAGATATCCCCACAGCTAAACAACACAGAAGAACAGAAAAAGTATAATTGGTTTTTATCTGTTGATCAGAAACTGATCAATATGCTTGCATGCTCTGTTTTGTATCTAGACAGAGTATGTGAAGTGGAGGGTGGAGTCATTAGATGGACAGTGAATATTGTAGACAAACAAACGGCACACGGCAAAATGTCAAAACTCTTACCCATCTCTTTGGCGCAGACATAATGGTACCTCTGAGTACAGCTCTTCCAGCTGCAGCAGATGGAAGCTCCTTCACCTTGGCACCTGGAGCATTTCTGTGATGAGACAGAAAGCCTGAAGAGCTTCTCTCTAATATATTGACTCTTTCCTTCAGAGCCCCCCAAGCCACCACAAGTTGCAGATAATATAGTATAACTAATATAATTCTACACCCACTATACTCAAAGTATATCATTATTGGGTTCTTTTTGAGTAGTAGTCATTTTCTGTTACACTGTTTGAAATGGAATATTAATATATTGCTTACTGTTTAGTGTATACTAATTTATGAAAATAGAATGTAAAGCAGTAGCACAAGTGTGCTACATCGTTCTCACAAGCTCCTCTCAGAAATATGTTTAGTTTGAATTTTTAACCCAATTATGAGTAAAAATGTCTTGTGTCAGTGTCTAGAAAGAAGTCACAGATGATATTAGGGTAGTCGTGGCCTAGTGGTGAGGGAGTTGGGCTTGTAATCTGAAGGTTGCAGGTTTGATTCCCACGCTGGCAGGAATTGAAAGTGGGGATTGTGAATGAACAGCACTCTCCACCTTCGATACCATGACTAAAGTGTCCTTGAGCAAGGCACCTAACCCCTAATTGCTCCCCTTGTAAGTCGCTTTGGATAAAAGCGTCTGCTAAATGATGAAAAAAAATATTACAGTTGATTTCTTTTCCACTTGAGTCATGGTGGAATATTATGTGGTGTATACAGCTATATCTGACTCATTTAATTTCTAATTCAATTCCAAACATGTTTTTTTTTTTTTAACAGTACAGGAAGTTATTAATGTAGGGTGTTTAATATCAATGAAACACTTACTGCATTTGCAGCTTTCTGAACAGCTTCCTTCAGCCCAAAGAGTTTGCCTGCTACTAGGATTATGCCCGTTGTCCAGACAGCACAAGCTTCATGAGCCCAGTGCTCTTTCGCCTCAGCCTCCATCTGCAATCTCTGCAGAGCCGTTCCGCTGCCTCCTCACCAGCAGGGGGAGAAGCTCCACTAAGTCTGCTCTGCAACAGCAGGAGTCTTTTGAATCTCATCCGCAAGCTGGGGCGGGTTCTTAATGGTTCCCTAATTGCCCTTTTTCCCCTCCTGGGATGCCTGCTATGTCCTTCATTTGCATCTCGATAAATGTCCTTCGCACATGCACTCTGTGAGTTGATCTGCTCTGCGATGCAGCTGACCTCTATCTCATTTGCACAGTTGCTGTTTTGCCTGAAATCATTTCTGTGTGTTGAAGACAGCATTTTTCGTGGTATGCAGTCCTCAGGATAATAGGGGCCGCACAAGTCCCCAAGCTCTCTGTAATTTGCTGGCTTTCCACATAGGCAGCATGTTAGACACCTTTCAATCAGGCTTTTGTTAACTAAGGGCCCCTGGAGCATTACGGAGGAGTTTGATACTGCCTGGGTAACGGTGACTAGATTTTTAATTTTAGCTGCACTCTTTTTTCTTGCCTGGCTGAGCATCTGCTCTTCCTCAGGCCTGTTGACGATAGTACAAAGAGATGCTAGCTCCAAAGAGCTGTCAATGTGTACATATGGTCTAAAAGAACATTTGCCATCACCTAGTGCTGGATGCAAGTCTGATAATGTCCCCTTCACTGTTGGGGGGAGATCATTGCTGCATTTTGTCTTGATCTTAGGTCTCTTCACTACAACTTTGAGGACATTCAGAACCTTTTTTTTCGGGCCAGGCTTTTTTTTCTCCTTTACTTTGTCATCTTCTGTTTGACTTGAGAGCTCATCCTGTTTCTTTTTAAATGATGGCCGCCTGCCTCGTTTTGGTTTTATTAAGGGTAAGCACAATTCTGTTGGTGGTTTCTCATACTGTGCCTGCTCACCGGTTTCTGGTAAAGAGAAGGAAGGTTGAGGTGGGGGCAAAACGTCAGGCTCCTGTTGCTCCACGATGGGGATGCGTTCTTGTGGTTCAATGCCTTTTCTTCTCTTCTTTCGTTGCTTTAGATGCATCTCATGGTTGTTTTTAATGGCTCTCTGTTTGGCTAGCCTTGGAGTGTTGATAAGGAGGCTCCCAGCCTCCAGGGCTACATCTGGTGCATCGCTGCTCTCTACGGTGGCCCACTTTCTCCTCTTCTTCCTTGGAGTTTGAATTTCTGTGTTTTGGGTCTCTTGAGTGCTTATTGTGCTTTCGCTCTCCATGTGAGTCACCTCGGAGGTGTTTATTGTCTCCTTCGGCTCTGGTACCTGTGGCCCTATTTTTGATGTTGATTCGTCTGGTACAATATCTGGTTGAATATTTAAAGGTTGCTTTTTGGACCCTGGGGATGTGATTTTCTGAACCATTGCCTCATATTTAAGTCCCCTACCTTTCCGAGGAGGCAAATACTTAGTTTTAGTGGGACACTGAGGAGGTACAGAAGGCATGTCACTTATGTCTTCAGTGGGAAGGTTATCAGTGGTTACAGTGGTGCTTACAGATTCTGCTTGCAAATGCTGTCCTCTCTTTCGCTTTCCCTTTGCAATGCAGACTCCTGTGACTGTATCTAATGGAGGCACCTGTGTCTTTACTCGACTCTCTTGCGCACCTTTCTTCCTCTTTTTGGTGTCTAATGATGCTAAACTGGATTTTCTTTTGATGGAAACTATCTCTTCATTCGGTTGTTGAAGTGAATCTGTAGAGACATCCTTCTGCTTAGGTAATTCAAGATTTGAAGATTCAGTTTTACATGACTGATCCACAGTAACATTCTGTATTTGTGAGTGTGTGAGCATTGCTGAAGGTGTCTCAGTTGATTTATCACTCTCTTGCTCTTTATCTTCAGTCAACTTTTCTCTTGTTTGTTTTCGTGATCTCAGCACCATAGACTTTTGATCTCTTGCTAAAGTCTTTACGCAACTGCTCGCTAGAGTAGACTCCAAAGTGGAACCCACAGGTTCATTCTTAGTGTTGTCCACCACACCGACAAGCGTTTCCATAGTTAATGCCGTGTTCACATCTTGCGAAATAAGTTCATGTGTGTCCTTGGTATGGTCTTTTGTAATCTGAATATTTTCATCTCTTCTTATTGATTTTATTTTGGAGGTGATGCCTCTTGGTCGACCTGGACCTTTAGGCACTGACCCCTCCATTGGCTTTGACTCTGTGGTGGTTTGACTTGGCTTTGGAACAAGTATTTCTGGAAAAACCCCAGGCTTTAAGCCTAGTTTAGAACCAGATTTTGTACCAGATTTAGGACCTGGCTTTAAACCAGGTTTTGTACCAGGCTTTACATTTTCTGCGGACCCTGCACATTTTAAACTTTGTTTGGGACCAAGTTTTACACTAGGCATAACTTCAGGTTTAGGACCTGGTTTAGGACCAGGTTTTGAAATTGTTTTTGGACTAGGCTTTAGACCAGGTTTTGTATTTGATTTTGGACCAGGCCTTGGACCTGGTTTTGGACCTGGCTTAACACCTAGTTTTGAACCTGGTTTTGGACCAGGCTTTGAACCTGGCTTCCTTCTCTCTTGAGGACAGACCTTTGAGCTACTTTGTGAACCATAGGAGCGAGTGCACATGCGTGATGGTAAACACTCTGTCACAGGTTTCTGTGTTGGACTGCTAATATTCTGGTGGGCAGTTTCCATCTGATCAGGAATAAGGGAGCTTTTGCTAGAGGGCATGCTGGGATTTTGGGCAGAAGGTGGAGCACTGTCTCCTTCTACACTTAGCTGCCTTCTGATTCCTACATTTGAATGCATTAGTCTCCTCCTGCCCCGTGCATGTTTCTTACCAAACATTCTCGTATGTGCAGATGGTGCCAAAGGCTCTAGTTTGGCTGAGGGAGTCACTGCACTGGGACAACTTATCCCCGGTTCCATATCCTCATCCCCTTTCTTGGGGGAGGGTGGGGTGTCAGCCCAAGATGGCGCAGAGTGCAGTATTGACTTGCCTGGCAGCTGAGGAGAGTCAGGCTCCAGTACCTTTGCATCACTACGATCGATGTGATGATCCCTAGCCTGAGCCAAAGGTGTTGTTTTCTCATTGAGAGCTGAGAAGCCACTCTTGGCAGTGTGAGGCTGAGGTGCAATGTCACATATGCCTAACCTCCTTTCGCTGCCTCTGTGTAGCGTGTCCTGGGCAAAGCTTTCTGCTGTTTCTGTGTTGACTTGTGGCATGTGTCCCATCTCCTCAAATGTACTACGGACTTCTGGAAAGGACTCTTGTGATCTTGCTCTATTATTAATGACCTCCTCTGAAGTTGTCAGATTCTCTTTTTCATCTCTCACCTCAGTGGAATTATGGGAAAGGACAGACGGCTGCTCCTCAAGGGTGTCCACTGGTCCCTCAGTACATGTGAGGCTATCTACTACATTCTCACTCTTTGAATTTTCTTCTTTCTCTGGCAAATACAGATCAGTGCCGGAATTGCTGGGTGATGTTTTCAGAAGCATTTCAACATTGGTCTGTGGCTCTGATTTGAAATGTTCTGACTTTATTTCTGTGTCTTCATTACATTTGTGATTAAGTTCAGAAAAGCAGTCCATCTCCTCTGAGTTTCCTTTATCTAAATTGTATTTATTTTGCAGCCCTTGGTAGATATTTGCTTCTGTTTCATATGAGTAACTTTCCTCTAATACTGCTTTATTTATTTTACGAAAAAGTGAAGGACTTTTCTCATCCTCCAACCACTTCTCTTGCTTTTCAGTGACCTCTCCTTTGCACTCATGGTCTGTAGACAGCTTTCTTTGTCCAATTTCCTCCTCATCAGCCATCCTCTCAGTCCATGCTGACTCCTCAAAGTTCTCCTTTAGAGTACTCTCTGAATGCTTTATGTCCGGTGGTGAATTACTCTCTTGTTTCATAGGACTTGGAGCTGTTACACTGATGGGAGACCTCTCATCTCTAATGCAACGGAGAGAGCTGTTGGGCTCCTCGCCAGTCAATACTCTCTGTACTCTGGGGTCACAATTGAGATTATCCTCAGAGGCTACGCTCTGGAGACTTCGAACTGAGTCACCTGACCTCACTGATACATCGTCAGCAGAGTTTAAGGAACATGTGGACGCTGTGTCAAGGCTGAGACGTGAGTGTGTCTGGGTGTGTGCTTGACCTTTTTCCTGACCAAAATAGTAATAGCTCCTGTCCATCTGGTCCTCAGTGCTGCTAGAGTATCCTCCCTCCTGTAGTTCTGCTGTCATGGACCTGGGAATGCTGTAAGTATCGGATGGAGGAGGACCATGTTGGTTATCAGGACAAGATGACTCTTCCATACCCTTTAACTGACCTCTATAGTCTTCCCCCTTTTTTGGATGGTTTCGTTTGCTGGTCTTTTTGTTAGCCATAAGGGCCTCTGACAGCAGCAGCTGCTGAACATTGTTGGAGATGTTTTCAACCTGAGATGTCAGGGCATTGAGGCTCCACAAACTGGGGTTGGACAGGAGCTTTTCCGAGAATCGTTCTTTCATGGAGCCAGAATAGCTCTGGGACTGGTGGTTCACACTGGGTGATGAATGGGTATTAGGGGGCATCAGCATATTTTGGTCTTGCAAACCTGTGGAGGAAGAAGCCCCAGGATTGATGGGAGGTTGGCCATACTGAAAAGAATCAGGATTTGGCATTAAGGGGGAAGGTGTAGAGTTATATGAGGGAGATCTTCCCACAGACCTTGCAGGTGAATGACTGGAACTTGGACTACAGGTCTGGTAGTATTGTTCTGGTGACCTTACAGAAATATCTGTTATGCAGTAGTTTTGCTGCGGCTGATTGTAGTGCTGGAATTTCTGAAGGTTCTCCTGTGTACCAGACATTCCTTGCAGGGAGCCCTGTTCAAATCCAGATCTTGAGGGAGTTTGTTGATAACCATAGTTATTCGGAGGCCTGTATCCACTCTGCTTTAGACTGCTGTGATTGCTGAGTTGTCTTCCATACTGAGCATTAGTTGGTATACCATAACCTTTGTAGCCATGTGGCATTGTATTACATTTCTCCATGTAAGATGACGAAGATGAAGAGGGGGGTTGCGAGTGCTGAGGGAAATGCAGGTGGCCCTGTGGATACATTAAAGGAGATGGTGCTGGATTGGGTGGGAGGCCCTGTTGATGAGAACTTGTATAGGATGGGGCAGAGGACTGGGAAGGGAGATGGCACTGACTTTGAGAGATAGCTAGCATGTTCTGCTCTAGGTACTGGGATGACCCACTGACCCCAGACTCCAGCCGTCCAACCATGTCCTGTTCAAATTGGGTCATCTGAGCTGACTCATCCCATTTTTGCTGCAAGTGACCTTCACTAATATACTGGGCTGTGTATCCAGGGCCCATGTGATTGCTGTAGCCAGCCTGCAGGTGCTGGTTTGGAGTTTTGGCTCCTCTGTAAGGTTTTTTAGTCTGAGTAGCACTGGTGCTGGTGTAGACAGGATAGGTCTGCTGTCCATAACAGTCCTTAGAACCCGCTCCTGCTGTTGACATCCCTGCAGCAGCTAGAGAGTGTGGCTCATAGCCCTGTCTGGACTGGCTGTGATGATGTCTATAACTCTCAAGGCGCGACAATTCTTGGGGTTCCTGCTGGTAGCAGTGCTGGTTGCCATGGAAACCACTCCGCTCTCTGAAGGACTGCATGACTCCAGCTAGGGGGCTCTTTGGAAAGGGAGAGAAAAAATATAGAGAGGCTGTGCTTAGTGGCTTCATTTTCTTATCAGTGATCATTCTCTCATTCAATTAATTTGAATTCATTGCACTATTTGCCCTAAAACAAATCGTATTAGAATTTACACATACTCATTCATAAAATCAAATCATATGTCTCTCAGTGAGTACTATAAAATTTCACTCTCCTTTACAGCAGCTGCAATTAATCATTGTTGTATTAAATTAAAATCTAGGCATCAGACCATCTATTCCCCATTTTGGTTGGATCATCTTCTGTAGTACATACCTATGACAGGCGCAGCTGCATTATTATTATTATTATTATTATTATTATTAATTTTCTTAAAAACAAATGATGGTTTTAAAATAGGAATTACAAGGACCTTGCATATACATTTTATTATTGGCTCATGAAGTGATTTATTAAAATAAATAATTATATTCAATATTGTGCATTGTGTTCAATAAGAGGACTTTATTATTGGTGTTACTCAGAATTTGTTTACGTGTGCTATTTGCGTATATCTTGCTCAGTAATTTGATACAGTTGGCTATGTGATATTCTGGTAATATTCTCTTCTCAGCAGTGACTTCAAAGTAGCAAGTGTGTGTTTTGTAGGCATAGATGGAAGCTGTTCTATTTCTCCACTCCAGTGCTGTAGGCCTGTCGAGGGATGGCCGCCCAGTCCCATCAGACACACACATTATTCATCTCACTAGCGCACTGTCTGAAGCCATCAGGCCCAAGAGCAACGTGCTCCCCTCTTAGCACCCTCCCAAGAGGCCCCACCATCCACTACTGCTTCAGTTTTGCTTGTTTGCTGCTCTGCTTGTTTACACAGTGACCCAAATAAGACCACTCGGGATCTATGCTTTAAGCCTTTAAAAATGCATACAGTATGTTTGTGGAATGTACAATCTGGCCAGAGTGAGCAAGTGACATGACGGATCTTGCTTTCTCTTTCACATATAATAGTAAATGCACAATAGTATGTGGTGCATTAATATGTTTAAGTTACCCCACAATAAATTTGTTCCAGTAAAGACTCATTGGCATTCAGATCATTCTGCTTGAACATATTGCATGACAGATTCACTGTGTGCAGCTGATTAAAGACTTGTGTGTGGCTATGTTGCTGACACAGCCACAGATCTGTTGAGAGCGTAGTCTAAAAGGTACAGTAAGTTTTCTAGGTCTGCTGAGAGGGCAGAATTTGTCTCCTGGGATACCAAATAATGACAAAGATACCCTTACTGTAGAACTTACCATGAGTGTAGCAGCATGGACCGGCCCATTTCCAAAATGAGTCAAAACTATGGTTATGTGTCTCAAACTCATTTCCACAGAAAGTAGGTGTGAGTTGATGACCACTTAGATAAGTAGGTAAAACTTCTATTCCTGTTACTTGATTTGTGGGCGTTGTTTATCGTCATTCTCCTCCATGTTGTATTTTTGAAGCTTGTCGAAGTAGAAACAGTGACTGTAGAAAGGTATGTTTAAGCCAGCTGTGAGCTCAAGGAGCTTCTACGTATTTTAAGGCAGAATTCCCTTTGAGACTTTCACTACAAAATCATTCATTAACAGTAGAGTGACTGCATATATAAATAGAGTATGTTCTATCTACATGAAAAAGCAGACAATACACTTTCTTTCTCTGTTTCACACTCCCTCACTGTTTAAGGAATGAAGAAAGGTCTCAAAGTTTTGTTAGTGTTGTAATCAAGACCACCTAAACCGAGACCGTCAAATCAAAAATATTTGTGAAAATAGCCCTGTTTCCTGTGATATTGCTTAATTATATCATATGTTATAATATAAATATCAAGATCTTATACAAGCACTTTTTTGCAATCATATCTTGAATTTTGTGGGCATTTATATTAGTTTTCGTGACATTTTCCCTTGTTGATTTCTGACCGGCACAACAGCAACAAAATAAATGAATTTAAAAATGAGTTATTGATTGGATGTAAAACTTCCTGCTTCAAATGTAGTCAAATTAATGATGTTAACAAAGAAATGAGACAATGCAATGGCAATTTAGCAATATCCCAGTTGTGGTCTTGAAATAAAATCCAGAGTCCTTTTAGTCTGAGAGCAAGACAAGACCTTCAAAAATGGTCTTAAGACTAGTCTCGAATACTACATCACTAGTCTCTGTAAATAATAATATCTAAAATACACACAAACTCATGGTCTTACATTTAATGCCAAAATGTCCTTCAATTCACTATAAGGCAACTTTGTCCAAACTACATGTTGACTACAGTCACTTAAGATGTTGTAATAATTTGATAAGGACGCTGCCTATGAAGGTTGTAGATCGTGACAAATTCCCCGTTTTAGAAAAATGTGAAGGAATACTCTCATGGATTTGAGAAATAATAAACCAATAAACCAGCTCTCTGGCATTTTCTGAATCCTTCATAAAACATCTTAGTTATGAGATTGAGGGGCACAAGGCGCAAGAAAGACAATCTGCACACAAGGAGCTTTCAACCAAAGCAAACATTGAGTCAGGAAAGAAGATGCCAAGGAAGAAGGAAAGGAAGTGGGAGTGAAGGTCAGGGTAGGGGGTCGATTCAATTTCAGTGCAGTCTGTTAAGGACATAAACTGAATTTGAGGACCAAATTTAATCGTTTTCCTGTAAAAACCAGACACAGATATGCAAGTTAGATGCTTTCATTTAGTAAAAATGTAATTCACAACCTGAATCCAAACATCACAGAAAAATGTCATGTTCTAGGGATAATTTAGGGTTAAAAGAGTATAAGAGTGCCGGTTTTCCAGAGATGGCTCATAATGCTTTGAATGGTTCACACTGGACTGAAAGATGCTAATCAGATCGGAGGCTTTCAACTTGACTGTCTGTCTTGGTCAGGCATGAGGCCTATCTCTCTGAGATGTCATTTTGATTGACATCACTGTGGCTTTTTACTGACCTTTGAAAGAACAGAACCATACAGAGTAACAGAAGTCTCAGGAAAATGAAGGGTTAAAGGTATTATCCGCAATAGACACCTGGAATGTACAGAACATTCTGTTCTTCTTCACAGTATTTCAAGCATTGTTGGTTTGCACACCAATTTTGGAAAAACGTGGAGTAAATCTATTACAAGACAAGAGCAGTGGTCAGTAAAGACTACTTTATTATAGTTCTTAAAATGTAGTTTCCAATTTAGTTAAAGTGTCCCATGTAATATTTTCAATAAAATTCCTTTGCGACAAGCATTTCCATCTAAACCATAAGATACACTTTAGTGTTCCATTACTTCTTTTTTGTTTGTTTGTTTTTGTTTTTAAAACTATAAAGGATATATATATAGCTTATTTTAAATGCGAAAGTCTGTATCCCCTTAAAATGGTGATTTTTGACCTGTCCCACGTCAGAGGTCTTAACCTTCTAAAACTGCGTCATAATTTTGACACAATCTGATGTGCATATGTATATATACATATTAGTTGAGAATTAAAAAAATTATTTGAAATCGCATTCTCACAGCGAGTGTAACGGTGGACGAGTAAGCCCGCCAAATTTTTATAGATACTACTGTTATTTTGTAACGGAATGTTGTTTTAAGAGTTTTTTTTTAATCGAGAATATAGTTGTTTAGACCCCAGATATGTGATTGATATGAAAACATAGCGAAAATTTGTTTAGACTCTATCGGAGATGTGAACTCCAGGCCGCCAGCGACCATTCAGCGCTCGTGTACCCACAGAGAACAGCTTCATCTCGGCCAGTCCTTCGGGAATTTGCCGCTGGCTCTTCTGTAGAGTTTAAACAAGCTGGAAGACTGCTGAGTAACATCTCATTCACTTTCCTAACTTTTCCCTCAAATTCTTTAGTTAACGTGAAATGTAAGATTATTAGTAACCCTTCTGGTAGTTTTTATTCAGAAAGGAGTTTAAAGTATACTCTGTGTCAGTAGACAGTGAAAAAAGATATGACTGCTTATACATCTTATGTGATTATGATAACATAAGAAGGATTACGTAAGATCTTCTCAGATGTGGTGTTGTCCCACATAATTCAAATGCCTTTTTACTGACAACCTCATCATTCAAAAATCATGAGCCATAATATCAACAATGTGATAATGAATGAGTGCAGAGGAAGCAGGCGATGCTTTTGAATGACTTGCGCAGAAGACACAAATCCCCCAATTAGCATAGAATTGCACTCAACACTTTTCCCCCCAATTATTTAGCTGCTGCTTCTAGAAGGCTGCAGAGAGTGCCCTTTAAATGCTGAATCCTGCCGTCGTTGGCATGGCGACGCTAAGGGGAGTGAAAAAGCAAACCTGCCCTCCCTGCAGTGAGGTGCCTGGTGCCCATTTCATCTGTGCCAGTGGTACCCAAGTCATCACACCTCAGGGGTCTGAAATGAGATCTGTTCCGAGAGGGTGCCGGGTAGGGCATGGTGAGAGCCCTCTCCCAGTGATCGATTTTTATTCTGTGCATTAGAGTGTGGGACACTAAGCGAAAACGTGTGGTGTGTGTTTGTGTGCACAGGTAAATCAGGTCTAAAGCTCCTCTCTGAGAGCCCTAATGCCTGAATAAAACCTAAATAAGATTGAAGTGCATGTTTGCACCAGCACGATAGGCTTTAAGCTGCTTTGTGGCAGACCAAAGAAACATAAACGCCGACTGCTGATGGCGCACAACATCTCTCAATGCTTAGATGCAGAGAACGTCAGAGACAGCTACCGCCTGTATAACCAGGCACATATTATCTAGGGAATTGCGACTCTACGTTTAAAAGAAAGAACCGCTATAAATTGGGGTGCAGGGCTGATTGATATTCTCCAGCAGATCTGCGTGTGCAGGAGTGCAGGAGTGGGCATTAGCAGAGCAGAGGGGTGACATGCAGCAGATGTAGAGAGAGGGAGATTTTGCGGCAGGTGAGACCGTTGCGCTCTAGTCTCCCAGTGCTGCGCTCCAGTGAAGCAGCGCTCCGCTTTGATCTCGCCCTCTCTCTGCTGCAGCGCTCCGCTGTGGCCACGCTCTCAACACCCCAGCCCGCACTCACGCTCGCTGAGTTTCATTCTCCCGGTGCATTTTCCGTCCCGAAGATCGCTTACATTGATCTTTCAGACGGAATGAAAAGTCTCAAATGCTGGCGTGCCGAGGGATTATTTTCTTTGAGACAGACTTCATCAATAATGCTGGTACAAAGGCACAATGACATTACTGGTCTGAAATGCTATATGCCTTGCTGCGCTCAATAAGGGCACAGTCATTTATTTCTCCCTGTGAGGCGCGCCACTTTGCGCTTGTTCCCGTTCTGTGCCTCTTCAGCTCGGCTAATTGAGGATGCGAAGCGGTTGCAGTGTCACTCAGGCTACCGATATCTCACTTTCTTTCACACGTCTTTTCTTTCTGTTTCATATCTCTGCACCACACCCCGGCTCAGTCCAATTTTGGCTTCCACCTTAACTACAGATTAACCTTTGTACCCTGAAGCGGAGCACACGCTGGCAGCGACCTTGAGACGACGCTGTCTGTTGTTGCATTCAGGAGCTGCGTAGTGGTGACAAAGGCCATTGTTCAAAACCAAGACAGCTGCCCAACTGGACACATATTGGGCCTCAGCGTTTCTACGATTCCCAAAAATGCCATCTAGAATGCAGCTACTTAGATCAGCTCACTTCGTGCACATTTTGATGCTAAAATATTCTGCACAGGGTTAGGTTTAGGGGTTGGGTCTACATTTTCGGATAGGAATGTTGTTGATCAACAAAATATGTTGATCCAGGAACATGTCTTACTTGGCAAAATCACGGCGATTCTGCCAACGACTTTCCAAAATGCAGAATATGCTGTTTAGGTTGACAACTCACTACAGGTTTTAGTGGAAGGACATCACAGTCATGGTACTCTGTATGAACAACAAATCTGCTCTTCTCTGAAGCTTGGCCACAAGATTGTGCCAATTTGATGTATAGCATATCGTCATTTCATACCCATCAGAGAGATCTGCTGTCTACTCTAGCAATGATAGCAAACATAGACTCTCATTTGGCTCTGGCTCTAAGGTTGGTGTAAATGCAGGATGAGTGATGGAACTGTCTGGAATTCAAGGTTGCCACGTAGAGGGTGTGAAATAAAGGACGTTAAAGGAGAAAAGAAATGGGTGAAAAACAAATTGAAGTATACGTGGCAAGGTTTGGGGCTTTTTTTTTTATTTTGGACAGAACCTCGGGCAATTCTTGGAAGGTGCCCTTGATGTTCCCGGTATCTTCATGCTCCATGTATGTCATCCCAACTCTCTGGCTTATCAACCACCATCCTGTTACCTGAGGAATGAGCAGGGGAATTTTCTAGCTCTGAAAATCCAGATGGGCTGACACTAAAAGCCTCTCATTCAGCAATCCACTGACAGTATGGATGAAATCAGAGCAGGGTGAAGGGGGAGACTTCAGGCAAAGTGGGAATGAGAATGAAGGGATGGATGGCTGAAGATGGAATGGAGATCATTATTGCCAGGCAGTTTTATCATTGATTTCCCTCCCCCCTCTTTTCTTTTTGGCATCCTCATCTAGTGGAATCAAATTGACTCTGGGACAAGGCTTATAGAATCCTGTTTGGGATCTATTGTTTGGCTTCTTTTAGACCCTAATGCTGACCGCCTCCACACGCCTCTGTGTTTACTTCCTCTAGAACGCAAAAGCACACATCCACGCAACAACATGCTCTTTGACAGAGCATACAAGTCGTTCTATCCTGCCGAGCCTGGGGTGGGTGGTGGAGGAGAGGATTTGCTCTTTGAAAAGTGTCCACCGATTCGATTGCTCTGTCAGAAATGCTTTCTCCGATGCTCAGAGATTCCATGGCTTTGCCAATGAGGTCTAAGACAAAAGGACATGCTGGCTTTGGCATATTTATTTCACCATCGTTTTCATTCCCTTGTTTTCCTTTTCTCTTGCAGTCTCTGTCTGTCCAAACCTTCTGTGCCGCTGCTTGCTAGCGGGGTGTGAGTGTGTATGTGTGGTGGGGGAGTGTGGACAGGGATGGGTGAGCGAAAATGTGCCTGTGGATCTCAGCCAAGCCAGCAGAGGGCTGGGGGAGTCGGCATTCTTTGTTCTTTGTTGATGAAAAGCGGCACTGGATCCCATCTACCTCAGCCCGACATCAGGGCACTTCACAAGCAGCCAGTTCATCGTGATTATATTAAACCAGGCCCAAATTACTCCAGTCGCCCTAATTAAACTTTAATTCCCAATACCACACAAATTACCTGCAACCTAATTGAGCAAAGAGCCATGGTTTAAAGAGGGCTGTGTTATTCTACTGCAAGTTAAAGGGGCTGGATGCAGGGATAGACTGAAGGTCATGTCCTCCTGCTGGGAAAATGTCTCTTTCTCTCTCTCCTTTTTGAGTGGATAGAGGACAGTGGTGTCCGTGCTGCTTGGAAAATGGAGCAGTCAGCTGTGGCTCCTGTCTGACTCAATGTGCCCTGCACCTGGGTGAAGTCTACACAATAGCGCTCCAGTTCCCTGTCTCTCATCTGCCTGTCTCATTCTGTCGCCCTCTATCCCCTTCTAACGCAGTCCGTGTCAGTGTTTTCTCTCTTTCACCAACAGATCTCATAAACATCTCCAAATTTCCTGTGCATAAATATGTGTGTGTGTGTGTGTGTGAGAGAGAATGGTGATCTGTATTAAGAAATACAATTGATGTCATTGATTTGACATTAGGACAGCAAGTGTGTAAAACCTCCCACAGGCATTTCAAGACCCATTCAAAGAGTGGATCTTTGATATGAGCCATGCTAGTTTTCTCACCCTTACATCAACACCATTTTTTTTTCTTTTTCCTTTTTTAGCGATTTGAGCTTTGAAAGAAAAGGACATGAATATAACCTAAAAACAGACAAGAGCATGCGAGTATAACTAGCTTTGTTGTTTGAGATAAACAGGAAAACATATTTAGCATTAGCCCAGAAGCATATTCTACGTGATTTGCGCAAACACAAATGTTTCACGAATATTTACTGCTGGGGGCATTAAGGTCTGATTCATTATTCAGGTACCTAGCGATAACTTGAATTTACTCCAAGATTTTCTTTTAACTGCTGCTCAGTAACTGTAGCTAACTTGAAATAGAAACTGAACATAGAAAGCATTTTACAAATACCCGCTATAGTGCACCTTGTGGCGATGCTGAGAATGCAACGGCTACTTACATTTCTGAAATTGTGCTCTGACACATTCTGGAAGGCAACCAAGTGTGGAATCGAATTTGCACACTTGCATGAAGTATGTTTCAGGTCTAGCTGCTTTTGGAGATCCCACAGTATTTTTTGTGAACCGGTCCAAATACCAGTAGCAGCTATGAGGGTTTGTGTTTGTGTTTTCAGGGGAGGGGTTGTGTGCTTGTAGTTTGTTCTAGGGCTATCTCTGCACATACATGAGCTCTGGGTGATAAATATGTGTGTAGTGCATGACAGGTTGTTTTAGGATATTAACTCAGCGGCTCAGTGTACGCCTTACAGGCTCCTGACTCACTGCTGTTTGGGTGTTTTAACCAGTAGATCAGCACAGCTGAGTCTCCCTGGAGAGGTACCATCAATCTGAAAGCACTTTTACCCCGAGCAATATTCAGTGACTCTCTTCACAGTATTATTTAGGTGTGATTTCCATGATGCACGTCTTGGAGCCTTGAATGGTTACGCAGGAATTTTGCACTCAGCAATGACCATTTTTGTCATCATTTACCCTCATTTCATTCAAAACCCACACAGTACAACACTCTTGTCCGTGGAACAAAAACAACAGGTGAGAAAAAAAGACACACCAGGAGGGTAAAAGTGTTGCTCTCTTCCATGAAACAAAAGCACAGCATGACAAGAGACTATGAAGCTCTTCCGGAGCCATTTAATATCTTTACGTGCGGGAAAGACCAAAAATGAATTTGTTATAACTGATAATCTTACTTTCCATGGTCAAACGGCATTGAATGCTTTCATTGGAAAAGAGTGGCGTGGAAAGATCTCCTTTTGTGATAAAGTCTTACAGGTTTGGAATGACATGAGGGTGAGTAAATAATAATAGAGTTTCCATTCTTTTTGGCTAAACTAGGCTATCAAATATTTCATTTTTCATCATTTAGCAGACGCTTTTATCCAAAGCGACTTAGAAAGGGAGCAATTAGGGGTTAGGTGTCTTGCTCAAGGGCACTTTAGTCATGGTATCGAAGGTGGAGAGAGTGCTGTTCATTTACAATACCCACTTTCAATTCCTGCCGGCGTGGGAATCGAACCTGCAACCTTCAGATTACAAGCCCGACTCCCTCACCATTAGGCCACGACTACCCCGTATAATATAATAAATATATGTATTTAGACCAAGTAGTCTATGCAAATCTGATCTTGTGAATACAGCTCAGATGAAGGTCTCTTAACGACATTGGCATTCGCCTGTATTGGGGGCTTTGACACAGTGCCACGCAGGAGTCGTGTCTGCACACACATTCTCTGACAGCTTAGAGCTTTGAGGCTGGAGAACACTGTTTCTCCTTCACAAGATCCCTATCCTCACATATGCGAGAGAGAGAGAGAGAGAGAGAGGTAGAGGTGGTGGGTGAGGGGGAGTTGTGGCTCTGAAGCGTGAAAGCAAATGATGCCGTCGGCCTGCTAAGTCTCTCACCAGAAGGCGCAAACAGCCGTGCCTGAGAAAGCAGCTTAACATCACACGCAGGAAGTTCAGGGCCGCGGTGCGACAATGGTGCCGCTGTAGGGCGTGGAGCAGATGCAGATGCCAGCAACTAATGCAAAGACTGGCAGCATCTACGCCGATCATCGCCGGTGCGATGAGGTGAACGCCGTGGCGCCGACTGCGGAACTGCAGCAGGATTTCCATTCACCCGTGGATTCAGGTGCACTCCGCCGAGTGCGTCATGAATAACTGATTGGAAGCTGGAGGCGCAGCAGGTTTGAAAGCCCCCCCCCCTCCCCCTCTCGCCTGCCTGCCCGCCCCATTTGCATAGGATGCTTGATTTGCATACATATGAGGTGAAAGAAAGGACTTGTGTGGAAGAGATATGCATTCCTCCATTGAGAATAGATCGGAAAAGAGAGAAGCCTTTTCATCAATTGTCATAGGATCCTTCTCTCTCTGTCTATCTCCCTGACCATAGCTAACACCTCAGAGAGCTCAGATGAGACCTCCATTAAAATTCTCTCTTTCTTGGTCCTGTCTGCATGAAAGAAAGGTGGTGACAGTGAAGGGAGAAAGGGAGCGGCGGGCTGACAGCATGCATGTGTGCGTGGGTGCGCGCGCTCCAGCTGGCGATGCGCTGCCGAGGCGGCTCTCCGCTGCAATCCCTCAGTTCAAACGCACTGAGTCGCTCTGAAGTCCCCCATACAGATGCGGCCACAATACCTACAGCGTGGATGCGTCCCTTCCCCCAGCTCAGACGTACGATAAACACAGCACCCTTACAATCACACGTAAAGGTGCTTTGATATGTTGTGCACAATTTTGGTTAAGGCTTGAGAGGCAGTGCAATATTGTTAATAGTCACAACTAAACAGTGTTGTTAGACACAACCAAGGCTTTTATTCATTCCAGAACATGTTTTCGTGGCTCTGCATCCTCATATGACCTCATATATTGATGCTAAGGCCTGTACTGTGGCAATGCCTTACATATCTCTTTAAACATATATATATATATATAAAGCTGGAAATTCACCCATCTTCAGTATTTTCTAAATGCGTGACATTAAATTTATTGTTAAAGATTTATCCATGCATGTTTTTCCCAGGAAAATGACAAACTTCTCTGTTGTGATGTATGCTAGACTTCTATGGAATGAACCAAGACCTTATAACCCTTTGCATATCGTATGTAATGTCACAGTACAAAGAAAAGATCTGTTGCAACTTCCAATAAATTGCAAACTTATATCATATATGTCATGTGTTGTCTGTCTCATATCTTGGCATATATGCATATGAATGCTGTTTGTTGTGGCTGTCTTAAAGGTAGGGTAGGCAATTTTTAAAGAGGGCAGCATTAGTGAGCTAGCTTCGAAAACATAAGATCCCACCCCAACTTCAAAACATGAGCGCGAACAGCAGGGAGCAAACCAAAGGGTCACGAGAGATGGTGGTAAACTACCTCAAGTCTCAAAGCACATAACATGAATAATAGGGGTATAACGGTACACAAACATGACTTGTTTGCCTCGTACCTCTGTATTAAAGTCATAGTTCGGTACGGGTTCGGAACAGCTTGGGGAATCTATACATAAAATTGCTTCTTTCGTTTTTATTAAACTGGTTTATTGAACAAAATGTCTCTTTAAACTCTCAAAAAAATTTCACATAAGGCAGGTTTTGCATTAACTTCTAAATCTAATTAAAAAATCATTACTCCATTTCATTTATGAAATGATTGAGAGTTACTGTCATAACTTGTTTTCATGACAAATTTACTTGAACGTATTTAATAATTAAGTTATTACTAACAGGTACAATGGAAAAAAAAAAAAATATATATATATATAAATAATGAATATAATAAATATATTCAAAATACTGGATATATAAGCTAATATAGCGCATACATTTAGAGAAATAATCCCCTTTAGAGTTAATTTCTCTAGTGAACTAACATGTGGACACCAAATGACTTGCCTACTGCTACTTAAAATGATTATTCTCAAGATGTTTTATTGGTGTCTTTCCATGGTTGAAATGCTGGTTGAGAGATTACGTGCAGATCTGTTCTTCTACGCTTTTTCCTGTTAGCAAACTGGGTTGAATTGACCCTTCACAAAGACCCGCCCCCCTTTAATTACTGTTGCTATGTCCGACAACCCATGCGCTCTCTCGCTACACATCATGTTCTCACACAGTGAAAAATACATCTACACTACGATGACACTGACAACACGTCGACAGACATATGAAACAGTTTCATATTTAATATGCTGTAATTTTTTTTAAAGAAGTTTAAACAATAAATAAACTAGTTCATTTATAGCATGAATGAACATCAGAAGGAATGTTGTTTCAAGCGTGGCCTACACACAATTTTTCAAGTTCATGTTCACCAACGTTAATCTACTAACTCCCCTGACTGCTTTGTCTGACAAAATGGAAGATTTGGGGTTATGATTGGTCAGATCGCCTGTCAGTCAAACTTTGCGAAGGGTCAATTACCATGCGGATTGGCTTGTGACTAACTGTATTTGTCATCGTGTCATGTAACACTATTTTTATAATAGTTTCATTGTTACATACATTACATATAGTTGCTCCAGTAATCACTATAAATTATGCATAATTACATGCAATTAACCCTAATCCTATAGTAGGTAAATGTAGTTACTTAATATTAATCAGTACTTAAATGTATAATTGGAGAGTAACAAAAACACCTTAAAATAAAGTGTAACCTCGTCATCTATCTGCATGAACTCAACCATGGTGTACATATAATACAGTTACACCCCTAGTTAATAATATAAATAACTTAAAGAGCACTGACCTGTACTTCCTGACTGCTGCAGATTCATTTAGCCGTTGATATCGGGGACACTTGCTTGATATTCAGCAGTGTTTTTGATATGCCTGCATTGGCGCCTTTGTATGCAAACTGAGCTGAGCCGGACGATTACGTCACTGTTTTCTGCAGTGCTGATATACCTAAATTAACTAGACTAATAACTACTGATATTTGCAACGGAATGAATCAATAATATATAGAATAAGCTGCACAATGACACCATTTTCTTATTAATGTAAAGCTGCTTTGCCACAATCTGCATTGTAAAAAGCACTACATAAATAAAGATAACTAGTGTTGCCATTGAAATGCATAAATTTGAGTCACGTTTCCATCTCTTCCACATTACTGACATCGGTCTAACTGCATAGCATGAAATGCTGAAACGTGCTGATGACGCGTGATGTCTGCGCGAGGTATGAAAATGCATAAGATGACAGGCAGCTAGGACATCCTATCATTGCATTCGAACCTAATGGATGAACAGTTTATGGTCCTACGCCTTCCACACGTGACGTATACATCTAAATACATTTAGACCACTTAACTTCGTGATTGCTATCAGGATGTGAAGAGACTTTCAACCAGCATAACAAAAAATGTTTCTGGAACAAATCACCCACCCTGCCTTTAAGAATATTCTCTCTAGTGTGTATAAATCCACAGAGGAGAAAATTATGATCATCGCTTGCAGAATAATCTTATTTACATATTCATTTACGCTATTGCAAGTTATTAGGACGCTCACCACTACTGTGGCAATGCTATCAATGCATCTGTTACACCCAATCTACACAACAAGCGGGTGTTGCAATGCAGGAAAACTTAATCCCTTCCACTGTAATGAATAAAGCTGTGTGCACTGCAAGAGCCTGATGTCGCACTGCTCACAGTGAATCAGCTCCAGTTCAATCAGCTTTGTTGAATATAATGGGACAGGTCGGCATATTAGGATGCTTGCTTGCAGTGTGTTGATTAGAGATAAACACTCGCTCATCTCCAAACCCCACCTACCGGATTTATCACTCCCTCAAACCTGCTTGATCCGTTAACCAGTCCTGGTTCTGGTTCCAGTATTTACAAATTAAGCACCGGTCACAATACAGCACAGTCCCGAGTGCCTTATTTCATAAAGTTCATAATGTTTTTCATCTACTGTTACTATGTCATACATTTTAGCATGTCTAAAATGAGCATTCGGAAGGTGAAAAGTAAGTAGATGACCTACAACATGCATAGAAATTTTGAAGTGCACATCTGACGATCACTTTACCATCCCATGAGGCCACAGGACTGGAGTTGTGAATGGCGGTGAAGCAACGGAGCGGATGCCATAAGTCACATGACAATATAAAAAGAAGGTATAAAAACATCTGGAAACTCAATGCTGCAGGTTCTAGAAAGATTTCCATGAGCACACAGAATAATGAACTATTTATACTGAATTTCTCATAAATAATATTCAAATGTAGATGTGTGTGACACAGGCATGAGCTCTGAGAGTTTCGTATGTGTGTGTTCACTCCATCAGGCGTACTGGGGCTCACACTTTGTCGCTGAGTGTCTCTCTCTCTCTCTCTCTCTCTCTCTCTCTCAGGCCTCAAGCTCATTGATTTTCTTCCTCACCTCCAGCCTGCCTGTATTAGCCCATCCCATCAGCGCCAAATCACTCCTCATCTGCGCTGGCACAGTTTGTGCAATTAGTCGCCCGCGTCCGTGGGGATGAACCAAGGAAGCGTGTAATACTGATGCCTCTCTGGCTCCACAACGACACCGCCTGGGCGCAGAGGCTGGAGCTGGTGCCAACCTTGCCCACTTTAGCTCGGCTGCTACATCATGTGACATCTGCAGTGAATCGCCCACCTGGCATGAAGACGCCACAAGCTGACCATTGTGCTGGACGCTTTTAAACGGTCAGTTATCGGGCTGTGAGGTGGTAACTGGGCTGACAACTACCGTAACACCTCAGAGGGGCTGATGGATGTTTGTTAGAGTTTTGGAGAGGTAGAGTGGTTATATGAAACCGAGTATGTGATGCCAAGATCAGAGGGTGAGGAGAAAGAGTATAGAAAATGGACCAATTGTCCAAAATATGTCAATTCTATCCTTGTTTACTCCCTCTTAATGCCTGTCTGACTTGAAGGGATAGTGCACCCAAAAATGAAAATTTGCTGTTAATTTACTCGCCCTCAGGCTTCAAAGACGAATTTTAGCTGAAACTGTGGTCCTCTGTGATTCATATAAAGGAAGTCAATGGGTGCCGTCACTTTGAGATGCAAAAACAACATATACAGAAAAAACAAAATTAATACCTGTGGCTCCTGATGACACACTGAGGTCTGAAGAAGCAGAATGATCGGTCTGTGCGAGAAACTGAACATTATTTATAACATTTTTACCTTTAATCCACAGCTTTGGCAAATGGTCCTGAGCGCGTTCACGGCAGTCTGGAGATTCTTGACGCATAATGACGTTTGTGCAGGAGCAAACTCACACGTGAACCGACACACGAGTTGTATTGTTCATCAAAATCATAATCAGGAAGATTGAGTCATAGATTCTCAGGGTTTGAGTCCCACACATACGTCATTATGGGACAGGAAGCTTGCGCTGCAGACTGTAATGAACACGGAAGGACTGTTTGCTGAGGCTAAGTGATAATACTGTAAATAATGTTCAATTTCTTGCATAGAGAATCAATTGTTTAGCTTCTTCAGACCTCAATGTATCGTCAGGAGTCACAGGTATTTATTTTGTTTTGTCTGTATATGTTTGACTCTCAAAGTGACGGCACTCATTGACTTCCATTATATGAATCAACAAGGACCACGGTTTCACCCAAAAAAAATTCTTTACTGTTCTACTGAAGAAATAAAGTCACCTTCATCTTGACCCGATGGTGAGTAAATAAAAATGAAGTTTTCATTTTTGGGGTGAACGCTCCCTTTAATTTCCTCCATAGAACACAAAAGGTGAATTCTTAAATAAATTGGTGGCTCTTTTCCATAAAATGAAAGGCTCTTTGTCAAGCTCCCCACAAAAAATCATTTTTTTACATGACTATGTGACCAAATTCTAAGTGTTCTGAAGAAAAGATTTAAAGTAAAGTTGTTCACTGATCATTTTATTCTTTGTGGAGTTGCATGGACTACAGAAAAGCTGTGTTGATGCCACACATCTGTACTATAACCATATACTCTCCACTAATTTTCACAGTAGAAAAAGTAGTTAAATTTATGTTCCAAAAAACAAAGTCCCTTGTGAAAAAGATTGTACACCTGTAGTGTACTTCAAATCTTAAAAGTATTTATTTGCTTAAAAGGCCACTTAAGTGAACTTGAAGCACACTTTCATACGTTTCTTAACACCCTTAAGTGCGCTTTTAAAAAGTAGGCTACACTTCAAAATAAAATGAAAAGTTTCAGTACATCATTCGTCAGTGCACCATATTTCAAAAGAAATTAGTTGGACTTTATTTAATTCAGCATTTAATATAAATGATACCATAATAAAACTAATACTATAATACATTTTCATCTAAATGTAAAATATTGTGAAATATTACATTCAGTTCGCACTTTAAAAAAAAAAAAAAGTAGGCCTATATTATTTCTGTACTCTTTTTAAAGTAAGCTAAAGGGGTATTGTACGGGTTCAGTGCAACATGCGAGTGAGTAAATTTTGACTTAAGAATTTTTTCTTATGTGTCCCTCCTGTGGATAGAGAGTGTGTGTGTGTGTGTGTGTGTGTGATACAGTACAGAATGATGTGTGTGTATGAATTAGGGCAGCGGTGAAGAGCTGGGCCACAGCAGGACAGTTCTGTTGTTCCTGAGGGAGGACCTGCCGTGCGGCAAGCCGGTTATTTTTAGGAGGGTGACTCTGATGCTAACCTCACAGGTACTCGTCTAAAAAAACTGGGGGGGCAGAAGGAAATAGAAGGGCATTTCTTTCTGCTGTTTTAGGCCTATACGCACAGCAGTGAACTCGCACTTTCCTGCCGTCGTATAAAAACAACTTCTTATTTTGCAGCACATAGTACCACACTACTTATTGAAATCCAGTCTAAACAGCAGGAGCGCTCATACATAAAACATTTAAATCAAAGGCATTTTCCTTCCCATCTGTGGCAAAACGAAATTCTTTCATCTCATCATGATTATCTCTCTGCGATGCAAACGTCTGCGCGTCTTTGAAAGCACTAGAGGCTCTAGACGAGCAGAAAATCCAGGGTTTGTGCTTGGTCAACCCTGTGACTTACACACTCTGACATCTGACATATATCGCCTCCAGACAGCGGCGCTCAATGGCAGCAGGAGCTGACTGCGGTCATTTCATATCCTCCTTTTATACGCCGCTTATTTTTGGCTGCGTACGTCAGCGCTCGCGTGCGCGCCTGCTCTGTAGCTGAATCGCACGCGGTGTTGACAGAGCGCGTCTCAACACACAGGCGCTCGTCGCCCTCGTTATCTTTAATTCGAGCTATTTTGATTTTTCACAGAACCGCGGCGCTTGAAAGCAGGTGAAGGCGCCGCGTATTGACGCGTTTCGCTGATGTGTGTTCTTTAATCGTTCCCTCTAGCCGAGCGCTCACATCTGCTCGAGATCGCCTGCCCCCGCGCCGAGCGGCTTGAGCGCGCGCACTGGCCAGAGATAAACAAGCGCGCTCGCATCTCTGGGGAGGTAACCATGGCAACCGGCGAGCTCATTTTGAGCTGCCTGTCCTAGAGGCAAGACAATAACAGGTTTCAAGGCCAATGTCACTGATTTTTCAAAGGGAAAGCAATAGAAAAATATTGCAAAGAAAACAAATGTCGCCAATTGATAGCATTGATGTCACAGATAAAACATACTAAACCAAACAGACCGAAGGTGTGACCGTAAACATTTTAGTCCCAACGGTGGCTGCTAGCCACAAACGCCTACTCCTACACACCTACTGGGTGCTTTATGGCTTAATCTGTCCAGACCTGAACACATCCGAAACTGCCTCTAATGCTCTCCTGCCACGTTGTTCTCGCCTCGAAAATGGAGGCCGTTTTGATCAGGTACACAAAAGTGAAAGAGCTGTCGCTTTGAAGCCTCGACCCATCTTCTAATGGACATGAAGACATTAGAGAGCACTCGGACAAGAAAAGACAGGAAAGATCTACACTAAAAAGGGAAGGAATGCACTAAAAACCATTGTTTTAATCAGTAGTTCTGGCTTGTTGACCTGCAAGCGCACAAATTGTTGGGTCTGGAGAAATTATTTTAACATGTAAACGAAGCATTACTCACTCAAGTTCAAATTGGATTCGAGTTCCATTCGATTAACTTCGATTCAATATTGAATCATTTGGGGCCTATCAGGTACAGTACATGGCAAATCTAATGCTGGTTCAAATTAATTGATGTTTAGGCTACTTACATACAAATTACACATAAGTACGGTTTTATAATAACCTTTCGCATTCAAATAACGAAGAAAGTGTAACGCCTCTTGCAGTTCAAAACGCTTACGTCCTACGCCTTAACTGAAGTGACGCAGATGTTAAATATGGATATTTTATTTTTATATTTCACAGACGCATCGCTTCAGAAGGCCTTTATTAACCCCCAGGAGCCATGTAGAGTACGTTTATGAAGGACGGAGGCACTTTCTTGAGCTTCATACTCGTTGGTCACTGCGATTATACAGCTCGGATGCGTCAGGATATTTATTAATACAGCTTCAATTGTGTTCATCAGAGAGAAGAAAGTCATATACACCTAGGATGGCTTGAGGGTGAGTAAAGCATGGAGTAATTTTCATTTTTGGGTGAACTAATCCTTTAAAGAGTGCCAAAAAAAATACAAACTTTACAGCCTCACTCCAGTCTATGGGAAATGAGCCCATTTTCGACTCTCGTGAAAATGATTGTGCTTGCAGTCTTGCTGTCAGAAAATTATTTTTGAACTGTTTCCTCTATCTTTTTTTAGGATTAACCTGATTAAATTGAAAGTTACCAAGCCTGCTGACTAAAACCATCCTGGTTTGCCATTCTTAGTTCAAGACTCTCCCAATCAGGGGCCGACCTTGAAAGATTCTGATATTCAATATGAGACAATATGAGACATATTCAAAAATACAGATTAAGAAAATAATTTTTTATGCCCTGGACAAGGACAAAGGAGGTGAGAGGGGAATGAGACCACTGAGATGAGAGGAAACTGACAGAGGGAGGGAGAAGTGATTGGACATTCAGCGCTGGTGCGCTGTAACGCTTGCAATCCTTATCAATGCATCTGTCCATCCATCCAAGCCGCAGAGCCTCATCTCCCCTGTGATCTCTCTCTCTTTCTCTCTGTGTGTAATATCTGAGAGAGGGGAAGGAGGGGTGAACAGCAATAAAGCAGACAGCAGCCGCAGCTCTGAGGCAGGCTGGATCAGGCATAAGTCAATAAGCTCGCACATTGCTCTTATGACTTCAGATATATTCTCAGCCTCCTCTGCGAGACCCGTGGCAAGGCTAGCCTCATTAATATTTTTAATATTTTTAATTATTAGCTAGCGTTTCCTTCAATTCTAATTCAAATTTCCACGGGAGAGTGTTACGAGTCTCTCAAGATAGAGGTCACAGCGCATGTGCAAGTGTGGATTTGATGCAGCTTCTATGCATGCTAATTTGCTTTGTGCGCCAAACAACACTGCACAAAAGCAACCTATTACAAAACCTTTAAGAGTACTTCTTTACTGAAATAAAATATTTCCAGGCACTTAATTCCATGTTGTTTACAATTAAGTGAAAATGTATTATAGTTTAAATTCATAATAAAAGCAAACAGCTGAACTTAAGAGATTTTGTTTTTACCCACTTAAGTTGGATTTTGGTAAAAGCTGCTGTTTATGGTAAACTAAAATATGCTTTAACATCATTTCTATTGAAACTTGTTTGTCATATATTTAATTAAACATTTGTGCTGATGAAGTTGTAATTTAGTGCATTTAAAATATATAATATTGAATAACACACTACATTTAAAATGATAAGCAAGTGGGCCTACTTATGTTGGTCAAGACAAAAATAAGTGCACTTCTTAAAAGCATGACAAAAGATTATTAAAACTATTTATAATGTACTCTAAAGTATAAACTTTTGATTTGATATTACGTGTAATTAACTGTGTTATACGAACCAGTCATAAAAGTGTGCTCTCTTTAAGTGCACTTAAGTGGCCTTTTATTAATATTATCTGCAAGTACACATCAAGCGCATACTAAATCCAATTAAGTAAAAAAATTTTAACAAGGGTACGCTCATTTGCATAGTGTGTTTTGAGGCTTTAGACTGCTTTTAGGCACTTGTCAGCGAGTCAGTCAGGTTGACCAGTTGGTTGAGCAAATAAAACAGGCTGAACACCAGCTTGGCCAGGCTGGGAGACAATCCAGACCTGCTTAAACCAGACTAGCAAACCAACTTCTTTCTTCAGCAGGACACTCGTTTTTTTTTCTCTCTCTCTCTCTCTGTTTTCAGTTTTGACAATCGATCCATCGGGGGGTGTTTATTGATGTTGGGTAAGCATGCTGGCTGGTGTCATGTTGACAATGTCTAAAACTGAATCACACATATAGGCATGCACTGGTAATGTGTGTGTGTGTGTGTGTGTGTTTGTCAGTGCAGTGCAGTAGGGTTGCAGTAATTACCTTTTGCTCCAGCAGGGGAGGAGGAAGTTTAAACACAAACACTCCCACTAATAAGTCTCATATCACCACCATCCACCCACTGACACCTCCTGAATACTAAATATAATGAGTGACCGGTCTCTTTAGGTTAAACGTAGTGCTATACTACTATAGCTCTGATAAGACAAGATGTTCATCCACTTGTAAAAAAAAAAGAAAAGAAAAAGAATTCTTATTATGGTCATACATTATGAAAGACTATATACTTAAGTACAAACTGAATGTAATGTTTTCAAACTGCATGTTATTTGCACTTACATTGAAATGTATAACAGTTTATATTAAACGCAATTAGTTGAACTCGAGTGCTCTTATGGCCCATTTATGTAGGAGTTAAGTACATTTTTATGTCATTTCATAATTACTTCTATTGTCTTTGAAACATAAAGTGACAAGCATTTATGATAAACTAAAATATATTTAATTTCTATTCAAATGAAGTTGGAATTTAGTAAAATGTTTCAGCTTTAAATGTAATACAGAATCAAACACTACAGTTAAAATTATGAGTACTTTACAATCTTCAAAATATAGCGTATGTACAGTAATTATTTAAAATATGGCAAAAGATTAAAACAATATTATGTAAAAGTTGCTTTGAAATTAAACTTTTAATTTAACATTATAACAAAGTGCACTTGTCTTAAAAGTCTACTTAAGTGTGTTAAAAGTGTACTCTCATTAAGTGCACTTAAGTGGCCTTTTATTTCATTAATACTAAATTATTTGCAACTACAAAGTATTTAAAAATACTTTTTACAAGATATGAAATACTACACATTCATTACACTAAAGTGTCAAGAGACCTTTCAAAAATGCATGGCCAATTGTTTAATATGGCAATAAAGTCTTTGCAACTTATTTTGAAAAACTAAACAGGTGTGCTCAAAGGCATCTACTTGTAATTCTAAAAATGTTTGAGATCTGACATCAACAACACAAGTTTGACCGAACCGAAGTTCTTCCTCAGAGATGCATTTAGCAGAATGATTCCTTGTAAACAAGTCTTCTAAAATATGCGTGTGTAATTGATTGGATCACGCGGTTTTGAGAAAGCTCTTCCTATTTTTGTGTAATATGCATCATGTAAGAATCCTTGGGTGCCAAAACTGGGATGGACTTAGCTCAGAAACTCCACAATTAAAGTGTGTGTGTGCGTGAGAGAGAGACATGTTTCGACAGTGACCTTGGGTCTGTCAGCGATGGATATTGAGAAAGGACTGCGTAAAGATTCAGAGGCTGAACCGAGGGTTCTTTAAGCCAGAATCCTGTCACGAATATCCCCTCCATTACTGATGCGAGGAGCAGAGGGTGTGGAGAGAGGAGACATGCTTAAAGTGGTTTTGTTCCCTCGCTATCTGTCTCACTCTACCTCTCGACCGTGAGGAAAGTGATGTCATCGCGACTCTTGTTCCACAGAGGCAGGGAAGCGAATTTTCCTATGTTTCCTAACGTCTGATGCATGCATGCATGCACAACAACAACCCCACCGCCTTTTCCCATCTCACTGACTCTCTCTTTCTCAGTCTTGGCTCATGTCCACAGTGGTCCACCTCTTTACCTCATCTCCATATTCAAAAGTGCCAGTGTTATTGTGTAGTGCCAGGAAAATCGAGTGATTTAATCAATGGGATGGAGGAGAGAGAGGGAGAAACTGACAGAGATTAGATCATTGTACAGATGTAAGTGATGTAATGCACCCCGCACACAATAGTATATGTGCCGCCCATCCCTTTTCTCTACACCCCTCTATTCAAGGAAAGCAGGTGAACAGGTCAAGAGAAAAGAGAAGATGAGCATGAAGCTGCAAACCATGCGTTTCACACTTGGAATGCAATCAGCCGCAAGAATTCCAAGTGACAACACCTTTAGACTGTCGCTGGAAGAGAGGGAGCTGGGAGTAAACTAGGAAACAGGGACTCTTACGCAAGGTGGTCTCCTTCTCACACTTACAAAATCTCACAAGCAAACTTTTAATCTCACTCAACCAAACATACCTTTATGGCTGTTTGTAAACGGTGCTGGCAACCCTTTTTATATCTGCAACATGATGTAATTCTGAGTGAAAATGATGGTCAATGAGAAAATAATCTTTATTTGATTAGGTCATGAAAGCAGTCTCTATGGGTGGGGTTTGAAAATAAGATGATGTCATCCTGAAAGGAAAGTCATTTTAGGTGAAATGCTACAGAGACATATTTTCCCCTTGGAATAACTTGCACAAATGAAACTTGCAAGTACGGGAATGAGTAATAAGGTCAATTTTGATTTTTATCTTGAATATGAAGGGGCTTAAAAAAAAGCTTAAAAAGGGGCGAAACTTAAAATACGAGACCTTCCCCAACTGCCTAGGTTGTTTATAAAAGGGTGAAACTGATTTTTAAGCGAACATTTTTGTCATTTTAATCTGTCGACACGATGCCAGTGAATTGCAGAGCTGGTGCAAACATATCCACTTTGCTATGATCAGATGCTTTCTTAACTGCAGATTTCGAGAAAGAACTTCAAGTTCAGTCTCAATAATCAATCAATAATCTGTTGGCGGCAGTTCACTTAACGGCCACCGGTGTCGGCTTTCTGAATTCTACGTAAAGCCCCTTTAAACTTAATTTAGATATGACCTTAATTAGCCTCGGAGGCCATTGATTGCTGTTTTTTGTAATGAAATTTGGTTGTGTGTGTAATGACTAACGTTATCAATTCAATAGATTAAAACTTCTGAAACAACTTCTCAAAACAATATTGTTATGCAATCCTCCCAAAAACACTCTAGTGGTGCATAGTAAAACTTCACCAGACCAGTGGTTAGATTGTGAAACTTGGCAACTCGCGCACACCCTGCAATTACATATACTTCAGCCACACTCTCACATACATACACTGCTCCACCTGAGGCTGCTTGAGAGTTAATCTGTGTGCAATTATCCACTAACTCTCACAGACACCCTACCTACACATACTGCCTCACACAAATGTCATCAAGATACTAGCGTTGATACTTTAACTGAAGCGACTTAAAGGGCCAATAGGTGATTCCTACAGAATCATTTTTTGTTATACTGGTTGAAAGTCTCATATTGTGATAGAAATCGCTACGTTAAACGGTCTAAATGTGTGT
This sequence comes from Opsariichthys bidens, assembly GCA_037194245.1. NCBI lineage: Eukaryota > Metazoa > Chordata > Actinopteri > Cypriniformes > Xenocyprididae > Opsariichthys > Opsariichthys bidens. The sequence continues at coordinate 7,598,275 of CM074277.1, read as the reverse complement.
CTGTGTTCCTTTTTCATCTTTATGTAATGTCCTACATGCCTGTCACCGCATGTTCATACCCTTGTTTGCGCAGACATCGTTCCGTTCACCATCAGTGCATTTCATGCTATGCAGAGTTTATGTAGACAGACGTCAGTCACGGAGCACCACAAACAAACAGCAGTCACCTTTTACAGTTCCTCCAAAACAACAAGCTGCATTCACACCATGACTACCGCAATTAAGATTGTGATGTTCTAACCGGAGCTGTTCGATGTCACAAGCTAGTCTCGCAAAACCAGACCTTCACACGGACTGCAGAAGGTCTGGACTCTATCGCAGCTTTCATTGGCCAAGAGGACGTTTGACTGACATGTAACACAACCAATCACAGTTCGTTTTGTTCCGTGTCATGTTTAGGGGCATGAAAATGTAAAGTCGATGTCCCTACAATAACAGAGAAATTATACATTTATTAGATTCATAAATAGAAGATACAGTAAATTTATCAAACGTACTTACAGCGGATATGTACAACAATCTACCATAAATACCACACCGTACAGATATCTTACGCATCTCACAAGCAAAATGACAGTTTGCGCGTGGCCTGATCGTTCCTGATTTTGTGGTGCGATGATAGAAGAACAGTGATGGATCCTGTGACATTGGTCTCTCAGTGGCACGGAGGCTGGATTGATCAAGGTGGGAGGATAGAGAGATTAAAACAGCGCGTGAATGAGTGGAGGTGGGGTTCAGTCTTGGCTCTGGGAATTGGTGGCATGGAAAATGGGGGGTGGACAGAACGCTAATGGCCGCGAGACGCAGCTGGCTATAGACTGTAAAGGACAGAGAGAGACCTAGAAAATGACATTATCCTTTTGTTTTGTGCTGCTTTTAGCTGCTGATTTGCTTGTGAGAGTGGAGTGTGTGGAGGCGCATGTTAATGTCAGATCGCAGAGGAAGAAAGGTTTGAACGCTACTGCTCTTAAGTGACATAATTAAAGACAAAGTCAGAGTATAATGAAGCGTGAAATCCTGAAATCTTAATGAGAGCAATGAGATTGAGCTGTCTCTTTTTCTGTCTAACACACACGCAGTATTGTGTTTTTTTTGTTAACAAAATGAAGACAACTAATAACCCATCCTCTGCTGTATTTATACTATACTATCTATGAAGCGCTTTTATTTAATAAATGATTTATCCGTGCCCATCATCATTTATTTATTTTTAAATTCACGTGCCTCATTAATCAAAGTTCATCTCATCTCTTCTCTGATGTGTTTACTGCCGTGAGGGTGGGGCAACCTGTCACTCACATGAGATCCACCAATAGCAAACCACAACCATCCAATGTATTCACTATGGACAAAATCAAGCCCTGTTCTACTTTTTTTCTTGTTCAAAAAGCCGCTTCACTCGCATATACGTCACAATAGGGACTATTGCAACTTACGTTTCATGCTGACTTTAATAATGCCACTATATGAACACAATGCAATGCTACAGTATGCTGCATTTTCCTCGGCTATGCTATAACTGACAATAATAGTGTTTCTGGTTCATTGTTGTTATAATAGTTACTAAAACTGTTAAAAATCATTTTCAGTAATTGAAATATATAAATATTAGAGGAAAAACTTACAAAAAATAGAAATGTTGCCTCAAACCGAAAAAAATAATAAAAAAATGTATGAAAATGACAAAAACATTAAAATTACTAAACTAAAATTACAATGAAATACAAAAATAAAAGCTAATTCAAACATTAATACTTGTTCTAAATTCTGTCGATTAATTGCAATTAATCGCATCTAACATAAAAGTTTGTATATATATATGTATGCATAAATATCTGCATGTGTGTAAACACAAACATTTATGTTCGATGCGATTTGAAAGCACTAATATAAATAAACAAATAAACAATAATTTTCTGTTTCTACCTTATTTATAAAAAAAAGTTTCTGGTTGTTGTCGTCATTAAAGGTATATTTCATCCAAAAATGAAAATTCGGTTATCTTTTACTCACTTGGTTGCCTTGTCAACAACTGAAATAAGTTTAAGTACTAAAATGAAAATAAAACAAATAGAAAAAAGCACATAAAATTAAACTGAACTTAACTTGAAAATATAAAAATGAAAGCTAATTCACAATATGAATAAATACTATCACGGAATATATAAATAATAAGGAAATAACACCTTTCTTTTTCTACGTTATCTAAAGAACAGTTTAGATTCGAAAAAAAAAAAAAAACATTTAGATTCGGTCATGTTTTCATCCTCATGTTCTTCCATGACTTTATCTGTGGAACAAAACACTAGAACATCCATACAGTCTAATGTTGTTTTGACCTCAAAAGTTTTCTAAAAACATTCTTTTATGTTCTACAATAAAAATACAGGTTCGGAACGGCAAGATTTTATGTAGCCCCGCCCCTTTTCCGCGCTGCCCTCTTTGTGTTCCGGCTTCCGGTTTGTATTTCCACAGCATGAAGGTAAGCTCTTACAGATTTATGAATGAACCGCTCGTTTTAAAATCTTCCCATTTATGACATCCGCTTCAAACGTTACAAAACTCACGATAACTTTCATTAACTCCACGTCACCAGCTAATCACTCTTCGACAGCGATGCCATAGAAATATCCAGAGTTACTGCTGGCTGAGCATTTGCTTCCCTGGAGCATAACGTCTAGCTAAACCATGACAGAATTTACCCTTTCCATGTTCTTCATAGAGAAAGTGTTCAGTCTTTTGTTGTTTCGAGCTGCTCTGAGATCAGCTGCTTTGTGTTGAAGCTGCAGCGGACCTTTATTCCCATCAGCCACCTCTGCTCTGAGACCAGCGTGTGCTTTTCAGCATAACACAGAATAAATTATTGTGCCGTATTGGGGTGATAGGGTTTCAGAGCCACATTTAGAACGGAGAGATAGTGACAAGTGCAAGAGGAAGAGAGGAATGAATCAGAGAGAGGGATGGTGCGGCGCATGCACATGAGAGATGCTTAGTGTTAAAATTGGCAGCTAGACGAGAGAACGAGAGCGGGAGAGAGTGAGACAGGGTCATAGAGAGAGCACGAGAGAGACGGGGAACGTGAGAGAAATTGTTATCGCAAAAATAGATAGAATTGGGGAAAATGAGATGAAGAAAGAGAAAGTGGGAGATGGAGACAAAAGGGTCAAATAGAGAGTGAGAGAGGGTGAAAGGGAAGATGTGTGGTTTTAAAATAGACAGACGTGGAGGGAAGGCAGAGGTGCTGTTTTCTGCTGCATTAGTGTGTGTGTGTGTGTGTGTGTGCCCCCTCTCTCAGCAACTACATCCCTTTCTATTACACACACGCAATCGCCTTCTCAAAGACATCTGACAGATTCACTTTCTCTTCCTTCTCTTTAAATTGCTGGGAGGCTGCCGAGCTCACGTTGACCGCGCTGTAGCCCAGTGCTCGAGCGTCAGACTGAGCTTGTGTGTGAAGAAGGCAAATAAAATCAACACACAACGCATTCAGTGCTTTTTGAGCACTCACCAAGGCTGCGTTTACTTAGATAGGAAAAATATGGTAATACAGTAATATTGTGAAATATTATTTCAATTTAAAAGAACTGTAATATATTGTAAGAAGTAATTTATTCCTGAGATCAAAGCTGTATTTTCAGCATCATTACTCCAGTCTTCAGTGACACATGATCCTTCAGAAATCTTTCTGATATGATGATCTAGAAACATTTATTATTATTATCAATGTTTTTTACTTTTTAATATTTGTGTGAGAACTGTGATACTTTTTGTCAGGATTTTTTTAATGAATAGAAAGTTTCGAATTTATTTAGCATTTATTAGACAGAAATCTTTTGTAACATTTTAAATGTCTTCACTGTCTCTTTTGATCTGTTGCTGAATAAAAGCTTTTTGAAGATTATGCTTATAAGTTTGCATAATAATAATAACAATAATAATAATAATGTCTGTTCTATTATAAATATTTAAGCTTCTAAAATGATTAAAAACTGAAATTAAAGTTTAATAGAAATATTAAAATAAATAATAATAAAAAGTCAAAAAATAATTAAAAAAAAATTATTAAAACTTAAACTATCTAAAAGCAATTTCAAAATATATTGGTATATGAAAAAAAATAATATATAAAAAAATGATATTTTATCCAAAAATGAAAATCATGTCATTATTTACTCACTCATACTTGTACTAATCTAATTACAAATGATTTATCAGAACAATTTTGGACCTAAATTGGATTATACATACATACATTTTTATATATATATATATATACATACAATATATTTTATATATAAAAAAATACAAATACAAAAATATATACATACATACATACACAAAATCAGTCATAAAGGTAAATTTTATGAAATTAAAATAAGCTTTCCATTGATGTATTTGTCAAAACGGGATAATATTTGGCTGAGATACAACTATTACAAATTTGAGGGTGCAAAAAAAATCTAAATATTGAGAAAATCGCCTTTACAGTTCTCCAAATGAAGTCCTTAGCAATGCATATCCACTCACAAAAATTATTGTTTGATATATTTAAGGTAGGAAATTTACAAAATATCTTCATGGAACATGATCTTTACTTAATATCCGAATGATTTTTGGTATAAAAGAAAAATCGACAATTTTTACCCATACAATATATTGGGTGGCTATTGCTATGCAGTTGCTAGTATGTAATAGTTGGTTGCAGGGCATTTATTTGTGGTTGCTAAGGTATTCTGAGTGATTGCTAACATGCTGCTATGCAATATGGTTCCTCTTAGAACTAAAAAGAATTTTACAAAGAGCTTTTTATTCTCAGGTGTTTTAAAACTTACGAGCCAACACGTGTGTAAAGCACACACAGCATAGGAACCTTTACAAGCCTTCAAAGAAGCGTACAGTCAAAGTTCTTTGTGGAACCTGAGAACACTTATTTTAACAGTGTGTGTTTATTTGGGCACATATAAGTGTGAGGAACATGATGTTTGTGTTGATTATTATAGCATTGATTTGTGTGGCTTCAGTATGACTCACAGCAGCCATGGTAATGCTGTCTGCCTCTCTCCACACACACACGACCGCACACACACTTACACTAATCATTTAGACCCCCCCATCTGTCCGCACCTCCCACTTGCATTAGAGATCAACACACAAACACACACACACACACACTTCATTTAGCCCGACACACCTCTCTCCCTTCACACCTCTCCACAACACACACACACACACAGGCACAAACACAGGAGGGATCTATCAACAGAGCACATCCTCTTCACATAATCGCACGCAGACACACACTCATCCGTACGTCCGCTTTCTCTTCCTCCCCCCGCCCCATAGCTGTCTGTAGTGCTGGTGTGTGTGTGAATATGAATGCGCGTCTCTGAAAAATTGCGCCGTGTGAATGCGTGTGCATGGCAGCTAGTGCTTAAACTCTGTATGTGTGTATGATGTATACAGTCACTGAGTGTGTGTCTGTGCATGTGTGCACTTCATTTGCCATAGGAAAATAGGAATATAAAAACCCAAACGCACCATGGCATACTCTGTCCTTTACAAAGGTGTGTGCGTGAAAGAGAGACGCTGCGATTAATCACAGTCACTACCTACAACATACATGTCTGCGACTGCTCTTGCTTGTCTACGGCTACGTTCTGAATGGAAAACTGCTGTTTTTTTGTTGTTTTTTTTAAATAGTATGCAGTATGCATTACACAGCACTGTTCAAACAGCAGTATCTTATTATTGTCGAATGTTGCCTGCTTAATTTAGTGATAGGTGTCGCATCTTGGAAATAAATGGGTCTTTGCATACTGCAGAAATAATAGGAGTATGTTAGTATGCAATACCAAACATAGCCACAATGTGTGTGTACACTGTGCTCCACAGTATACTACACATTTTAGTGAATGTAGTACGTCATTCTGGTATTCCATGCATACAAACTCCCTTCATGCACAATAGACATAATGCATACTGCAGACATAATTCGAGTAGTATGCTAGGATGCTATTGTAAACATAGCCATAGTGTGCTCTGCAGTATACTACACATTTTGGCAAATGCAGCAGGTCATCTAGGTGTTTCTTGCTTTAAGAAAATTGTTCATTCTGTACTGTAGAAGAATGCTATTCCAACAATATATATGTAATATATATACATACACACACATACACATATGTATATATATATATATATATATATATATATATATATATATATATATATATATATATATCACATTCTACAAAAATAATAAGAGTAGTGCGTTAGTATGCGACTACGAACATATATTAAATGTTTTGTTGTATATTATACTTGGCAAAAAAGTAATTCCGGTATTCCATCCATACAAACTCCCTTCATGCACAATATAGTGTGCATACTGCAGGAATAGTGTGATTAGTATGTTAGTCTAAAAATAGCCAGTGTGCTGTTGTGTACTGCACATTTTAGCAAATGTAGTGGGGTTATTTGAGTATTCCAAATTCCAAACTCTGTCCATGCATAAAAAGCGTGCTGCTGGAAATAGTATTAGTGTGGTAGGAAGCTATTTTAGAGCATAACCTACTTCTCCTCTCAAAAGCACAGAGACAGACAGCGTTTGTGTTGCAGGCTGTGCAGTGCTCTACCCAGATTGCCTGTAGCTGGACGCGGGTGTTAGCAGTCTAGAGGCGAGCCGAGACGCAGAGGAGACGGCCGAGAGAAAATAAAACGCACTCTTTGCATGTCTTTGTGTGTGCGTGGATGAGTCCAGACAAGCTAACTGCACCGCGAGTGTGTCCGGAGTATGACTGACATTAATAATGGAAGTGCGGCTAGTTAGCGTCACACGGCCGAGAGCAGTCTGCGGTGTGACAGTGTGCTCTCTGGCCGGCTAGCGTGCCTGTGCATGCGTGTGTTTTTGTGGAGGAGGGGTGTGTTTCTGTCACTCCAGCTTTTGTGGTGTCCGCTTTGACGAGCCCTCCCAGGCGATGGAAGCACTACAGCCTACTCGCACTCATAATTACACACACAGCCGCAGACGCACACATCAGACAGACAGGCAGTGGGTTGGGCATCTCTGCTCTCTGCGTCCCTTCATCTGCAGTATTCTCCCGTTCGGTCTCTCTTTCACTCTGTTTTGACGTAGCGTGCGTGTGCCAGCAGTGTGCCTGCGCCATTATCAGTGCCGGCAGCGCAGGGCGCCCATTGTCTTTGCCGACGGCGGTGGCCTGTATCCACACACAGCAAAGTTCGGAGCACGTCACTTCTCTCCGATTTTTATAGCCGAGTGGATTGCGAATGCAACTTTGGCGGTTAAGCGTGCGATTCGATTCTGTCTTGATTCAATAGCGATTCATTTGGCTAAATATCAGGCCTAAATGTGAATTATCCCAAAGGAAAGTTTTCTTTGAAATGACTTCCCTTATGAAAAAGAAGTAGGCTTACTTTTAAGAAGAGTAGCCTACTTATAAAGGGAAGAAATATACTTTAGCAGAATGCACTTAAGTGAGCGTAATGTTTTCGGACACTTGACTGCATGTTATTTCCAATGAAAGGGTTAGTTCACCCAAAAATGAAAATTTTTGCGTCGCGCTCATGTTCAACTTCGCAACGCAAATCTCTCTGACTCGTGCGTAGACAGCAATATAAATAACACTTTCAAGGGCAAGAAAGATACTAAAGACATCATTAAAGTGAAGTGGTTCAACCTTGATATTATGAAGCAATGAGAATACTTTTTTTTTTTGTGCAAAAATAATGACTTTATTCAACAATTTATTTTCTCCCGCCATTCTCCAACATTGTTTACGTCCAGCTCTTCCAGGTTCTACGTCAGAACGCCGACACCGTATTGGCTGACGCTGTTCATGTGACCAGCATGCGTGTGATGTTGACGCAGGGGCCGGCCAATGAGTCGGCATTTTGACGTAGAACCTGGAAGCGCTGGATGTAAACAGTGTAGGAGAATGACACAGAAGAGATTGTTGAATAAACTCATTATTTTTGTTTTGTTTTTACGCACCAAAAGTATTCTCGTCGCTTCATAATATTACAATTGAACCACTGTAGTCATGTCGACTAACTATCCCTTTCTGGACCTTGAAAGTGGTGGTTAAATTGCAGCCTATGGAAAAGATACCGCTCGGATATCATCAAAAATATCTTAATTTGTGTTGCAAAGATGAATGAAGCTTTGGAACAAAATGAGGGTGAGGAATTAATGACAGAAATTCATTTTTGGGTGAACTAACACTTTAAAGTAAAAAATTATTAAGTTTATATTAAATCAAATCTCTTGTCTTTAAAATATGGATAAATTGTATTACTGAATGTTCTGGCAAGCATAAAACATTTGTAATGATGAAGTTGCAATTAAGTACATTTAAAATATTTTAAGTTTAATTGTACTATATCCAATAACACCATCAAATAAATAGTAAGTAAGTACTTTGCATGTGCTTTAGTATGTTAGTCAGCATATTAAAATAAGTGTGATTCTTTAAAGTGTGACAAAAGATTATTAAAACAATGATTTAAAATGTACTTTAAAGTAAAGCTTTTAATTTGACATTATTAGGCCTACAAAGTGCACTTTTAAAAAGTGCACTTAAGTATTATATTATCTGCAAGTACAGCTTTTTACAAATATATACTTTGAAGTTCACTTATGCACATTCAAGACAGTTTAAGTGCACTTCTTTTTCCACAAGGAGTTCCTTATCTTCTGATGTCACTCTTAGGCTGCACCTGCTATGTTAATCATAAGCTAAATAGCTATATAGACACTAGGTGCATCCCAATTCGCGTACTTATGCACTATTCTACGATGTTTTTAAGTATAAAGAGTGCGAGTAGTGTGTTCACACAGAAAAAACAGAAAAAGTGCACTTTAAAAACCCGGGTGATGCACTAAATTAACTACATTTCTCCTTTGGTGATGTTTTATTGGGCAGCAAGTGAGGCACAACTGCCACTGGGGTCCAAAATACCCCTGCCAAAATCTGCTGGGTTGCAAAGGAGGGTCATGCATTAATTGGATGTTTTTTTTTCCTCTCTTCCTCAATTTCTGGTTTTGCTGCCTACATTAAACCATTTATAAGGCTTTAATTGAATATGTTTTTATTGTAATGGTAGATGGATACGGAGTGGTTGCCACGTGGACAACACATAAAGCCAATCAAAATAGAGAGTGAGATGGAAAATAGCACTACAGTTCATTTTGTCATGGATGTATCATTCCTTGACATAAACTCTGCAAATAAATGCATATTTCCAATTTCTAAATATCCTTCCATTGCAAGTTCCAAGCCTTTTGATTCATTAGTAGGCAAATGCTAGTATCTTTGTGTTGTTTGAGTAAAAATATCTAAACATCCTGAAATCAAGATACATTTACATAAGAAGCAAAAGTGGGAAGGATGTTATATGTAATATAAAATGTTAGAAAAACTTGTTTATATAATAATCTAAATTAAAAAAATGCATCACTCTCAAAAGTAATTCAGTGGCTAAATATCACTATAAGTATACTATACTATTATAAATCTCTTAATATCACTTAAATGCTTAATACAATTCAGAAACCCTTGTTATTAGCGACACCGGTGGCCGTTAAGTGAACTGCAGCCAGCAACTTTTTGTTCGTGCTCGCAATTGTGCACACGTAACGTACATAAGACCAAGCATGATTCAATGCCCCAATATACCCAAGGTGAAATTCTTTTCATCAGTAGCTTTCATAGACAACCTACGAAGTTGCGGAATGGCTAATTTTTTAAGATTTGTTACAAGCTGTTCAGACATTGGCAATAGAAATGCGATTAAAACATGAAAATTCTTACATGTAGTCCCTTTAAGTGATCATTTATGATGCACATACCAAAATAAATGTCTAAAAAAAAAAAAAAAAACAGTTAATAGTGTCTAAAATGTGACGTTTATTTCACGAAAAGAAATTAGCATGTGACTAACAAATTATAGTTTTAAGATATACATAATATTTTTAAATTTCAATCAAAATATTTGAGAATGGAGAAATTACACTGATCAGTTTCAAGTATTCTCATTTCTAGAAATATAAACTACAAATATTACTATTTTTTATATTCTTCATATTTAGAAAAAGGAGTACATATCAAAATTATTATAGCGATTAATTGTTATTTTGTGCGTTTTGTTTACGTTGAGTTTTTCATGGTACTAAATGTTGTTTCATTTAATTCATAAGGTATTGCATTTTTCAATTATTTCAAAGCTTCAAAATTTATTTTAAAAATGTTTCACCAAAATGGAGTGCATCATAGTAAGCTTTTAGAGTGTAATACATTAGAAATATATTAAGAAATGAAGCAGTTAAAATAATGTTAAGATTTTTTTTAATGCAATTTAGAAAAGGATTATTACCGTGCACAACAAGGAGAAGACATGCAGATAAATTATAAATTTTGTGCTATATTCAGGAGGCTTAACAGCATTTTCAAAATCTAAGATGGAGATGTGTGGTCATGGCACACTTTACTGCACTGTCCCGATACACGCCGTCCCCCAAGAGATCGTCTCTGTCCTTCCTCAACCCCGACACACACATACAGAGAGAGAGAGAGAGAGAACACCAGCCAAACACAAAGACGCAGGCAACTCAACGCACAACATGTTGCGCTATGAAAAGGATTAGGTTTTGGTTCATTTTCGAAAGCAGACCCCTTTTTGACTATAGTACCTTGTTGTGCGGTCCTTGATGGTAACGTCAGGCTAAGCGCCGTCACCTTCCTCCTTCTAACGCTTATATAATTCAAACGGCTGTTTGAAGCCACAGAACTTTTCAAATGCTTTTGTGCTGCTCTGATCATGGCAAGAAAAAAAAAATCATCTGCAACAGCACCGCTCTCTCATCTGTTGCCGGCCCCTGAGAGTCATTAAAAATCCCACGCAATCCCCCTTCATTGCTCTGCGGAGTCCGAAGGCATCCTCTCGGAGATCGACCAACGCCACTGGAAGTCTCACACCAGCGGCTACCTGTAGGTGCCCTTGATAGTGTCACACACTCGTAGCCCAGGATGTGCTGATGCTAGGTGGTAAATTGGTCTGTGCAGCTGGTCTCTCCTGAGGGGATGTGGTATGGATCATATACAGTCAGAATTGGGACGCAAATAAATCACATGCAAATGCTTTTGCTCGGTCTCTGCGGGGGCTTGAACCTGCAGCTCTCTGCGTGCCATCTGAACCGTTAGCTTTGCCATATTTGCAAACATTTCTATGCCCTTTTCCCACTTATTACTGTCCTTGGTAAAGCAAGCATGGCTGTAATTGTTGCTCATACTTAGCGTTAGGGGTTTGTTCTAAACCATTAACCCCAAATATTAAACCTCTGGCCCTAACGGCTTATTGTTTGTGCCATGAATGAATCTCATATCGTGTGGCTCGTTGAGAAAGGTGTAGTGTTATTTTAACTCTCCAAGACTTGCATTGGAGAAAGGACTCTAATCATGTATTAGAATACATCAGAGTGACTTGGGAGTGACCCATTGCAAGTAACCCTATGGCGCTTTTCCACTGCGTAGCACGACTTGGTGTGGCTCGGCTTGCTTTACTTTCCGTTTGCTTTTCCACTGCGGTTTAGTACCGCTTCAAAGTGGGTGGGATTATAGTCTGATCGTTACAGTTGCACTACCTCTACCAACGAGAGGAACATCTGTTTCAAGTTGCGTGTGATGGTCGTTTAAATCACGCAGTTTAAAAAAACAGTTGTGCGAACAAATGATACTGCTGTGGCTGTTACTGACTGGGATGTTAGAGGCCGTGGTCTTTAGCATCCTTGTTAGCGCACCCCCCTTCCTATGCCAGAAACGCTGGTTTGAATCTCGGTCGGAGCGGTGCGAGTAGAATCAGAGGGGTTATTTTGGTGCCGTGACCCGGATGGGAGTGAGTTTCAGGGGGGTGAGTGTAACGGAGGCCATATAGTAAGATGCACACTTTAGCTTCCTTGTTAGCGCACCCCCCTTCCTATGGCGGAAATCCTGGTTTGAATCTCGGTCGGAGCGGTGCGAGTAGAATCAGAGGGGTTATTTTGGTGCCGTGACCCGGATGGGAGTGAGTTTCAGGGGGGTGAGTGTAACGGAGGCCATATAGTAAGATGCACACTTTAGCTTCCTTGTTAGCGCACCCCCCCTTCCTATGGCAGAAATGCTGGTTTGAATCTCGGTCGGAGCGGTGCGAGTAGAATCGGAGGGATTACATTGGTGCCGTGACCCGGATGGGAGTGAGTTTCAGGGGGGTGATTGTAATGGAGGCCATATACTAAGATGCACACTTTAGCTTCCTTGTTAGAGCGTCAGCCTCCTATGCCAGAAATGGCCGTTTGAATTCTGCTCGGAGCGGTGCGAGTAGAATCAGAGGGGTTATTTTGGTGCCGTGACCCGGATGGGAGTGAGTTTCAGGGGGGTGAGTGTAACGGAGGCCATGTAGTAAGATGCACACTTTAGCTTCCTTGTTAGCGCACCCCCCTTCCTATGCCGGAAACGCTGGTTTTAATCTCGGTCGGAGCAGTGCGTGTAGAATCAGAGGGGTTACATTGGTGCCGTGACCCGGATGGGAGTGAGTTTCAGGGGGGTGAGTGTAACGGAGGCCATATAGTAAGATGCACACTTTAGCTTCCTTGAACCAAGGAGGGGTTACACTAGCATACACACAGAATGCCATAGTAACTGGATAGAACCAGTCAGTTTTGATTCCCCCCCCCCCTACTATTCAGTTTGTATTTTCAGTTTTTAGTTTTTGTTTAGTTTAATTCGCTCCTCCCCCTAGATTTTTCTAGTTTTCATTTATTTTTAAATTTGTTAATTCATTTTAAGACGTTATTTTAAAGATAACTAGTGTAATTTAAAATGGTTAACTGTTTTAAATTTGTCATCACAGTGTGGAATTTAATAATAATAATAATAATAATAATAATAATAATAATAATAATAATAATAATAATTAGTTTAATGCAGGCAAGCTGTAAAAATGTCAAGATTCAATATATACCATCCATCCAAAACGGAAACGAATATTAATTTTATTATTTCCTTTTATTTAGTTTAGAGATATTTGTCATAAGATGTATTGTTCTCTTTTTTCAGTTTTATTTCAATAACAAACATTCAATAATAAATTTCATTTCATGTTATTAATTCATGTATGTAGTTTTATTGTTGTTATTAAAATGATTTTATTTAGGGCTGCCAGTGTTAACTGGTATCATTTTAAAATGTTTAACAGCATTAAATTTCTCATCATAGTCTGGTGTTATTGCTATCTAGTGGCCTTTTTTATGTTTAATGGAAAGTTTTACAATAAACATTAATATTTTCTAAAAATGAAACATTTTAATAAATTATTTTATTTTATTTAGTTCTGAAATCATACATTTATTTTAGTTTTTGTTTGTTTACATGGTTAAATTAGTTCATATTTTTAAATATGAAATATTAAAAAATATAGTTAAATCCTTCCTAGAATATCCTGGAAACCACCCTACCATTGTGAAACCAAGCAAGCACCACTCACAATGTCAAAAGAGAGGGAAATGAGAACATGCAGTGGACTCGAACATTGCCCATGTGAGTGCTGCTAACCACTAAGCCATGGAAAGCTCTGGAAACATAAATTTCTTGATAGCAAATTAAGCAAAGCTCAAAATAAATGCCTCTTTTTTTTATTAAGAACTCATTTCTCAGCAATCAGTTTGTCAGTAGTGAGGTGTGAAAGAAAGCAGAAGTGTTTGTGTGCGCATGCGTGTGTGCACTAGCGTTCTGGGCCAGTGGACTGGTAAATACAGCGGCTGTGGAGTGGAAATGAAGGCTGGATCTATTTTGGAGAAACGCTAGATGACCTTCCACTGAGCTGGATGACATCCAAGCGATTTCACCGTGCAGCATACCACCAACGCCATGCATCAAACGCTCCCAAATGCATACAGATGTGTATGTTCAGACACACGTGGAAATGAGGGGCGTAAACACGCACACAAACATAAACAACAGGGCATCGAGTTCATTAAGCACAGCCACACACATACAGTTAACAAACGTGCAAAGACAACGAACTGCCCAGAAACAGAGAACTCAAGCCTACATAGAAATGTAATTTAATTGATCTTGACATCAAGGCTTGAACAATAACTATAATAATAACTATATTAGCATCCACACCAGCGGGCGATATCATTCAGTTTATTATAAGCGTGAGCTGCAGTTTTATCATCTAGCACTTTAAAAGCTCGAGGTATTAAAAGCAGGATGGATTCTGCTGGAAAAAAAAATTGTTCTTCTGAAAGTGATTTTAATGGTATTGTTTCTCCGTTATAGTTGCTATATATGATTTTTAGAACTATATTTTCATCGTTAACATTATAGATAACGTCGTTATAGATGAACGGCCTTTAGCCATCAATATGTGCCAAGAAAATTATTTTTACTTTGAATACCCTTACAAATCACGTCATGTATTACATAAACTCATGTAAGTGGTGCACATCGACCAACCAATGCTGTGAGTTTAGGGCGGGACTGTCAGTTTTGATTGGCCAGTGGCAAATGGGGGGAGTGTTTAGGAAACCCGTTAGGAAACAATTATTATTTTTCACACTGTAGCAGAAATCACACTCTTTAACTTCCAACTTGTGTCTGTAAATATGACATTTGTGAAGCACGGGCTGTTTTGCAGACATCTCTGTGCATTTCTGTGCTGTGGATTCATTACGGTGTCACATATCTGACCCCCCTGACCATCGAGTTTGTTGTTTATTTCTTCTCTCCATCCATTCATTTCCTGTCCTCCGCTCTTTCAGAGCAAGACTGCTGAGCCTAGTGCTGCAGAGACAGCAGCATCTGGAGATAAATAATTCCTCCATCGCTCCTCTCCTCTTCCTCCCTCGCGCGCTCTGCCCCGTCCTGACCTTATGGATCTGTTTTGAGCCGTGCCAGATTGTTGCTCAGGACTCTCGCACCTAGAAAACAGCGGAAGGGGGAGGGGTGCTGGCTTTCCTCTCTCCACCTCATATCCGTCTGTCTCTCTAGGTCTACTCTTTCCCTCTGCTACTATCTAATTTCTTTCCCATCACCTTCTATTCTTGAAAGAGCCGATGGTTTCCGCTCTCTCTCTCTCTTGGTCTGTTTTTCATGGTTGTTTTCTGACTGACCCTCAGGTGTGTGACAGTTTCAGAGGATTGCATCAGCCTCCATGCTATAGTCACTGACAAAATACGATATAGCACCATGCAGGGCTGGACGATGTGATGGTATATACTGTGCGATGGTAGAAATTTATCAGCTGCTACAGATTTTGCCTGAGCGTGGTAGCTGTATTTGCGTGGGCAGGACCGCGTTACGTTATTTACACATGAGGGCAATGTGAAAATATGGAATACTGAGACGTGTCCAAGTCAAGATGGCCAAGAACTTGTTATTAAGGGCCGTAACATGAAGCAGAGTTTAGATGTTTATGGTTGTCAGGCAACGTCACAACTTGCCGCATTATTATAGAATTCAAGTGTTTATATTGGCTATTGTAAAACAGCTTTGATGTGATCAGAATTCAGAGTCGCTATATTGTTCGATTTAGCTTTGTGTCGAGTTTATTTGTGAAGATTAAACCAGATGTATAACTCAGATCTTTTGATTTGTATCATCAAGTTTTTATTTGCTGGATTTTATTCATTTGATCATTTAAAAATAGGCATTGCAATGAAATATCATTTTCTTACTCATTAATTATATATATATATATATATATATATATATATATATATATAATATATATATATATATATATATATATATACATATATATTAAATATAATTTTTTTATTATTATTATTATATATCAATAATATATTATTATAATATATTTTATTTTGTTTATTTATTTATTTTGCAAATATTTTATTATATATTATTTATTTATTTATATTTTATTCATGTATAATATATAGCATAAATCATAACGTAAAGAAATATAGAAAAGGTTTATTTTTAAGAAAAATGTAGTAAAACTTAATCCGTAAAACTATTTATTTCAGCTATATTTATCAGAATATTTTGCATCTAATTTAAATATATCTTATTTAGACATTAAACATGTTTAAATATTTTATTGGAATGTTTTATTTAAATTTGATAACGCGTAAATATCAATATTTTTATTGGCAGTTCACTGTTATATTTTGGTTCGCATTCATCACGTTTTAATTACAAAAAGAAAACAATCAAATAAGAAGTACCTTTCATTCATGAAATATTTAATTTACTAGATCATCCAAAAATAGTCAGATATATATATATATATATATATATAAAATAATGTTAAATAGTAATATAATATTAAATAATAATATAAAATGCTGCATATATTACATAAGAAATAAATTCCAGTAAAAATATCAAGTTACATTACCATGATATAAAATGACTCATACTGCGATAGAAGATTGTGATCATAGCGCCCGCCCCCAGCAAGTGTGTGTATGCGTTTGGCACATGATCTAGTCTGCTGATGTCTTGGGTTATTTTACATGCAGAGTGACGCTCTTAACCTTGGGGATACAGTTGCGACCTTTTTTGGTAGATTGCGTCTAGTATGTTATTGCAGATGTTGGTATCAGTTTTTCCTCCTCTGTATTTCACTCACATATTCATGTCATCCCTCTATTTTTCTCCTTGCCTTCCTATTCCTCTCACCTCTCTCTCCGCTCCGTATCTGTCCATCTCACACATACCAACACACACACACACAGCGCTCCCCGCCTGTCAGTCACACTCCCTCTGCGCGCACACACACACACACACACACACACGTCTCTAAATGGATTCTCGCGGAGAGGGGCCGTCCAGAGCATCAATATCAGTCAGCTGTGACACTGCAGTCTCAGTGCAGCGTTTAATAGGTTAGAGCTGTCTTACCCCTGAGTTTCCCTGATCAAGGGCATGGTGCATGCAAAGTAACAAACACAGAAAACACGCCGAATTCCCTTGAAACGCATGTAAACAAACCAATACGAGTGTTACAATGCTTCCCGGAATGTCTCAATCACAAAATCAAGCACATAAATGCATGGTTTTCGTATAAAACGCAACACACATAAACATAAGAGCATGTCGAGTCTGACATAGATGCAGAAGTTTTGTGCTGTGTTTGAAAATAGCACACATTTCATTTGAGGATCCATGCACTTTTTGCTTTCCTCATTGAATCACACAAACACGTTTTCACAAAGCGCAACACACGCTTCATTTGCATAATGCGTCCTCAATATAAACACAAGAGCATGACATAGTTTTGCGCTGTTTTCGATTCTGGTTCCAAATATAGCTCGCACTTCAGAGCACAAACGCAGTTGGAACATGATTCAAGCTCGGATTGAATATTAAAAATGTTTAATAATAAAAGGCTCCTAATTGTCATCGGTGGTTCCATGAAGAACCTTTAACATCCAGGGAATAGTTTCATTGCACAAATGTTTTTATAGTAGGCTTTTAAAATGTTGAAAAAGAGGATTGTTTTAAGAAAAACATTCACTGTGAGGCTCTTTTGGAACCTGTGTATGAGCTCGCACTACATACCAAGTACAGTTTTGACGGGGACGCAACATACAAACATAGGTCTCTCGTACAGCATCTGTTGCTAGTAAAAGTTGCCAGATTTTTATCAGATCAGTGCAGCAGTTTATCTCGCAATAATTCGTAATGGGATTCGTGCTGGAGTAAACTGCACTCAGACCAGACTCTGAGCGCAACGGAAAACACATGTGCAGCCTGTTATCCAACACGCCCCCCTGTCCCCATGCATGCGGCTCTGGAGACGCACCGCAGCGCTCAGTCCCCCACTCATCCGTCCATCCGCACACACACACTGACATTAAGCCCCTTAAAATGCGTAGAAACATGCGTCTTTACCTGCGGCGGTGCCTGTGCCTGGACCCTGGTCCTCTGGATCAGGTCTACAGCCTCCTGCAACGCGGAAAATGGCAGATATTCCCTGTCAGTGGCAGACTCGTCTCTCTCGCTCTCTCTCTCTCTCCTGTCTCTCTCGCTCTATTTCACTTTCCTTCTTCCCTTTGCTGCCATGTTCGGAGCGGGGCGGGGGCTGGGGGTGGGCCGTTCGGGGTTGGGGGTGCTGTTTGGAGGAGAAGAGATGAGCGTAAAGGAGAGAAAGGGGGCTCAGGGGGATAAGAAAGCAATTAGAGGGCAGTCCTCTCTTACTTCCAGACGGAATGTATAATGGAATTAGCTCAGGGGGGCTCGCAGCCCATCCGCAAGCCAGCGAATGTATGTGTGAATGCTGATTTGTGAAGGGGGAGTCGACTGGAGACCACCTGCTCTAGCTGGGAGAGAGAGGACGGAGATGGAGGGGAAAGATGTCAGCTTCAAAGGCTGTCTCACAGGTTAGCGGTCTCTCATCAGGGCGGCGAGTGTGTGTGTGTGTGTCGAGAGAATGAGTGTGGTGTGCATGAGCCACGAGTCGAAAGAGTTCACTTAGATGAGGCGAGAAAAATCACAAATGAGATCTCTTTAATATTTCAATTATTTTTTCCTAGACAGCACTGAGATGTGGATAGAGGACAGATGGAGACCCAGTGAAATCTAAATGGGAGTTTTGTGGTCATTTATATGCTAGTGTACTCGGCCGATGACTCATCCTGCACTCGTAGGCGTATGCACATTTTTGTCCAATCAGATACTCTTTAGAGGGAGAATGTCCCTCCCCCTTTGTCACCTGCGATCGATTAGCAAAAGCAAGCAAAACATGGTTCAAGGCTGTATCTTAAACAAAAAGACTACTGGCTGTTTAAAAAAAAGAAAGAAAGAATGAGCTCTTGATAATCTCTGCCCCAACGTCCTGTTCCAAAAGGAAGTACAGCAACACAAACAAGAAAGCTGCCATTTTCAAGCCATTTCATGTTGGCTTTAATCTGACCCAGTTTCTCCTGCAATTTCCAAAGATTAATAATGTCTCAAACTGTTCTCAGATAAGTGCGCTTAATTGTATTAAATGTGAACTTTTAGTGTACTTCAAACCTTAAAAGTATATTGGGACTTGAAAACTTTGACACTTTTAAAGGTGCAACTATTTACTTTAAAATACACTTATTTGGTCACGCTTTACTGAAGTACACATATTGATGTGTCGACACATATCACAGCACATGTAAATTACTTGATTGTAATTTTAACTGTAGTGCTACTGTATATATTTAAAGTCAATACATTTTAAATGTGATATATTTGTAATTTCACATTATAAATGTGCAATCACAAATACTGTATTCTGTGTATTTATATTTGAAACATTTCTCACAAAATTCACATTAAATACCAAATTATCAGAGCAATGTTATTCATATTAAAAAACCCTCTATATTCTACCTAAATGTCAACAAATCTAATTTGGGTATATTTTTACTAATAAGGTGTTTTAGGATAAACTTCTGAGATAAATTTAATACTTAAAAGATACATAACTGAGATCTCCTGAGCTATTTTCCTCTGGGGAGAAACACTGAGGCTGGAGAGATTTTTATGATGCAGAGGCTCGTGCCAGGGACTATGACTATGAAAGTGTGTGTGTGTGTGTTCACTGACAAGATAAGGAGTGCGTGCGCAGGTCACAGATTGTGCCATGAATAAAAATAAGCCGAGCATACTAATACCTTTCTGCCTGTAATTGCAAGTCCACTTCTTTATACACTCTCTACCAACCATCAAATCAGAATCCAGAATGCAGTCATCAATATCACTGAACAACAACCTTCATTTCTTATTCATCTCAGTCATAAGTGCAACAATCACACTAAACAACCAGTCTGTATTAAACGACTACATTGCTGCATTTCAGATCGTGCTCTGACACTGCCTGGCAGTATTTCTCTCTGGAAGTTTACTGTCAGTGCCCAGCAGGGTAACCGATTGATTTGGGATTTCATATCTCTCCAGACATGCGCCACTGTGCGACCTTGACAACGCTAGAGACTAGACTAGACGGATATTTTACATGCAGATTTTTTTTTTATTTTTTTTTATCTAGAATAACAAGTCATAATACACTTTGAACTAGATATTTTTGTTGGCATGACATAAAAAAGCCTAATAAAATTGTGAAAAGTCACAGTAAATATGGACAAATTAAATCCATTCAGGCACTGGGATGACTTCTAGGATGCAGCCTAAAATATTCTCCAGTGGAGTCAACTCATAGATTTATTATTAATATTATAAACTATATGATTTACAGATGGCAATCATTCCTGACTGAATACAAAATCATTTAAATTTGTTATTGGTTATGTTAATTCTAAATTATTATAATATATAATATAAAATAGATGAAAATTTGGTCATTATTCACTCACCCTCATGTTATTCAAATCCTTTAGTTTATTTTCCTTCATTGAGAGAAAAAAAGAGATAGCAGAATTTCCTGGCTCCATTCAAGTGAAATTTAGCAGTGACTTCAATAGGGCTGTCACACTCCTACAATAAACAAATAAGTAAATAAATGAATGCCATTATGTCACTATATACTCTGTATTCCTCTATGCATTATGAAACAGATAGATGGATGGATAGACGGAGAAATATGTAGATATATACAGATAGACAGACAGACAGACAGACAGACAGATGGATAATGATGTAGATAGATAGACAGGCAGACAGATACATTGACACACACATAGACAGGGAGACAAAGACAGATAGATAGGCAGACAGAAAGACAGAGATACATAGACAGAAAGCCACATAGATATAGACGACAGACATACAGATGGATAGGCAGACAGACAGAGGGACGGACAGATATAGACAGACAGACGGATGGTTGGATGGACGGAGAGACAGACATAGCTAGGCAGACAGACAGATAGATAGACAAAGATAAACAAAAAGATAGATACAGGCATACAGATAGCTAGACAGAAGGGATAGACAGATGGATAGACACATGGATAGACACATACATACATAAACATACAGATAGACATACAGAAAAAAAGAAAGATAGATACATAGACAGACAGACAGATGGATGATGATGATGATGATGAAGATTGGTAGCCTGGCAGGCAGATATAAAGATAGGCAGACAGACAACCAGACAGATGGACAGACAGGCAGATGGAGAGAGAGATGGACGATGATGTAGATAGATAGACAGGGAGGCAGACAAATATGTAGATAGGCAGACGGATGGACGGACATACATAGAAAGACAGACATACAGATGGAGTAAGCAAGATAGACATACAAATAAATATACAGACATACACAGACAGACAGACAGGCGGATAGATGGAGAAAGAAAGATAGACATACAGATAAATATACAGACATACATAGACAGACAGGCAGGCGGATAGATGGACAAATTGATTATAATATAGATAGGCAGGCAGACAGACAGACGGACAGATGGATAGATGAACAGAGAGACAAATAGACACAGATATACAAGCAGAGAAACGGACAGTCAGTCAGACAGACAGATATATAGATAGAACAGTAGACAGAAGATAGATGACATACAGAGGGACAGATACATAAACATATAGATACACAGACAGGCAGATAGACAGGTAGATTCATAGACAGACATACAGATGAAAGACAGACAGATGGGCAGATGGACAGACAGAGGCATACAGAGATAGATAGACATACAGATAGACTGACCAACAGACAGACAGATAGATATAGATAGATAGACAGACAAATAGACGGACAGATGGATGGATGGACAGAGAGACAAATAGACAGAGATATACAAGCAGAGAAACGGACCGTCAGACAGATATATAGATAGGCAGACAGACAAAAATAGACAGAAGATAGATGACACACAGAGGGACAGATACATAAACATATAGATACACAGACAGGCAGATAGACAGGTAGATTCATAGACAGACATACAGATGATAGACAGACAGAGACATACAGAGATAGAAAGACATGCAGATAGACTGACCAACAGACAGACAGATAGATATAGATAGATAGACAGATAGACAGACAAATAGATGGACAGATGGATGGATGGACAGAAAGACAAGTAGACAGACAGATATAGAAGCAGAGAAACGGACAGTCAGACATATAGATAGGCAGACAGACAAAAATAGATGGAAGATAGATGACATACAGAGGGACAGATACATAAACATATAGATACACAGACAGGCAGATAGACAGGTAGATTCATAGACAGACATACAGATGAAAGACAGACAGAGACATACAGAGATAGAAAGACATGCAGATAGACTGACCAACAGACAGACAGATAGATATAGATAGACAGACAAATAGACACAGATATACATAGACAGACAGAGAGATAGTGTTACGTCTATGACGTAGTGTGATACTTTAGTCTTGTTGTGTCCCTGCTGTCTCCTTCTCTTTCAGGATTGGTTCTGGGCATAATGAGAGGTTGCTGGTGGTTGGACCAGAGCAGAGAGCCGGACTATAAATTCCCCCGGGATTCCACTGGAGGGCGCTCTCTGCCTCTTTGATTGATTACTCATGACTGTTTGATACCATGTGTTATCTCTGGTGAAAATGTTGCATGCATTATGATTTAAGCTCCAACAGAGTGCTGTTAGCCTCCATTGATTGTGAGAACCTTATTGCTAGAGCATCAATGTCCTGCTGACCAATATTTGTAACTTCCTAACTTTGGGGAACAAGTGCCTTGTTTGTTTTTGTGTGTTTTCAATTCATCGGGAAGTTAGTTTTGTTTGCGGGGAAGTTAGTTTTCTGTTTGTTGTTTTGGCATAAGCTCACTCCTGATGATTTTGCTTCTGAGGTCTTGTTTCTTTCTTTATGAAATTGTTTTGTTCACCAACAAGCAAATCCTACTGCATCGAGAAAAAAATATGAACAAGAGAACAATTAAGAAAATAAAAAGAGTAATTAACAAGTACATATTGTCATGTCATTTATGTTACGCTCTGCCCCAGACCAAGGATCGTAACAATAGATAGACATACAGATAGATAGATATATAGATATGCAGATGGACAGACGGATGGACAGAGATAGATATAGAGAGATACATAAAGAGAGATATAAATAAACAGAGAGACATGTAGACAGACATACAGAGACAGGCATACAGATAGATACATAGAGATATAGACATACAGAGATAGATAGATACACCGACATACAGACATACATAGGGAGACAGATAGATGATATAAAGACAGACAGATATATAAGACATACAGACATGCATAGATAGATGGATATACAGATAGATGCAGATAGACAGACGACATACAGATAGAGAGAGAGAGAGAGAGATACATAGACACACAGGTAGATAGAGAGATAGACAGACATACAGAGAGAGAGAGAGATACATAGACACACAGGTAGATAGAGAGATAGACTGACATACAGAGAGAGATAGACACACAGGTAGATAGAGAGATAGACAGACATACAGAGAGAGAGAGACATAGACACACAGGTAGATAGAGAGATAGACTGACATACAGAGAGAGAGAGAGAGAGAGATAGACACACAGGTAGATAGAGAGATAGACAGACATACAGAGAGAGAGAGATACATAGACACACAGGTAGATAGAGAGATAGACTGACATACAGAGAGAGAGAGAGAGAGAGATAGACACACAGGTAGATAGAGAGATAGACAGACATACAGAGAGAGAGAGATACATAGACACACAGGTAGATAGAGAGATAGACTGACATACAGAGAGAGAGAGAGAGAGAGAGAGAGAGAGAGAGATAGACACACAGGTAGATAGAGAGATAGACAGACATACAGAGAGAGAGAGACATAGACACACAGGTAGATAGAGAGATAGACTGACATACAGAGAGAGAGAGAGAGAGAGATAGACACACAGGTAGATAGAGAGATAGACAGACATACAGAGAGAGAGAGACATAGACACACAGGTAGATAGAGAGATAGACTGACATACAGAGAGAGAGAGAGAGAGAGATAGACACACAGGTAGATAGAGAGATAGACAGACATACAGAGAGAGAGAGAGATACATAGACACACAGGTAGATAGAGAGATAGACTGACATACAGAGAGAGAGAGAGAGAGAGAGAGAGTAGATAGAGAGATAGACAGACATACAGAGAGAGAGAGAGAGAGATACATAGACACACAGGTAGATAGAGAGATAGACTGACATACAGAGAGAGAGAGAGAGAGAGAGAGAGAGAGATAGAGAGATAGACACACAGGTAGATAGAGAGATAGACAGACATACAGAGAGAGAGAGAGAGATACATAGACACACAGGTAAACAGAGAGATAGACAGACATACAGACAGCGATAGAGAGAGATAAATGGATGGGTATAAAGAAAGATCCAAATAAATAGAGATACACAGACAGACATACAGAGACAGGGATACAGACAAACAGCGATGTGGATAAGTCTGGATAGATGGACATACAGACATACAGATAGAAAGACATAGATATGGACAGACATACATATAGATAAATACTTCGAGAGACAGACAGATAAACAAATAGATAGACAGACATATAGAGAGAGACATAAAGATAGATAGACATACAGACAGAGAGATACATGGGCAAACAGAGACAGATAGACAGATAAATAGAGATACAGATAAGTACAGAGACAGACATACAGACCAGAGCATGTGACTGGAGTGGTGCGGCTAAGTCTGCTCAACCCAGAATTCCCCAGAAGTTAAAAACGAAGACGGCCTAGAACTAATTGAAAGGAGGTGTGGAGAAACTGAGTTGGCAAATATTCATTTTGTGATGTACTCACAACAACGTTATTGTTCGTACTTTGTAAACCTCGGCAGCGTCATAGTGTTAATGAACATCGTGACGCGTGTATGCTGCCGCGAGCGCCATTTAGATCCTTAATAATGCGATGCACGCTTTCCTCTCGGTAACAAAAACAAACAATAAATATGAAAAATCGTGTGATTTAATCATAGCGATGTGGATATGTGTGCACCAGCTCTGCGATTCAGCACTGTCCAGTCAAGTCACGTTTATTCATAGCCTACCACTTTATAATACATTGCTTTATTAGCCACATATCACAACTATCTATAGGCCTACTGTAATTGAGACATGTATTCAAGAAATTTATTAAAACAGAAACACATTGGTTCGGCCTCAATGACCGTTCGTTTGTTACGTACTTAATTCCGCACGCAAGCTTTTATGGTTTTCGTCTCACATAGGTACGGTGGCCGAGAGAGCTCAGAAAACATGCAAAAAAACACCAACAAATTAAGAAAACGTGATCATCAGTTTGACAACACATGTGCTGCAAATCCTCACAACACAAGCAAACACAGAAACGCGCTGCAAATAGCACAAATCACAACGGAAATGTTTCAAGGGGACCCCAAAAAGTGACGAACCCTACTACACAACAACACAAGCTAAAAATGTCATTAAAATATATTATGTAGGCATTAACTCAATGTAATGTGTTTCACTAACAGAAAAGTGTTTTAATATGTGGCATTGTTGTTAACTCATTAAACTTTAAGAGAAGACGACCACGTCACCTGTGAGAGTGAGTCTCTAGCAAACTAAAAAAGCACTTTATTAAAAATAATAAATACATGAAATAATGAACACTTGTTAATGTGTGTTTATTTTTGTTTGCAGTTTTTTATAGTATTTAATGATTGTGAACACATTGTGCACTCCAATGCCGTACACTATATAGGGATTAGTGAATAAGTGAAGGGTGAGTTGAACTGGTTTCGGACACAGATAATAAGCAGCTCCTAGTAGGTTTCGTCACTTTTTGGGGTCCCCTTGAATCATTTCCGTTGTGGTTTGTGCTATTTGCAGCGCGTTTTTGTGTTTGCTTGAGTTGTGAGGATTTGCAGCACATGTGTTGTCAAACTGATGATCACATTTTCATGATTTGTTTGTGTTTTTTCTATTTGCATGTTTTCTTATTTGCAGCACGTTGAGCTCTCTTGGCCACCATACATAGGCCTATTAGATCCAGGCAATTGGTTGATGAAACACTGATTAATATTAAGATAGGATTTAACGAAACAAAATTCACTTTAAAGAATGGCTTTCTACAAAACAAAACTTCTGAAGTGGTCAAAATCATGTGTGACCCACTGCATGTCTCCCAATAGATTACACATCTTATGATGTAGGCCTGGTGTCTTACTCATGCTGTTCACTTTTCATAAACAACAGATGAAATTAAAAAAATGTATATATTTTATAATGTTTAAACATAAATATGAATCTAAATGGGCTATGTTTTCAGCTGTTCAAAGAATGCGCTGTGCATTCTCCGTCAACTCCATCATTTTTGGCCATAAAGATTAGTGAAAGACAACTATAAAGGGTCTACTGTTATTTTTGTACACTCATAATAACATCAAAACCTTGTGTTTTTGTAAAATAAAGAAAATAAACGCTGCTCTTTCAACTGTGTCTCCGCAAGAATATTTCTAAAATTCAAAAATGAACTGAAACCCAATGACACACACAATAGGGACATCTAAAAAAATAAAACACAAATATTTAAAACAAATATTATCCTGAAATGTACTAATCTGTATGAAATTAAAGATGCACAGTTTGCCTAGCTCAGTTTATTATCATCAATGTGATCACACCCTTGTGCAGAGCGCTCTTACATCTATGCAAAATGGTAAACGTCCCCAACAACGCATTAAAAAGCATCAACAAAGGCTATAGCACAGTACATGGAAATTTCATGTCGGAGCGGAATTTGAGTGAACGCCATTTTACCGGTGAGCGCGAGCGATACATGAGTGGAGCCATGAGCGATTGAGAGGAGCGTGTTGACAGAGCGGAGCCATCTATCGATAGATAGATAGATAGATAGATAGATAGATAGATAGATAGATAGATAGATAGATAGATAGATAGATAGATAGATAGATAGATAGATAGATAGATAGATAGATAGATAGATAGATAGATAGATAGATAGATAGATAGATAGATAGATAGATAGTAACATTTCGTAGGTACAGGAAGAAGGAGGCAGAACCCGTCGAACATTAAATATAACTTTAATAAACTCAAATAAACAAACAACAAAATGAAAGAAAAAAAACATAATAAAACACAACATAAAATCCAGGCCTGGTCCTCTCTCGTCCTTCACTGTCATCGCTCCTCTTTTATGCTTCCGGAGCTCCTCCGTGAGAGATACAAAATCGATGCAGCGTGCCGCTGACGCTCATTATCACTCGCGCCGTTCTCGCCACGCCCTGCCTTTCACACAGATACAAGAACATACAGAGACAGACATACACAGACATACAGATAGAGATAGACATATAGATAGATGGATAGATAGACAGATAGATAGACATACAGATGAGTACAGACAGACAGACAAATATACAGTGGGTACGGAAAAACTTGTTGCATCTTTTGAGTCTCATGGCTGTATTAGATCAAAAGGGTGCTTCTACTAAATGCTGAGCAAAGGGTCTGAACACTTAGGACCATGTGATATTTCAGTTTTTCTTTTTTAATAAATCTGCAAACATGTCAAGAATTCTGTGTTTTTCTGTCAATATGGGGGCTGTGTGTACATTAATGAGGAACAAAATGAAATTAAATGATTTTAGCAAATGGCAGATAGATAGATACATAGACAGACATATAGTTAGATATAGACAGATAGATAGAAACAGATAAAGATACATAGATAGACAGACAGACAGACAGATAGAGAGATACATAGACATAGACATATAGATAGATACATAGACAGACATATAGTTAGATACTGACAGATAGATAGACACAGATAAAGAGACATAGATAGATAGACAGACAGATAGATAGACATACAGATAGATAGATAGATAGATAGATAGATAGATAGATAGATAGATAGATAGATAGATAGATAGATAGATAGATAGATAGATAGACAGACATATACATATAGATAGATACATAGATAGACATATAGTTAGATACTGACAGGTAGATAGACACAGATAGAGACATAGATAGATAGATAGACATACAGATAGATAGAGAGATATACAGACATAGACATATAGATAGATACATAGACATATAGATAGATACATAGACAGACATAGTTAGATACTGACAGATAGACACAGATAAAGAGACAGAGATAGATAGACAGACAGATAGATAGACATATAGATAGATAGATAGGTAGATAGATAGATAGATAGATAGATAGATAGATAGATAGATAGATAGATAGATAGATAGATAGATAGATAGATAGATAGATAGATAGATAGATATACAGACATAGACATACAGATAGATACATAGACAGACATATAGTTAGATACAGACAGATAGATAGACATACAGATAGATAGACATACAGATAGATAGATACATAGACAGACATATAGTTAGATACAGACAGATAGACATACAGATAGATAGACATACAGATAGATAGATACATAGACAGACATATAGTTAGATATAGACAGATAGATAGAAACAGATAAAGATACATAGATAGACATACATACAGATAGATAGACAGACAGACATATAGTTAGATACTGACAGATAGACACAGATAAAGAGACATAGATAGATAGACAGACAGATAGATAGACATACAGATAGATAGATAGATAGATAGATAGATAGATATACAGACATAGACATACAGATAGATACATAGACAGACATATAGTTAGATACAGACAGATAGATAGACATACAGATAGATAGACATACAGATAGATAGATACATAGACAGACATATAGTTAGATACAGACAGATAGACATACAGATAGATAGACATACAGATAGATAGATACATAGACAGACATATAGTTAGATACAGACAGATAGATAGACATACAGATAGATAGATACATAGACAGACATATAGTTAGATATAGACAGATAGATAGAAACAGATAAAGATACATAGATAGACATACATACAGATAGATAGACAGACAGACATATAGTTAGATACTGACAGATAGACACAGATAAAGAGACATAGATAGATAGACAGACAGATAGATAGACATACAGATAGATAGATAGATAGATAGATAGATAGATAGATAGATAGATAGATAGATAGATAGATAGACAGACATATACATATAGATAGATACATACACAGACATAGAGTTAGATGCTGACAGATAGATAGACACAGATAGAGACATAGATAGATAGACATACAGATAGATAGATAGATAGATAGATAGATAGATAGACATAGACACATAGACAGATACATAGACAGACATATAGTTAGATACAGATAGATAGACAGACAGACAGATAGACAGACAGATAGATAGATAGACATACATACAGATAGATAGACAGATAGACAGACATAGACATATAGATACATAGACAGACATAGTTAGATACAGATAGATAGACAGACAGACAGACAGACAGATAGATAGATAGATAGACATAGACACATAGATAGATATAGACAGACATATAGTTAGATACAGATAGACAGACAGACAGACAGACAGACAGACAGATAGATAGATAGATAGATAGATAGATAGATAGATAGATAGATAGATAGATAGATAGATAGATAGACATATAGATAGATACATAGACAGACATATAGTTAGATACAGACAGATAGATAGACATACATATAGATAGATAGACAGACAGACATATAGATAGATACATAGACAGACATATGGTTAGATACAGACAGATAGACACAGATAAAGATACATAGATAGACAGACAGACAGACAGATAGATAGATAGATAGATAGATAGATAGATAGATAGATAGATAGATAGATAGATAGATAGATAGATAGATAGATAGATAGATAGATAGACATAGACACATAGATAGATACATAGACAGACATAGTTAGATACAGACAGATAGACAGACAGATAGATAGATACATAGACAGACATAGACATATAGATACATAGACAGACATAGACATATAGATACATAGACAGACGTAGTTAGATACAGATAGACAGACAGACAGACAGACAGATAGATAGATACATAGACAGACATATAATTAGATACAGACAGATAGATAGAGACGTAGACAGATAGATAGACATACAGATAGACAAAAATAAAGAGACATAGATAGATAGACAGATATATAGATAGACAGACATAAACATATAGATAGATACATAGACAGACATATAGTTAGAAACAGACAGATAGACAGACAGACAGACAGATAGATAGATACATAGACAGACATATAATTAGATACAGACAGATAGATAGAGACGTAGACAGATAGATAGACATACAGATAGACAAAAATAAAGAGACATAGATAGATAGACAGATATATAGATAGACAGACATAAACATATAGATAGATACATAGACAGACATATAGTTAGAAACAGACAGATAGACAGACAGACATACAGAGATAGATAGATAGA
The DNA here is from genome assembly GCA_037194245.1 of Opsariichthys bidens. NCBI lineage: Eukaryota > Metazoa > Chordata > Actinopteri > Cypriniformes > Xenocyprididae > Opsariichthys > Opsariichthys bidens. The sequence continues at coordinate 7,567,790 of CM074277.1, read as the reverse complement.
TAGATAGATAGATAGATAGATAGATAGATAGATAGATAGATAGATAGATAGATAGATAGATAGATAGATAGATAGAAATAAAGAGATAGGCAGACAGGCAGAGATAGATATACAGATAAAGAGACATAGACATATAGATAGAAAGACAAACAGACAGAGACATACAGATAAATAGAGACTGTAGGAACCTTTTTCCCCGTCGAAGCAGAGACCAGGAGACATTGGGATATCTTTCAAGCAGAAGTTAATCTTTGAGAAACATGCTGTGCGTCACTGTGTTCATCCAAGTCTAACTAAAGCAGTAAAACTTTGTAGTTTATATACATTCAAGGGGGAGGGATACATACAGCAGAGGTGGAGACAATCTAAACAAAGCATGCAAATTCAGTGCAGGATTCAGCCCATTCCCAGCGTTTCCCCAGCCCTGATCTAATCACCCTAACAGTGTCATTCAAATGCATAGGTGCTAATCCAATCAGTCTGACAGCATCGCCCATACCTTCACATTATCATAGAGACAAAGACACCGCTGTGCCTTCAGCTTGTCATGCCAAATGGTCAGAAAGTGCTTAAAGATATAACATTTTATAAATCTGTAATCCCACAAGACATACAGACAGACAGATACATAGACAGAGAGACAGATAAACCAATAGATGAATGGATGGATGGAGAGACAGGCAGACAGGTAGACAGAGATGGATAGACAGTTAGATAGTATTGCAATGGTGCAGGTAGACAGATTCATTAATGACTTGGTTTTTGTCACATGCTCGTCTCTGCTTGGGACACACTAATGAGGCCACCACGCAGCAATTAATGAATGTCTGTTTCTTTCTTCTTCTCCATTTACTTGTTCTTTTTAACGGTGAATGGATGCTTGGCACAGAGGAATCATGTTAATGAGCGCTGGGTGAGGAGAGAGAGGGATCTTTGGGTCAGATGCTCTCAAGAGCCTCATGATCAATGGAGAGGAAAGGTGTGTGTGTGTGTGTGTTTGTTGGGGGAGAGGGTGTCTCACTGTTACCATAGAGACAAGAGGACAGTGGTCTTGAACATCACTATTGGGCAGGAGGGATGCTCATACAAGCTGTGGGAAATGTTATAAACGCTGGTGTGCATGAAAATAAGATATGGGGTTCAGACAAGCCGGAAGACATGGTTGTACTGAGGTAGAGCTAAATCTGATCTACTACCAGTGCAGTCGGTAGGCTAATTTCAACCACTTGATATAGAACATCCTAATTTTTGTTTCCTTTGTACTGCAGTCATTTTAAAAGGCTCAAGAGTCAAATTAATGTAACTCATTTCTGACATGTACATGTTTACAATCGTTCATGATATTGTCAATCATTCGGCAGATGTATAAGAGAATGTTTCCCACACCACCAGCTCAAATAAGCAGCTGAAATGATACAACAATAACAGAGGCGTTGCCATCTAGCGGTGACACAGTGATATAATTCTTCTGAATCAAACGATTTCAAGGCGATGGTGAGTCTGGGCAAAACCCCTGGACCCGTCCTATTGCTGACAGAACAACAAATCCAAAAGACGGATTTGGATTAAATGAAATTAGTCTTAAATTAGTAAAACTCTAACCAGGGCGCGGTGAAACTTCATTGGAGGCTTCTTGTCTCACCCGCTTCCAGTTAGTTTAGCGGTACAAAACTTGACTGTTATGCTATTTGATATTGCAAACTATTATTTGTTATCATATTACTATAATTCATTGTCATAACACTGGTTTGTAGCGCAAATTATTTTATTCTGCTTTACTATACTTATACGGTTATTCTTCCAGTCCTTTTCTGTGATTGTATGGGCACGTGCGATTCATGGCCACACAATCAAAGAAATGATACCAGTGTGTTGAATTCATTTGTCTTTTATTGATTTCTGTCGCCATCTAGTGGATATACATGGCAAGTGGTTTAAATCACAAGTGAACCACTAAGGCTAAAATATTGTTTGCTTTAGTGACAGAGTATGGAGACTGTTTTTTGTTGTTGTTGTTTAAAATATTTATATATATATATATATATATATATATTATATATATATATATATATATATATATATATATATATATTACTGTTTTAATATTTAGACAAATAAAACCTCTGCTATATGATTTTTAATATTTTTTTTTTTTTTAAATTAGTCTATTTGACATCTTTTAGTCTATTTACATTAGCCTATATAAGTTTTCTATCTTACAACAAAATTTGAATTTTATCTGATGGGCTTTTTGTAGCGTCAGTCGACTCATCCTCTTTTTCATTATTTAGCATTATTTGTTACCTTTTCTCCAAATCTCAAGAAAGAACATTCAGTGTGCAATGAGATAATAGGTATAAGGATATATAATATAATCATAATTTACAGTGTTAATGAATATAATTCATTGAGGATCTCTGAGTGTCATCGATTATCTCTCTGAAAATCACACCTCACATCAGACCAGACCTGCTGCCACCAAACTGACTTTTTGCGGATCACAAAAAATATTGTGACATTTCAACTCAAATTCAAATAAAATATCACTTAAATTGATGAAAAATATAATGTTGCATGACTTTTGATTTCAGAGGCCAATATAATGTGCAACGACAACATTTCTGTAGTTCTATTTGTTCTTTAGCAACTCCTCTGTGGAGATTGCAATTATTCTCAATAAAGAGATCTAAGCTTTGAACCAAACCAACCAGCTTAACAATTCAAATCGATTTGAAACAAAAACAAATCAAGAAAAAAAAATATGAATGAACTAATGAATGAACTAATCCCATGAGGCATTGAGAAACATGTTGTTGGATCATAAATGGAAAAGTATAAAAGCAATAGGTTTTAGGTTTAATGTAAAATATGCAGACATACAGTTATACAAGTATACAGGAAGACTGACTTGATTACATCATTCACAATGCTATATTTACAGTATCTAGCCCCGCCCCTTTTCAGTGCTCCACTCGTTCTCTGTCTACCAGTTTGTATTTCCACAGATCTTACAGATTTATGAATAAACTGCTCATTTTTAAAATGATTGACATCCGCTTCGAACATTACAATACTCATGACTTTCATTAACTCCACAATAAGTAAATTCACTTCACCAGCGATGCCATAGAAATATACAGAGCTACTGCAAAAACGGAAGTTCAAATACAATATTCTAAAGACTTATTTCTCTGACACTTAGGTCTATAGGAGTTTCCAAATTAACTGTGACGTCTCTGATTGGTGGATATCACTTTAGAATTATGGGTACTGTAGTTCTTCAAAGAGAATTAGTTAATTAAACACTTTTTTTGATGATAAAAGGTTTATACATTAACGTTCACTTCTTTAACCCTCCTATGTATGTAAGTTCATGTGTTGCCTTGATCAAGAAAACCTCAGACTATTCTAAGGGGACTGAACTTTTAATTAGATGCATTTAAGCATTAAATAATTGACCAATTAGTCATAATTAACTACCATTTGGTTTTCAGTGTTGGGAATCTCAAACATGTCAGTTATTAGCCACAAATGATTTTGAATAGTTAGGCACAGCTAAATTAGTTTGTTTTAGTCTGGAATTCAGGTAGTGACCTTAAGTTAATAATTTAGCCAGTATTGTATATAATAACTGGCTAATTTGGGCAAATAAATGCATGTGATCTTAAAGTTATCATGACAAAGTAAAAGTAACTAAGAATATATAGTATTTTTTCCCTCCTATTGTGACGTATATCTGAGTGAAACGGCTTCTCGAACAAGAACAAATGTAGAATTGATTGGATGGTTGTGGTTTGCTATTGGTGGATCACATGTGAGTGACAGGTCGCCCCGCCCCCCTGGTCATCAGAGAGCAGGGAAAGAGGTTATTTTGATTAAAGATTTTGAGGAACATGAATTAAAAGATAATTATTATGATGTGCACCCCATAAATAATTTATTATAAACACTGTAATATTCAATAACATTTTCGATTTTGATTCATAGTGACTATAAATACTTATGAATTACTCATTTAGGCTTTACAAATCCAGAATTCTACCATAGAAAGAAAAATATGCAATTCTTGGATTTGAATAAATAGAACTATAATTTTTCAACTGGTTGCGATTTCACCCTCAGGGCTGATGACACATGTAAATGTGGCTCATTAGTAATATTAATCAAAAACTACACAATCAAGCCACCTGTCTACCTGATGAATATGCATGACCTGTTTACATGATTTGTATATTAATTCATCAGACTTTCACAGCATGTGTGCTCCAAATCAGACCCCTCGAAACTCATTCAAACTAAATTCACTAAACTCTTAAAAAAACACTGTGAGAAAGTTAATCTGTACTAGACAGGGAAAATCACTGCCCTGCAAAAGTAATTTAGATCTTATATTGGAAAATGCAATTATAGGGGGAGCAGGGCCGCATATTGCTAATGACCTTTATGAATGACATGTAGATAGAGACATTTCAATTTCAATCGTAAGTGGCTAAGTCGAAAGCACGGTGAGGTCTAATCCAAGTCTCTTTCAGTACACCCTTCTGTGTGAAATATCAGCTTTGAGAGTTTGAATATTGCAGGTAGAGCTTTTTAATTTCAGAGGAAAGGTGAAAAAGGCTTTTTCCTCTTTGAAATGCAACCTGCTGTTTAGCAATAGGGGATGAAAACGACATTGACATCTCAGTTTTGTTTACATGTGAGATATTGCCTCGCCGTGAGCCACAAGCTGTTGCCTGGAGACAGCAGTTGGTCCTTCCGTCACCTTCACGTCTAATCCGTTCGGCGGGACCCAGGTTTAGTGGGGTCCATTTCAGGACATGAAACACCTCCTTCTGTACTCCTCACATGAAAGCCTGAGGATGATTTGGGTTTGTGAAGGAACAACAGCATCTGTGGGTGCTTTGAAAATTTAAAGCAGAGAAAAAGCCTATCATTTTCCATACGGCATCCTAAAGCATTGCGCATAATGCTGTGCTAGGCAAAAAAGCATATTTCAGGGCCTTTTTGTAAAACTTTGCTTGGCAGTGCCATCCTGTGGTCAAGTAATAAATTGCAAGTCCGGCTGCTTCTGACACACTCGTATATAGAGATCGAAATTTAAGATAAATGTATACATGCATAAATGAAACGGGTAAGATTTCTGTAATAGTACTGATAAACCGAGTGTGTTTTAAATACACAATAACCATGTTTATGTATTTATCATCACTCAATCACATTTCTTTTAACCTCATACATTTTAACATAATGAATTTAGCTTGTTCGACAGTGTTGGTGCTTTTAACAGATTTTTTTTTAACAATTAACAGATTTATGCTGATACTAAGCAATTTGAATGAATGCATTTTGAAAAAAGCAATTATTTGAATAAAATCAAACCGATGCAAATAGTGCAAAAACCTGTTTTTAACAGCTTCATTTACACACTGTTAAATGTCACTGTAGATTTAGCAGCACATTACTGTAAAAACCAACAGTACAATACTGTATTATTAATTACAGCAGAAGCAGACTAAAATCACAAAATGCTGTAAAAATACAGTAAAATACTGTTTTGTGGAATTACAGCACTCTTCTTGTGTACTGTAAATTAAATAAAAGTACGATTACTGTATATGAAAAATACAGTAACTTGCTGGCAACCGTGCTACCAGTACTGTACTGTAAAAATACAGTAAAATACTGTTTTGTAGAATTACAGCACTCTTCTTGTGTATTGTAAATTAAATAACAGTACGATTACTGTATATGAAAAATACAGTAACTTGCTGGCAACCGTGCTACCAGTACTGTACTGTAAGAATACAGGAAAATACTGTTTTGTAGAATTACAGCACTCTTCTTGTGTACTGTAAATTAAATTACAGTACGATTACTGTATATGAAAAATACAGTAACTTGCTGGTAACCGTGCTGCCAGTACTGTACTGTAAAAATACAGTAAAATACTGTTTTGTAGAATTACAGCACTCTTCTTGTGTATTGTAAATTAAATTACAGTACGATTACTGTATATGAAAAATACAGTAATTTGCTGGCAACCGTGCTGCCAGTACTGTACTGTAAAAATACAGTAAAATACTGTTTTGTAGAATTACAGCACTCTTCTTGTGTATTGTAAATTAAATTACAGTACGATTACTGTATATGAAAAATACAGTAACTTGCTGGCAACCGTGCTGCCAGTACTGTACTGTAAAAATACAGTAAAATACTGTTTTGTAGAATTACAGCACTCTTCTTGTGTATTGTAAATTAAATTACAGTACGATTACTGTATATGAAAAATACAGTAACTTGCTGGCAACCGTGCTGCCAGTACTGTACTGTAAAAATACAGTAAAATACTGTTTTGTAGAATTACAGCACTCTTCTTGTGTATTGTAAATTAAATTACAGTACGATTACTGTATATGAAAAATACAGTAACTTGCTGGCAACTGTGCTACCAGTACTGTACTGTAAAAATACAGTAAAATACTGTTTTGTAGAATTACAGCACTCTTCTTGTGTACTGTAAATTAAATTACAGTACGATTACTGTATATGAAAAATACAGTAATTTGCTGGCAACCGTGCTGCCAGTACTGTACTGTAAAAATACAGTAAAATACTGTTTTGTAGAATTACAGCACTCCTCTTGTGTATTGTAAATTAAATTACAGTACGATTACTGTATATGAAAAATACAGTAATTTGCTGGCAACCGTGCTGCCAGTACTGTACTGTAAAAATACAGTAAAATACTGTTTTGTAGAATTACAGCACTCTTCTTGTGTATTGTAAATTAAATTACAGTACGATTACTGTATATGAAAAATACAGTAACTTGCTGGCAACCGTGCTGCCAGTACTGTACTGTAAAAATACAGTAAAATACTGTTTTGTAGAATTACAGCACTCTTCTTGTGTACTGTAAATTAAATGACAGTACGATTACTGTATATGAAAAATACAGTAACTTGCTGGCAACCGTGCTTCCAGTACTGTACTGTAAAAATACAGGAAAATTTTTAACAGTGCAGTGTTTTGTGTAACGCAAGTATGTTGATCAGATTACTTTTGTCAAGTAACGCATTACTTTTAAGTTGATAACTTAAAATAGATATTATTTTTATTTTATTATTTAGATATTTCTAAATAACCTTTATTCAAATAAGCAAATGTTTTCTCATGTACTGACTGGCACTTGTCCTAATGCTGAGAGTCCAGAGGTGTTTATACAGTGCACACAACAAGACAGTTATTGGAGTTCTAGACTAAATGTGAACATGCATTCACACCTCTCACTGGCACAAAAAGAGATTCAGTATTCCTCAAAATGAATAAAAACAGTGAAACCCAAATACAGAATATTACGAAAACATGCAATAATTAAATGTTAAATAACAGATGAAGACTTCAGATGAAAAACCTTTAAGTTTATCTGCCATTTTTGTTTTAAATGAGCATCTCGAACACAAGGAGTAAGGCTATAACATCATTTTCAACACACTCAAATGTATCTAATATGATAAACAGAGCAGCGTTACTTGATACTCATGACCGAAAAAGCGGAAGCCGCGCCGGCGACTGTGGCATAATAAAAGTCCCGCGGCTCGCGAGGCGTGTTAACAATCGCTCCAGCTCCTCGTTCAGCTCCACAACACTCGGTCCTGCTCTGCTTCATAATACAGTAACATTAATAATCACATCCATGAACATGATTTTCCGAGTCCCATCCTGATTCTATTCCACCGGCTGTGGAGGAGACCACATGTCCCAAGATTCCGGTGTTGTCCAGAAGGGACACAGCTATGGCAAAATCTCAGGATAAATAACAGTAAATTAAATGTGCTCAAATTGTGTTTTATTAACACATCTAAACCTACCCTTACAATACTGCAAATACAGTTATTAAATAAATAAATATTAAATGACGCAATATTAATGTGTGCACGTCCAGTGGCCTTAGCTGAAACTATGCCTTTGTTTTGAATGGGCGACCTCTAGCGGATGAAAAAACTATAGCTGTGTCCGAACTCTATAGCTCTCACTCATTCACTAATTCCTACATAGTGTACGGCATTTGAGTCCACTATATCTGCAAAGAGTGAACGAAATGAAGTGAGTGAATTCAGACGCTGAGGTATAACGCCGGAGAGCTGGAGCTGTCCCAGAAACGCCTCGACACGTGATACATCTACTTTTATCCTACATTACTTACGTTATAAAATAATATTTATATCAATAAGAATCATAATGACTTTATTTTGTAATCATACATACATGCCTCTGTGCCAGTTTTGTAGTTTCATCGATTGTATTATTGGTTTGTCATGATTAATGTGTTCATAATCATTAAAATACTATACAAAATACTGTACATTATTTCATGTATTTATTATTTTTTAACATATTTTTTAGTTTGTTAGAAACTCTCGTGCTTATAGATGACGTTACTCTACAGATGAATAACGAATATTTTTAAATGATCCATTAAATTATCATCTCTTGAAGTTTAATGAGTTAACAAAAATGCAACAAATTATTAAAAAACCTTGTTGTTAGTAACATTAAATTGAGTTAAAGGTGCAATATGTAAAATTTGTGGCCGTTAGAGGGCGAACATTCAAAACAACAACAACAATAACGGCGTAGCTTGAATTATGGGAACTGTCGTCTTCAATTCCACCGCTGATTTAAATCAGTCAGATGGGAATCATATATCATGTTCATGGATGAGGTAAAGTAGTAGTTTTATAAATCTTGCTCTTGATGACATGATTTTGTTTCATTATAATGAATTAGCCCCAACTTAAGCAAGGTTTAACACTAAACTGGTTGTCATAGATGTTACTGCATTCATTGGTGTGATAACGCTGCGCAGTTTTATGTGTTCAAACAATCATAGTGAAAGTACAGTTGAACATCATTTGCAAAAAGGCTGATTAATATTTATGTGTAACACATACTGTATTCATTTACATTGTTTATCACGTCGGGTGAGGTGTGTGGCAATGTCAACAAACTAATCACAAACCCAATGCATTAACGCTGTCCTTAATAAACGTTACTCGTGCAGAATGAACTCATACGGCATCTGAATCATTTGATGTAGTGACAGTATTTCACTACAGTATAAAACAAAATTAGTTCATAACATGCCTTGAAGCGTTCGTAGAGAACATCACCTCAACATTTTTCACATCATATTCATAGACAAGAACAAGATATTCAAACACTGTTGATCGATACAATAATCATACGTTTTCTGTCAGTAAAGGAATCCAAATAGTTACTCACCTGTCTGTTAAAACACATGCAAAACTTTTTTATTTTTATGGAAAAAAATCGTGACTACTATGGAATCAATGTATATTGTTTGTAGTATACTGGAGTGTTTTTTTTTTTGTTTGTTTTGACATTTGAAAAAAATTCCATTTTGCACTTGATCAAATGCTGACAGACACCAACTGATGTAATTGCAGACTTGAACATCTCTGGTGCCGACAGGAGGGTTTTTATTTTAAGGTCACAGTGACATTCCTGCGTGTCCTGTATCAGCCTCAGCCTGCGAATGATTATAAAGTAATATAAGTGAAAATAGCTGGATATGGGTGTGAGAGATAGAGGGTTTACGGATTAGAGGGGTATTATGTATCGGCTCTGAATGTATGTCCGTATATGACCTGACAGAGTGTCAGAGTAAGAGAGCAGCCGCACATATCTGAAGAAGCACAGAGCTGATACATCTGCCTGCTTTCAGGGCTCTTTTTACAGATAGTCCAAAGTAGTGTGAGTTTAAGAAATTCAAATGCAGCCACGATATTCTTTTCATTTTATGTACTATATGTATTTATGAAAGGCTTGTACAAGTTAACCTCTAGTTCCACAGACAGTAAGTTCCACTCTCAGTTAGTCCCTGTTTGTAAAATCCCACGGAAATGTATTTACTGTAATGCTTTTGCAATGGAAGTCTATGGAGCAATAATAAAAAAAATAAAAATAAAAATCACTAACTGGCATTATCTGCGTAACAGTTTTTATCTAATATTTAATAGGTCCCGACATTAGATTGAGCTTATAATAAAGTGCACTTTTTTAAAAATGTACTTAAGTGCGTTAAGAAGCAATCATGAAAGTGTACTCTAAGTGCACTTAAGGGGTATTTTATTTCATTAGTATTATATTATATATATTTATGCAAGTACAGTTTAAAAATCTACTTTTAAGAAATAATTACAGGGTAATCGATGCACTTCAACAACAAAAATATTCATACTTCACACTTGCTTTTAATACCTTCATGACATTAAAAGGACACTACACTCTTCGTTCCATTGACTTCCATTTATATGCAATCAAATGTGGGAGACCATAAACGCAATCACATGAAAATTTCTCTGCATTCCAGCTCTAATTTGAACTCTGACCTGCAAATTAGTATCATGAGAAGATGTGCGACAAATAGAAGATTGATAAGTCACAGCATGCCCAGTGTGACCGTGGCTAAACTTGTACTAAACCCGGAAACATTCATTTAAGTTTCTGTTCTTTCACAATCTGTATTTGCTTTGTGTTTCACATATAAAAGAGTTCAACAACATAGCTTCATTTATTGCACACTTTTATCATTTTGCAAACAGATCTTCACAGTAACAATGCTTAAGAGATGAAAAGAAAACTGAAGCATTTTTGCTCCAAAAACAGCCTTTTGGATCAACGTATAGTATTTACAGATATTTACAGAAACACTGAGAGTATTGGGAACATTTTTTTATTCTGTTTGGCTATCAGAAGCCTTGACCATTTCATAATTCCTCACTTCCCACTGAAAAAACCCACTTCTGAGACCAGGCCATGGGCTACTAAAAGGTCAGTTTGTGAATAATCCCAAAACATTCAAGTTTCTTGAGCTTTGCACAGGCACTGGGGTTAAACACAAAACACATGTGGCCCTTCTTCAAAGATTCAGCCCACTTTACACAGAGCAGTCAAATCACCTTTATAATGTCTATGAGGAACAGGTACTTCATTTAAAGCGTGAAAATGATCTCAAATGCAAAATACGACCTAAAACCACGCAGTTTTCTCAAAAATGCACTCTCTCTTAATAAATACCAATGTGAGCTTTTAACATACAACACACATGACTGATTACTTCAAAAAGGTTTCATTTAGAGACCAACTAAAATGTATTTTTAGAATGTTATGGCATGAATATAAGTGAATGAATGAGACGGGAAGTGGCAATTACCACTGCTAGAAAGATTAAAGGCACTCTATTGCCTTTTTGGCTGTAGTTTACACATTATGAAACAACTGAGCGCTGAAAACATGTTTTATACAGAGCAACACAATAGTAACTTTTGCTGAAAAGTCAATATATGTGGCGTATTCTGCAAAATAAAAGGATCTACCACCATTACACCAACTTCCAGCAGCAAATAATTTGCTTTTCAGGGGCCAGATTCACGAAACACTCTTAAGAATAAAATTTAAAAGTAAAAAATTTTGTACTCCCCAAAAACACTTTTTAAAGGGGCTATATGTAAGAATTTGCATGGATTAATTGCATTTTTATTGGCAATATGTGAACAGCTTGTAATAAAACTTCCTAGGTTGTCTATGAAAGCCTGTAGATTTTTATGTGAAGGACTCGGGACGGTTTCACTGGGAAAATCCAAACGATGTGATGTTTCTTGCGATGTGTGTTTATTTTGTTATTGAGAGGAAAGTAGCAACATTCACATATTCATCTAAACGTTGCTCTCAGCAGCATAGATGGCGTCAGGATGTTCGTTAACGGTTTATCACTGCAAAAGTATCACTTTTTACTTCTAATCGAAGAACGAAAAATAACTTCGCCTTGAGTATATCGTGACCTTGAATCATGTTTTGTCTCTTGTGCATTATGTGTGGACGAGTGCGAGCATGGGCAGTAAGTTCAATAAGTAAGGCTGCAGTTCAATTAATGGCCACAGGTGTTGCTAAAAACAAGGGTTTCTGAATTTTACATATAGCCTATTTAATAATAATGCTCTTCGTTTTTCTTAAGATTGTTCTAAAGAGAAAACTTGCAAGCTACTCCAACAATGTTTTGATTATCATTGTGAATCTTTCACAATTTTCTCAGCTTTTTTGCTCAAAATGTGCTGGCTGGCACATTTTGTTTTAGTAAATGATGGCAGGGAAAGAGTTAAGAAGTTCCTTCTTTCTTAAAAACATTATTGTGAATCCGGCCCCAGAACATATTTGAATTCCCTTCAATTCGCAAAGTCGAAAACTGCCAAACATGTCAATGGAAATGTGCAACAGAGCGCCACTTCCAACTTTTAACTTACAAAGATTTTGTGCACATAGATATGGGTGTATAATCACACAAGCATGGTGGCACACAGGGAGATGTACACAGTTACTGCTAAACATTCAATTATAAGTTACTAAAATGCATTAATGAGTTCCCTGGAAACGGGTATGTAAAACACTATGATTGAGCATCTCTGTCTACAATCACAGAACAGCAAATGCGTGCACTGCGTACCATCATGTAACCTCCCCAATTTGATTTCTAGGACAAATCCTCATAGACCATGCAACACCTGCAAAACTAACAGGAGAATCAGAGATCGGAGATATCAAGTACGAATTTCCCATGTTTGAGTGTGAATGGAATGCAGCATAATATCGTTATATGGAGCAGCATTTAGGACCAGAAAAACCTAAATGTCTTGTTAAGATAATAATAATAATAATAATAATAATAAAAAAAACATATTATGGACTCGACGCTTGATGTTTTGTAGGACCTGTTTACACCTGGTATAAAGATGTGTTTTCTTCAATCTAAAGTGGATGACACTAAATGCAAGTGTAAATCGGGTCTGAAACCTTTTGAGCTTGTCCACTTTCAACCACTTCCAGAGGTAGTCGAAAATTCATTCGACCGGATTGTTTTCATAGAGTAAACGCTCACGTGGTCGAATGTGTTAGAACAGCCACAAAAGACCGTCTACTCTCCATCGACTGATCTGACGCGTTAACATATACGTTACAGACGGGATTTAAATATTGTCGGCTGAAGGCCCAAGTCTGGTCTGAAGACAAAAAACACACCAAACACGATGTTCTCTCGCCATTCCTGATTTCTAACACACGCTCGCAAAGTTTGTCGTGGTCTAAACGAAAGCTGCTGGTCTCCGCAGCGTTTTCTATCGCCTCCTTTTAGGTTCATATTTAAATTGTGCGAGCTTATTTCACAATATTAGATCGAGAACCCATATACCTTCCCGTAGACCCTCTCCTCAAAGGAGAGAGATTAAAACACCAGGTGTAAATGGGAATATCTCCCTCGTCTACTTGTGATCCGATTGACCAAGAAGCATCTTAACACCAGGTGTAAAGAGGGCCTTAGTTAGGACACGGTGTCCCCAACATGTTTGATTGGTTTGTTTCATTCCCTCCAGCCTGTGCCCTACTCTATAATCAACCACTGAAATCACTCTGCCAGATGAGACACGAGATAGGTTCAGCGTGAAGTACGACTAACAACATTATGAACTTCCACTGGCATAGAATCAGCTTGTCCTTAAGGTACTGATTAAAAGAGAGCAGGTGTATTCAGCATGGGACCTGAGATGGGGAACGCTGACTGAGGGACAGGACACCTGAACAACCAATCAGCGTCATTCTCTCATTCTCCATGGACATGTTTAAACACGTGCTCCACCACTGAATAACCTTAAATGAAGCATGCACTTCACCTCTGAATTTCCCTAAATGAAACAACAAATGTGCCGAATGACTGAAGGCTTGATGGCACGATGTGAGATTTAAAACGATGGCTTAGTTCAGATGACAGGAAATGATGCTGAATTGTACAGAGGAGGATGTGTTTAAGTGTCCTTGCACAGTAGTACTGCACTGCAGCACTGTCATTAAAGCTCGTTTACATGCCCTTATGTCAAAGACCTAAATGAGCAAAGTAAATAACAGTTGTGTACTTGAATATATAGATCTCTGTTCCAACTTTGGTCCCTTCTGTAAAGTCTTCTGTACACTCGGCAATATGCAAATGAATTAAATTATAGAAGCAGACTTGTCAAATAAATCAGGATGCAACAGAAAAGTATGTGCTTCAGCTCCGAGCACAGCTCAAACGAAAGCCTCGGCCATCCAGAAACCATATAACTTTTTCATCCCCGCGTTCCTTTGATAGCTGTGTCTTTGTACATCCGTATCACGCATCTACACACAGGATAGGTTGGCTCCTCAGAGGCATTGGTGGCTAGTCATGGAATTCACTGAATTCAGAGTGTGACTCGAGCACAAGCCTCGTTGGGGCTCATGGTGGGCGACTGACTGACAAGGACTGAGGTTCAGGCCTCACTACCTCCCTCCGTGCGCCTGGTGGTGGTGCGAGGAGGACTGTCCATCCAGGTCATTCTCCACCACTGACGGGAAGCCTTCTTTCTCCACGCAGTCGGCCAGCACCTTGAGCACCAGGCGCAAACGCCGGTCCATGGCTTCCAGGTGGGGCTGGATGAGGATGGGCGCCAGCTGGTCCTGCAGTAGCGATTCCTCCATCAGAGAACTCAGCTGGAACTCCTCTTTAGCCAACAGCTGTAGCCGCAGGTACGTCGACCTCTTCACTCTGTGTGAGAGAGAAAATGGTAATGGTTACAACTACGTCTAATGCAGAATGCCATAATAAATCTGATTAATAAATCAAAATTAGGGCTGCATATTTAATTCACCGCTGGTAATATGGGCTTTTAATAAATCTTGGCTCGGAAATATTGAAATCGGTGCTACCAGACTATAGAAAAGAAAAAAGGGCTGTTGTCTTTCCTATTGCCAAATAGGTAGGAAAACTTGAACACCAATAATGCACTGGGCATGTTGTTGTCAAAAGCCAATCTATAGTTTTCACAAAAGCCCTGGAGGTGTCGAAAGTTCGTATGAATGGTAATTTCTCGGTCCACTTAACACAGAGAGTGATGAAACATTGTTCATTTACACATATTACTGACATTGTAACAAATCGGCGTTAATCAAATTGCGAAATGGGCTAGTATCTGTGAATATTGACTCCGCTGACAGAAATTTCTGTTGTTTATGAGACAATGATTCCCTGCCTTTGGCAGAAATGTCTGGCTTTCCATGTTTTCAATGTTATGTGGTAGAGGGTGCTATTACACATCTTCTAAAAGAGTACCGAATCTCCTGATCAAAACACTGGCGAAGAAGAAGCAGAAATGAGCGACAGCATATGTAATCGTAGGCATATGTAAAATAACGTTATCACCAATATTAAGCATCAAAACTGCCTAAAGTTACTGGATGAAATGTTCACCCACGACGAGCTGTAGGACTGTGAAGCTTTGGGGGGGGTGATGGGGACTTCATCTATGTTTTGATCATCGTTCTGATTCTGATCTAGATTTAGTCTTTGGCAAACACATGATTGTCTCAGTTTTTTGCTTAAAATGTTGCTTTTTTTATTGAAACTTACCCATAGAAGTGTTGGTAAAAAAAGAATGCATGAAGTTTTTTGTTGTTGTTTAAAAGCTAAGGGTCTGTTCTTTCTTCGATATATTGCATGTTCTGATATTCTGACAATAAAATATTCTGGGGGCCATGAAAGTTTTGTGAAAATGATCAAAAAACGGCTGGCAACTTTGTTTTTTTCTTAAATGCTGGCAGGGAAAGAGTTTAAGCTAAAAAAGACTGCTATTTACATATGAAGTCTGTGTGTTCTGCGTGTCTCTGTGTGAATGAATGGTTTCATCTTCTACAAATAATGAAGCACACGCAAAGCTCATGATTTTCACTATATGAGGACATGAACTCATGAACTTCATCTCCAGAGCTGCTCTGAGAGACTCTTCACCAGAATTACAACATTACATTTCATCAGATACACACAGAAACTCAAGTGTCTTCAGTACAGCATGCCAAATAGAAAGTTTGCTTTCACTTTTTTCGAATTACGACAGAAAGTATATTACTATGGTACTTCTAAAAATACTACTAATAATCATACTATTTTTAAAAGGTCAAACACATCCATCTAGCGCATGTTTATATAGAAAAAACAATGGAAAAGAAGCGCAGTGCAAAAACCTGTTCTGTTTGAACAGCCTCTTAGAATAATAAATTTAGAACAGAATTTTATCAAAAAAGGGCTCTGTACCTTGACCAGCTTACATAGCAAATTGTTATGCAAGTGTTTTTTGCAACCATTCATATAGATTGTTCTAGCAAGGTAACATCAGCCACAGGAAATAAATGTAAATGTGCAATAAAGGATATGGCTGCAATAACAGAGCACAGCAGACAGCAGAATGTGTTTGTGTCAGTGCTATACTGAATTACTGCACTGCAGTCACTCTCTCAGTTGGGAGGCTATTTCCTCAATCAAGAGATGTCTCAAAGAGGAGAAAAAACAATCTTACCTGCAGCACTGAGTCAAAGGGACCAAGATGGACATTTCATCATGTGAATGCTTTCCAAATCTGAGGGGTTAGAAAAAAACAGAAGTTGAATGTCTGATATTTTATATTTTTAAATAGTGAAGAAGTGCCCTTAATTGTATTGAATGTGTGCTTGAAGTGTACTCAAAATCTTAAAATGATATATATTTTTAAAAATCTGTACTTGCAGATAACATATTATTAGTGAAATAAAAGGCTACTTATGTGTACTTAAAGAGAGTACACTTTCATGCCTAAGTACACTTTTAAAAGTGGATTTTGAATTAAAGGTGCTGTATGTATTTTTGGATTGTGCTAAAGCATAAAAATACCATAAGATATTTAGGAAACATGTCAAGTTCACATGCTCGTTTCTCTGAAAACGCTACAGCCAGTTATTCTACTTTGAAATATGTGTTCTGTGTTTTAGTCTGTGTGGCCCGCCTGCTGCCAATTTACCTAACAGTATTTCGACACCCCAGGTTGCACAGCATATAGCAGCCATGGAAGCCAGCAAACGAACTGGGTCAGTGATCACAGATTCTACCCGACCTCAAGCCTCAACATCCATCTAAAAAGCTCTATGAGGCATATTAAAATGCGGATAAATCAACTCATCAACTTCATCAACACAACATCAGCTTTTCATAGACAGTTATGTTTGTTTCTGTTGCTTTTCCTCAATCTGGCAACAAGCGTGAGCGTCGAGTCTAAGGAGGTGGTGGCGAGGAAAACAACTCTCCAATATTCTGAATGTGGACTGCAGTTCTCATTTCAACCACAAGCCTTCAATATTACATACTGCACCTTTAAAAGTTTTACTTTGAAGTACATTTGAATTCATTTTAATAAACTTTTGCCTTGCTTTCATCAGTAACTTTAATCATTTATAAAGATTTACTTAAGTCCTACTTACAAAAAGTTCCAAATATTGGAATTAACATGCAATTAAGTGTACGAAAACATTACATTCAGTTAACACATAAGTATTTATTGAATATATATATATATATATATATATATATATAAAATCCATAATAGAACAGTAACTTCAACAAAAATACTGACAAATAAAGAGTGGTATTTTATATAATTCCATGACAGGATCTTTGGAACATATTTGTAGCGGTAAAACCCAATCAGAAATTCAATTCGGTATTTCTATTTCACACAAATGGAAGAAATTAAGTGTAAATTTAAGGCAGGCCTTAATGTGGTATTGAGAGACCTACGCCACTCCACCGTGGCCTACTTCAGCAACAAACACAGAGAATGAAAAATCTGCCACTTCGGTCAAGCAGAATGTCAGTTTAATCAAAATCCTTTATCTGTGCGAGCACCTGTTTGACTGCTACCCACTGCGAGCCCTTTAACTGTACACATATTACCTCTCGAGACACAACGCCATATAAATCTGACCTTCCACTCCACATCTACATATTCACACCTCTTAAGACAGAAGCACTCTGTTTCCATGGTTTCGGTGTAAAAAGGAAGTGCCTGTGGAGCATTGTGGAGCTTTGAGGAGCGAGCAGTGAAGGACGGACAGGACGTAACACATTAATAAAGACGGCTTACCCTCTGCCGTTGTCCAAATGAATTATGAAAGTCTCATTTCCAAACTTCTCAAAAGTCTCGTAATGGTGACGATCCATGTTGCCTGTTCAATTTGAAAATGGAGAGAGAAAAGGGGGAAGATTGACATAGGATGAGGTAAAAAGCAATTTTAATGTTCATTACTGATAAAAGGAAGTCACATTTTAATTAACCCTATAAAGCTTAATGTGTCATATTACACACAAATGTCTAAAGCCTCTAAATGATCAACAATCTACTACATGCCTTCAGTCGTCCGATTGATGGTTCATACTATATGATACAGAATAAGTATTTCACAAGTATTTTCTCTTTTTGCTGTGAAATCTTAACGTAAGAATCACTTAGTTATTGGTAGTAATATTTAAAGATGAACACTCAAGCGACTTTTCTAGGTTTACTTGATTACAAAATGTGATTATCAAATATGATCCCTCAGGCTTTTGAGAAACGTTTATCTGTTCATCCGTCAATCGTCATTGCATTGAGTTGCATTATATGCGTTAAAACTACAGAGCTTTGATCATAAAACTAAGCATTTAAACTTTATCTTTCTAAGACATATTATTGGGAGATATAGAGTGACAACGGATATTTATGTAAGTATTTATGTAAGAATATTAGTTTATGCTTTACTGTTATAAAGACCTCATTCATTTACATTACAACTTTATTTGTCATGAACATCAGCAACTGCACCAAAATGCATATTTTTGCTCAGTTTGGGCTTCTGAATAAAAGTGAGGTTTTTTTTTGAGCTTTGTGTTCTCACTATATCATAATATATGGGCCTGATGTGTCAAATAAAATAAACACACACGCTCTTCAGGCGATCATTGTATTTGTCTTAATAACTAATGAATTAACACTTGAATTAGAATCTATATTTATCCACACACCACCAGGCCTGGAGGAGTTTGTTTCCATGGTGTTCACACAATGTCCCCATTGAAAAACAGCATGGACTTATGATGAACGGGGAAAATCCCACTAGAACAGCCTCGCTCCTGGGATCAGAATACTCTCAACCACAGACGACACACCCAGATCACTACTCAAGTTGTCACTGTCGACTTTATATTTGGCAATTGTGACTTTATATCTTGAAATTGAGACGTTATACTTTACATACTTTGTATCTCCCAGTTGTACCTTTATCCTTTGATTTCACAGAAGCTTAAGCTTAGATCTAAGATCTCCTAGACTAAAATACATGTTTGAGCTGTTTTAATTGAGAGCAACTTGTACTGACAAATCTTAAAATATGTCAGTGCCATTGTTTTGTCTCATCACATCAGCATTTTTTTTTTCTTCCCTAAGACATGTTTATAAAAGCTACTTAAATGCCACAATTAAACTAAGGCCTAATCCTGGCTTAATCTAAGCCCTGTCTGTGAAACCAGGCCTATATTGACTTTAGGCTATACTTTATTTTTAATGTGTGCTTGTTACAGTGTGACTATACACTTAGGTACAGAGTAATAATAATTAACAACATGTATTTACTATAGGGTTTTTATTAGACTTGGCTCAGTTGCATGTTATTTTTCATAATTTACAGTAAGTACATGTAACAGAGACTCTAAACTTTACCTGACTTGTGATGTTATTTTTGAGACATTACATTTTATATAGCTGTGACTTTACATCTTACAATGTGAATTTATACACAGTTTTATTTCGTGATGTAACTTTTATATCTTGCAATGTGACCACATCTCACAGTGAGTTTTTTAATGTCACAGTGAGACTGTATATCACCCAAATGTCATGTGACTTTACATAAAAATATATTTCACTATGTAACTTTTTTCATTTTGCAATGTGACTTTATATCTGCCAAATGTGATTTTTTTATCACACAATTTGACTTTGTTCCTGGCAATTGTGACTTCACAATGTGTCTATTTCTTATTTTCATTTGTCACACTAAAGCGGAAATAGGCTTTCGTATAGACCATTTTAAGGCTGAGTATTACACAACTTCCAGGAGACACAATGCACAGGTTATCATTAATGGCCGCTATAGGCGCTTGTTGTCTCAAAAGGTGTTTCAGTCTTTTTCGTGGAAAATATTGGAAGTCAATTCAATTTTATCCAAGACTTCATGAGTCTCATGAATACAACAAACACTTACCCATTAGAAAGTCAAAGATAGTCATGTCCATGATGTCCAGAAGTCGTGAGCCTCGGTCATACGGTGGAGTCTGTTTGACTTCATCACAATAATCCGGATCCACTTCCCACCTTATAACAGAGAAAACGACTAAGAAACTCACTTCACCTTTGAATTTGAGCTGCATTTTGCCCCTTCTCATATATAACCCTACTTTGTATCTCAAACAGGATGGCCCATTGTTTTTCCGCACAGATAGGATTTCTCTGAGAGTAAGTGAGAACCGCAGTAGTCTTTTTTTGCTGATAAAGCCAGACTGTAGTTTAATGAAGATATGGGGTGGTGCGTGGAGACCTGAGATAAAGTGGAGAAAAAGAGCTTACTCAGCTTTCTTGCGTTTGTGGTAGGAACGGCGCCAGGGGTTCCTCCAGGTCTTGCGCTTAGCTAGTGCCAAGTCAGGAAGAAATGCAGCTAGGGAGCCCTCGATCTGGTCGGGCTTCCCACACAGGGCATGTTCTGTAGAGCAGTAGTAGGAGCACTCGCCGTAGAAGCAGATGTTGTTGGCTGCAGAGGTGAGGAAGAAAGGGTCTTAGGAAAGTGAAACACTGTTCTTGGGGTCTCAAAACGGACTGCTAGTGAGACAAAGATAAAGAGGAGGAAAGGGAAAGTCCCTCTGGAGTAACATGGGGTTAAGTGTCTTCAAGTACACAGTGGTAATAGCTTATTGACCACCCATTACGGGGTTTGAACCTACCACCTTTCGGACTCCCTAGATATTTTTATAGAACGTGAAGCAGCTGTTTCTCACCGATGCATCGATTTGTAATGAATCTTACATTTTGTATTGTGTCCAGTTTTGAATAAAAAAGAAGGAAAGAAAATAAATATCATAAATCATATAATAACCATTTTTCATTGATTTTGAAAGAAAATGATTATTTTGCGATACATCTCGTTACCATGATATGTGTTTACTTCCCACCTATTAGTAATAAGGAAAAGTGTTAAACACAAACTCAAAAATTTACTCTAGTGTTACACATGTTACTGTTGTAATAACTATAGATTATGCATACCCTAATTCTAACACCAACCTTATAGTTATTACTCAGTACTTAAATCTATAACAATTACACTGTAACAAGGAGACCTTAAATTAAAGTGCAACAATACCCTTGTGACTTTGGTAACATTTTAATTTAGTGTCCGTTACATGTTACATGTACTTACTTAGTAAAATATGCATAATTACAAGCAACTAAACCTGAATCCTAACCCCATAGTTAATATTACTCAGTACTTAAATGTATAATTACACTGTAACAAGGACACCTTAAAATAAAGTGTAACAGTGCAAGTAAGTAACACATTATTTGGTTACACTTTATTTTACAATGTAATTATACATTTAAGTACTGAGTAATATTAACTACATGTATAGAGTCAGGAAGAGGGTTTGGTTTAGATTTTATTGCATGTAATACAGCATAATTTCTAGTTATTACTACAGTAAATACATGTAACATAAGTAACAATGACACTGTAAAATAAAGTGTTACACTTTTAAGGTGTTCTTGTTACAGTGTAATTAATCATAAGTGTGTAAGTACTGAGTAAAATTAATTAACTACATGTACTTACTATATGGTTAGGATTTGATTCAAGTTGCTTGTAATTATGCATAAACACATGCAACATGTGAACAAGGACACTAAAATAAAGTGAAAGTGCACTTTGTAATATTATCTAATTAAAAGTGTGTTCATTTTAAACGATTATGGTTTAATACTCTTGTCATACTTTAAATTAATTTTGATGTCTTGACTGAGACACTTACGAACTTGTGTTATTTGATAGTACATTTAAGGCTGATGAATTTTAAATGTACTTAATTGCAACTTCATAATTACAAATGAGTATTTACAAACCTATTTACATACATGACTGTGACGAGCACGGCGGCGAGAGCCGTGGGGGAACGGCGCGAGGCCGGTGACGCGAGAGTTAACGAGCTTCAGGTGCTCGGCGCACCGGTCCCGTATCTCCCACGGAGGAGCTCCGGAAGCATAAAGGAGGAGCGACGACAGTGAAGGACGAGAGAGGACCAGGCCTGGATTTTATGTTGTGTTCTGTTTGGTTTGTGTTGGCGGCAGTCGCCGTGAGGAACTGCCGCCCTTATACTTTTTGATTTTATTGTCTGTTTATTTGAGTATTAAAAGTTGTTAAATGTTCGCCGGTTCCCGCCTCCTTCTTCCCATATTTACGAACTTTGTTACAATGACATACAAGTTTCAAAAGAAATTACATTGAAGTATATTTAGTTTATAATAAATCAGCAGTACTTTTTAACCATATTTCAATGACAAAAGAAGTAATTATGAAATTACACACACATAGATGTACTTGAATCCTACTTAAGTGTAAAAAAGCCCTCTTAAGTTCAGCTAATTGCATATACAGGGAGTGCAGAATTATTAGGCAAGTTGTATTTTTGAGGATTAATTTTATTATTGAACAAAAACCATGTTCTCAATGAACACAAAAAACTCATTAATATCAAAGCTGAATATTTTTGGACGTTTTAGTTTTTAGTTTTTAGTTTTAGCTATTTTAGGGGGATATCTGTGTGTGCAGGTGACTATTACTGTGCATAATTATTAGGCACCTTAACAAAAAACAAATTTATACCCATTTCAATTATTTATTTTTACCAGTGAAACCAATATAACATCTCAACATTCACAAATATACATTTCTGACATTCAAAAACCAAACAAAAACAAATCAGTGACCAATATAGCCACCTTTCTTTGCAAGGACACTCAAAAGCCTGCCATCCATGGATTCTGTCAGTGTTTTGATCTGTTCACCATCAACATTGCGTGCAGCAGCAACCACAGCCTCCCAGACACTGTTCAGAGAGGTGTACTGTTTTCCCTCCTTGTAAATCGCACATTTGATGATGGACCACAGGTTCTCAATGGGGTTCAGATCAGGTGAACAAGATTTTCTTCTTTTATACCCTTTCTTGCCAGCCACGCTGTGGAATACTTGGACGCGTGTGATGGAGCATTGTCCTGCATGAAAATCATGTTTTTCTTGAAGGATGTAGACTTCTTCCTGTACCACTGCTTGAAGAAGGTGTCTTCCAGAAACTGGCAGTAGGACTGGGAGTTGAGCTTGACTCCATCCTCAACCCGAAAAGGCCCCACAAGCTCATCTTTGATGATACCAGCCCAAACCAGTACTCCACCTCCACCTTGCTGGCGTCTGAGTCGGACTGGAGCTCTCTGCCCTTTACCAATCCAGCCACGGGCCCATCCATCTGGCCCATCAAGACTCACTCTCATTTCATCAGTCCATAAAACCTTAGAAAAATCAGTCTTGAGATATTTCTTGGCCCAGTCTTGACGTTTCAGCTTGTGTGTCTTGTTCAGTGGTGGTCGACTTTCTGCCTTTCTTACCTTGGCCATGTCTCTGAGTATTGCACACCTTGTGCTTTTGGGCACTCCAGTGATGTTGCAGCTCTGAAATATGGCCAAACTGGTGGCAAGTGGCATCTTGGCAGCTGCACGCTTGACTTTTCTCAGTTCACGGGCAGTTATTTTGCGCCTTGGTTTTTCCACACGCTTCTTGCGACCCTGTTGACTATCTTGAATGAAACGCTTGATTGTTCGATGATCACGCTTCAGAAGCTTGGCTATTTTAAGACTTCTGCATCCATCTGCAATATATCTCACTATTTTTGACTTTTCTGAGCCTGTCAAGTCCTTCTTTTGACCCATTTTGCCAAAGGAAAGGAAGTTGCCTAATAATTATGCACACCTGATATAGGGTGTTGATGTCATTAGACCACACCCTTTCTCATTACAGAGATGCACATCACCTAATATGCTTAATTGGTAGTAGGCTTTCCAGCCTATACAGCTTGGAGTAAGACAACATGCATAATGAGGATGATGTGGTCAAAATACTCATTTGCCTAATAATTCTGCACTCCCTGTAATATGAATTTAAAATGTAATGCAATTTCTTTTAATTGCAACTAACATACACAATTTTCCAAAACATGCATTCAGTTCGTAATTTTTTTTTTTTTTTTTTTAAGCATATTAATTCTGTTAGAATTACTCAAAGTGTACTTCTTAAGAGAGAGAATTATAAATTCGGTTTGGAGGAGCCACATTTTGTTATAAAATAACTGCTCTGTATTTTTGCTTCTCTCCATGTTTCTTCATCAGTCTTACACATAAAAAAATGGAAAGCAGCCACCCCCAGTAATAGCCACATAAATGTATCTACCATGGTAGAAAAAAAAAGGTTGACACATACATTTATATGCCACCACACCGCCCGGCCCTACCCCCATTATCATGATGGTAAACACATTTGAAAGCAGCTACGGCAATCTTTTGTGCGGCAACCTTGGTTATAGTGTTATTACAGTTTGTAGAGCATGCTTTTGAAATAGGTGACTTCTCCAGATGTGCCTTTATGTGGCGAAGGATGTCAGTGATCTAAAATGCTCAAATTCACCAAGGGCTCATTAAATGCTGCTGTTTAGCCAATGATGAATCATTGTGTATAACGCCTTTTTTTCAAATGTTTCCTGACACGGCTCCCCGGGGAAAGATGAGCCCTTTCACTCCTTCCCACAAAAACACATTTGTCATGAAAAGTGGAGGCAGAATGCTAATGATAGCCCTGCAGAGAAAGAATATGGCCAATCTGTGTGCCTCATCCGAACACTTACAACATCTTAATGCTGGTAATTTAGTTGCCAAACTTGCTGCACGTGTGTTATTGCATGCTTGTTACTCCCCAATTAAAGGCTGTAATTAGCCTAGCATCTTGGCTGGGTGTCGCTAATATTGGCCGCAGTTGTGTGGGCTGCTTCTCTATGGATTTTTTTATGCTGTTGAAAAAGAAATATGGAGTTAAAAGTGTGTATAGCAAGATGCTAATGTTGGCGCTATGTAACAAATGCACGTCTACACAACATAGACACCTGTAACTTCATGCTGTCATGATTGTTTTGTGGATTTAGCCGTGAATTGCATACTTTTAGCACGTAGTGATGCAGTTTCTGTCTTGTGCTGAACTCTATATGCGTGAGAAGCCAACAATCAGGAGGGGGGGAAACGTAGCCTGATGGGATAGAAGAAAAGGCCATGCGGAAGCCACTCATACCTGGGGAAACGAAGAATGTCCGCCAGAGCTTTTTGTCACGGGTCACGTCTCGGATCTCCCGTGTCATGTTCACCAGCCTGCCGGCCACCGGGGGAACTCTCCGGAAATCCAGGATTCTGTGCGCCACAAACAAACAAAAGTGTCAATTATTCATTTGCAGAGTATTATCAGATGTAACACCTGTGGTGTTTCTTCATACAGACATTGCACAGTTCACGTGCTGCTTTATGAGAACAGAGACACCAGACATTCAATCTTTTTTCCGCATTCAATAATGAGGAAGCAAACAATAAAGAGCGCAGAAAATCCATAGAATAAAGCAATTTCTAAAGTGGCTGGGTAATGATTTTTTCGTCAAGGTGCTACTGCTAAGCAACTGAGCCCACTCTTTACTCACTGGCTTTATGACACCTCTGTGATCGTTCTTTATTAGCTCTTTAAAGGCTTTTATTGGCGTTTTAGCATCTGGCCACACACCGCAGGATATAAATGCCCTCTCCTTTCTCACTCATTTAGATTTTCTTGCTGGCAAAAGTCAGAATTGGCTCTTTTTCAATTATTACAGAGTGTGAATTTTTAATTATATTGGCCACACACCCCACAAGAAGTTGAAGTGGAATTACAAGAAGAGGAATACACAGAATTTCATTTAAAGAAATTCAATAGAGGAATTTCATTAACCTAACACAAGATTTGCAGTGAAACACAACCTTAGATTACTAATTTTTTTAATTATGTTTTTTTGTATCCCTTAACATATTTTTTCCTCAACTGATTTTCTATAAAACAAAGTATATTTTGCCTAAAAACAAGTGCAAAAAAGGTTATTTAAATTTAAAAAAAAATACATGACATTTTTGTTAATTTAAGTTGATTGAATAAATGTAACTAAAATTCTATAGATAAATATATAATACGTATAATCCACACTATGGTCATATATATATATATATATATATATATATATATATATATATATATATATATATATATATATATATATGGGTTGTTCGGGGTTGTTCAGCTCTCACTCTTTGTCTGTGTGTGCAGTGGGCCATCTCGGAGAAAAGCTTACATCGTGTGGCGTGAGTGGTTTCAACATTCAACCGGGCTCCCGGCCCCTGAGAGACAGAAACCCAAGCCTTTGAGATGAAACCACTCAGTGGCCACAAGTTGGAAAGTCACTCTGGACGCAGGTGACAAAGAGCCCACTGCATTCTAGGAACAGGCTTTTGTGGAAATAAGCTATAAAAGCGAGGAACCGGCTGTTGGAAGTGGTTTATGTACTGTAAACATACTGTAGTAGCACAACATTTCTTGTAAAAATTCAATTGTTTCCACATGCTCTCACGCTAATGAAATATCAATATAATATCTCAACGGCAAACATCCTCTCAGCGTTATCACTCAGCCGACAATAAATTGGCATATCATACAGCGCTTTTTTCTCTCCTAAATAAAATGCATCATGGACGTGACAGTAACAGTGTTCTGGAGGAAATCAAGTGAGTTTCACAAACTCAATTAGCTCTCTGACTCCACAAAGCCTTTCTCTGTGGGGCTTCTTGTTAAAGTCAGCGGGGAGTTTCTTCTGACTTCTGACTGCACTCACATGCACCTTGTTACTCTCGGAGTAACCGTAAGGTGTATCGACTGTTTTCGCACTAAGTGCTTTTCAGGCCGTTGTCCAAAAGTCTTGAGTGGCATGCGCAGAGTGGCAGGAATATAATAAGAGTTGGTTTGGCTTTCTGACATCACAACAGTGCGAGTGCTCTCGTGCGTAAATATGAGATGTGCCGATGTGTTTGAGTGTGTGTGGTTATGGTTTCTTTTTCCCTGCCCACGTCCATTCCAGAGCAGTATCAGAGCCCTACAGGTGTTTTCAGTGAAATAACTGGAAGAAAGCCAAACTTAAGGTCTCTGTGAGGGGAATTTCCTTTTAAAGGCTACTGGTTGAATGGGGTTTGAATGAGCCGTCATGCAGGCTACCAGACTACAAGATTACCAGAGTTGCTGAATTCACAACATCACATCCAAGTAATTCTTTCAAATAAGTAATGGGATTTTCTTAATAATGTTGCTATTAATTTAATTTGTTTACTGAAAAACAGTGCTCCACTGGAATTCAGATGTGCTCATTATTTATATAACAGAGTAACGTAATAACGTAAAGTAGGTGCTGCTTCTCGAATTCATCAGCATATGCGGCACTTTTTCTGTTGGTTAAGCCATAATAATGAGTTATTAGACTAGTAACTAAAGATATTTTTAAATCATTTTAGGCAAAACGGCTGAAAAATCATAAACACAACCTCTAATATTATCATTTAACTGCTTATCACTTTTGACCAATAGGTGGCGCTGTTAGTAAATTGATGTTATGAGGCCAGTGTGAGGTGACAATGACATGTACAAAGTTTGGTGTCAAAATGTCAAAGGGTTGCAGAGTTACAGCCTCAGAATCAGCTTGACATCATGCCAACAATTTTGCCGTGAACGGTTTGGTCAATCAAAAAGCTTTTTATTTATTTTTGTAGGGATTGTCTCATGATAATTTGAGCCTATTTTGGTAAGTTCAAAAAGGTAGGTTTTCGAAGAAGTTCAAAATGGCGGACAGCAATTTTGACCAAATATGGCATAATTGGTAACATTGTTCTCTGTATGACTCAAGGAATTTTCCAGCACTAGTTTCATTAAAACAGACTAATTTAATTAAAAACTATTAGCATTTTTTATAATTTCATTATAATTTTTGACCACAAGGTGCCACTGTCTATATTTCGAGTACCTTCAGGGACACATACAATTTTGTAAATATATGGTAATGTGTTCATAAAATACAGTATTTTACATCAAAATTCTAAATGGCTGATGCCCAAAATGGCTTGACATGGATATCATTTGACTCCATATGCTGCACTGAATCAAAAGAGACCAGGTTTACGATTTTTAGGCAAACCGTTCAGGAAGAATAACCATTTTCATGTCTCCAGACCATTAGGTGGCGCTATTCCGAAAAGCTGCAAGTAGCCTGGATGCATTTTTAAGTGTTCTTCATCATATTTGTCCATGCATTATTCGAGAACAATTATTATTGGGTTTATCAAAAAGCGTGCAACAACTTTTTCAAGCAAAATGCCAGAAGAATTTTCATGCCGTAAATGATGTGCAATTGAATCGTAAAGAAAAGAATTTAGTTTCTAACCCTTATGGTTAAAAAGTTAGTAGCATAAACTAATGGATAAACATAACTAGCAGTGCTTGGCCTCTAATAATTAAAACTACTGAGACAATTTTATGTTGTAATGTAACATTCAGGTACAAGATACATTATTGATTGCTGTGTAAATAGCCCTATGCCACAATGAAAATCATGGGAAAAAAATAAGCAAAAAACATAAGCCAAACATGGCGCTCCAACTTCGGAGGCAAGAGAGTCAGTGACACACACAAAAAAACAAAGTTCCTTAAAAATATCTATGTAACTTAATTAGCTTATTAAGTTATATATGTGTAAAACCATAACCATACATATGAGCAAAATGCAATAGTAATAGTGACGCTTGCCTTAGCAAACAAATGGATATAATTCTAAGAATAATGGAGGGGGAATACTAAATAATAAGTTGACATTGTCAACATTGACAATCTGATATTGTCTCTTCCAACCTTATCATTAATGTCATACACCTAAAAACAAAATCACAGACCTGTCATATCTAAATGCCTCCAAACATTTCTGTCAGACAAAGATAAAGGCCAAGTAAACAAAAAGTAAACACAGTGGGAAGCTAAGCTTAAATTCTTGGCAACGTTTGAAGTCACATGCTCTCATTGTTATTCAGATGCTAACAGTTGGTCTCCTTCAAATATACACGAAAATAAGGAATACAACCAACAAAAACATTGGTTCAGCTATTTATGTGGACCCACTTTAAATTACGTGTCTTTAACTACTATGTGACATGAATAATTAATCATTTGACACGACACACTTATTGTGTACATACAACAGGAACACAATAGATATCAGTACAATGTGAAAACATGTATTGTAAATCTCTTGTGCTGCTATTAAGGTGGGATTCAGGTTTAAGGGTGGGTAACTACTACAAGATCAATTGAAAATTCGGCGGCAGTTTGATTGACAGGCGATCTGACCAATCATAACCCCAAATCCGCCATTTTGTCTGACAAAGCAGTCAGAGAAGTTAGAAGATTAACGTTGGTGGACTTGAACTTTGTGAACTTTGTACTCAAATCTTTCCGCGCTTGAAACAACATTCCGATGTTCATTCATGTTTATTTGATGCTATAAATGAACTAGTATGAAGAGATGTTGGTTCACGAGGAGCTCCAGCGATCTGTCACGACACATTAAAGAGACACCAGAGGCTATTTATTGTTAAAAATTCTTTAAAAAATTACAATATTTTACATATGAAACTGTTTCATACGTCTGTCGACGTGTTGTCAGCGTCCTCTTTGCTCCTGGATGTATTTTTCACTCCATGAGAACATGATGTGTGGCGTGAGAGCGCATATAGATTTTTAATTTTCAATAATAACTTAAAATTATTCAACTATCAAATAAAACAACTAATAGGGGAAATGTAATGAAAATCTGATTTTTTCCGTGTTTAAATGCTATAATCGGGTCCGGTGGATCCAACAACCCAGAAAACGTGAAAAAGGACAACCCAGTCACTTTGTTTTGATAAGACTTTCTCTGCAAGCTTGTGAAAAAAAACGAGTCGTTCAGATAGTGACATAGAAAGGGGATCTTATTATAATATTACCACCACTTAATCTGCACGTTTCCACCCACAAAGCCGCCATTTTGTTTTCGCAAGCAGATGAAGAAAGAGGCTGCAGTGGTTTTTAAGTAATGCAATGTGTTTCTTTGGTTCGGCCAGCTCCACTTTCCGTCTGCTTTCTTTTAGCCACGACACACTCTATTACTTTATGCTAGCACAAACAGAAGTTGTGTTTGACAGAAATCTATCAGTGTTACTTATGACTCACCCAGAAAACAGCTTAGACTACTAATGTGATTTCATTTTACGCTGGACTGCTTCAAATGAGGGTCAATTCAACATGGAATTTGCACAAAAGATTAACATGACGACACATGCTAGTCGGAGAGTTGAATCAACCCCGCAGCAACTTCATAAATGTATCCACTAAGCGTTCAGAAACATCCAGTTTCATTCTATAAGTTGGAACTTCTTCCTGAGTCTCTATCAGTGTCTGACTCCGGTTTGAACAATGTAAGGCTGAACACAGTTACTGACAATCCTCATTTTTGCTGCGTGAGATTCTCCTGCTTTGTTGTTGATGAGCAACACGAGCTGCGCCCTCTTCTGGAGAGTGCCAAATTTGACAAGGTATAATAAATGATCTGAAGCGTATTTTGAGCTGAAACTTCAGACACGTTCTGGGGACACCTGAAACTTATATCATGTCTTGTAAGACGGGGCATTATAGGTCTCTTTTAACTAGAAAATGAGTAAGCACACCGGCTGAAAAGACCTCTCTCTTTCTCTCTACAGGTGTTTTAGTCTTACCTGTCCAGATGAAATGCTGCAATCTCTGCGTTGTGTCGCTCAAAGTCAGAGAAGTAGAAGAAGTCTGGAGGTGTTTCCTGTTCTCTGGTTTGTCTAGAGGGAAAAAGTAAACAAACAAGGTTGATGTTAGTTAGTGTTTGTTAGGCAATGAGCTGCCGGCAGAATTGCAGGTACTACAGAACTACAGCAGATTTGTGTTCCACCTAACAGCTTCTGAATGCAAAACTAGAGTACTGCTTACTGTGTACAAATTATACTATATGCTTCATTTTAGAAAATATGGCAGCATACAAAATTGCACACTCTTGACTTATTTTGAATAAGTAAGGACTTACCACTGAAAAGTATGTTCTATTAGTTTGTAACATAGTATGAGTGTGTGTAATCAAGAAGTACTACATCTGCCATGTTGTCACAGTCATGGCACTTTATGGCATCTGTTACGTCGCTGATCACAAATCCTCTCCCGTGGCCTAAAGGGATAGTAAAGTGTGTATGCACACTTCAGAATCTCGCCGGAAGTAGTAGGTCATCCGGGGAGTTTTTGCCAACTCTTTTATAAGTACTTTGAATTCAGACATGCTTATTTTGTCATGTACTATTTTTCGCTTCCTATATAGTATGAAACTTAGTATGCGATTTCAGATGCAGCCAGTGTGAAACGCAACATTGCACATTTGAAAGAGTAGTATGCTACAGTGCTTTGTCATGACATTACTTCACCGCCGCAGGAATTGAATTTGTAATCAAATTTTGGTTTAAACGGTTCCAAATTTTAGCTGTCAAATCAAATGAGTATGAAATATGTACAGTAGTGGCCAAAAGTGATGTCTGGAGGGGATATTTGCGTGCATGACCTTACAAGCTTATATAAAACATCTTTTTACATATATTTTTTTAAATATTGAAACAAAACACTAAACTTGGTTAAGATATTTTCTTACAAAATTATTTGGCAATTATTTGGCAAACACTCTCAACACAAAGCATTCATTGACTACAACATAATCAGTTATTAATATTTCATTGGTGCTCTCTTGTTTTTGATGTTCATAGTTTCTTTGTATGACAGCCTGACCAAAAATCATGTCCTCACAATTTGGCATGTTTCATAGTGCTATTATCACACATGAAAACAATCGACTCCAATCAATGTAATATTATTATAAAATCTTTATTAAAATTCTTCTTATATATATATATATATATATATATATATATATATATACAGTGAAGATGTCAAAATCACTTTTCGCCAACACTGTGTGTACCAGTGTGTTTAAAACCATTTAAAATCATAGCTGACATTGCTTCATTCATTAACCACATACAGTATATTGGTTATTGGCTATATTTAGGATAACATACCATACTTTGCTTGCTGTTTCTGCTATATATATAGAAGAGCTGAAGGCCACGATCAGAGCAACCTGGGCTCTCATAACACCTGAGCAGTGTCAATAATCATCAAAATTAAAAGAAATAAACATTTGAAATGTATCAGTCTGTGAGTAATAAATGAATATAATATACAAGTTTCACTTTTTGAATGGAATTAGTGAAATAAATAAACTTATATGACCAGCACCTGTATATATCCGTATATCTTTTGTATTCATGAAACAGCTGCGTGACCTACTATTTGCCATAATGTTCAGTATAAAACACTGTTTCCCACAGGGCAGCTTCTTATTAACTAGTCACATGGTCAGAAAATTCAAACATTTATACACAATGCCGGATTAAAATCTTTCTTGTCAATCAAGAGCGCCTTGCCTCCAACAAAAGGAAAGAGCGGCTTCCAGCGGTCTGTTTTGTCAGGTTGTGCTATGCTAATTTCAGTTAGCTATCAAATCATATTTATATAGCACAATAATAACAACAGTAGCTGACCATTGTGCTTTACAAGAAAATAAATAAATAAATAAAGTTTAAAATTTTGAAAGATTAAAATATTTAAAATAAAAATAATAAAGGAAGTTCAACAAATGCACAGATTAAAAAAATCTATAAACTCAATGATTGAAATCAAACACAGTTGTAAGCCTGAGAGAAAAGATAGGTTTTCAGCTTACTCTGTGGGTACGATAGAGGTAGACTATTCCACAGTTTTGGACCGACAAAAGAAAAAACACGGTTACCCCTCGTTTTAAGCCTGGATCTGGCTATGACACTAGGGAACAGGCAACATGGACTTCTGCCGAGGTTCCCGCATGGCTGGATCAGCAACTAAAGGGGTGTGTGTGTGTATAGAAAAGATTTTGGCAGGAAACAAACTACAGGTGCATGTTCTCTCCACGTAAATATGCATTCAGACAGACAGATTACAAGACTCAGACAGACAGGCGCAGGAAAAAATGCCATAGACTCCAGACAGACATGCACTAAACCACAGATCTTAACTGTCAACCACCTACAATGAAATCGTTCTCAACAACTCACGGTATCTCTTCCCCGAAAACAACTGTAAGATCTTTCCTGGAAGTATTATGGAGTGATCCCAGAAAACGACAAATCAGAGCCAGCTATGCTAAGCTAATCTTAGCCCATAACACTTCAGTGGACTAACAAACACAGAGGGAAAACTGCCTAAAGGTTGATTGTCTGAGCCAGCATTGTTCTTTTTTTTTTTTTTGGATGTTTCTCCTCTGAAGTAGACACAATTAATCGTTTATAGTGGTATAAAATGAATGTGGATATTATTCTTAGATCAGGAACTTGGTCTTGAGAAATGTTGAAGAGAAACTTTGAGATCATTTTAAAATGCGAACTACGGCAAATCCGAGCACAGTTTGAGCCATCATTGAGGTCAATTTTGAAACCCTAGAGGGGATAATGTCAGATTACTGGGGTCTTTTACTCAGGAGAATAATACATCTATTTATAACCTCATATCTGTCTAGGAAAACTAACCAGTTTGTGATTTTTCTCTCCCGCTCTTTACAAAAACTCCAGCCACCAGACCTCAATATCATAAGTTATTATATTAACTTTTTAGTTCCCAAATTTCCATTTTCATCCAGCCATTAACTCTAAGTGCTGCTTATATTTTCTTCCCTCGCCACTGTCAAAACACTAATGGAAACGACTTTCTTTGACTTCATATATATTCATTTAAGGGACAAAGCAAGCTTTTCGCTCTGAAATCCTCCTCCACCATTATGATCCATTCAATTTCCTGAATCAAAAGGGAACTAATGGATTTTTATGTGCCAGATGAGGCCTAAAGTGTACTGCTGATTCCGGCGACCTCTCTGGAGAGGGAATGGGGGGTAAAGCTTCTGGTCCAGGATGCAATGATTCACGCAGGAAGTGAGCGAAGTGTCACATACTACCACCTAAACTACAGACTGGGATTTTGTTCAGCCAGTGTGTGTCCATAAGCATTGTTGACTACATCTGCTTAAACTCTTTTGCGAATAGGCTACTATAGTTCATTAACCTAGGAACAGTTTACCCAGAAATGAAAATCATTTGCTCAATGTTGTTTCAAACCTGTAAGGCTTTCTTTGGAACACAAAAGAACATATTTTGAAAAATGTCTCAATGTTTTTTAATCCATAAAATGAAAGTTCCCTTGTGAAAAAGAATTGAGCTTAATTTGATTGAATGTGCACTTGTCGAGTAATTCAAATCTAAAAAAAAAAACAAGCTCGCAGATTACATAATATAAATGCAATAAAAGGCCACTTAAGTGCACTTAAAGATAGTACACTTTCATGTTTCTTAACACACTTAAGTAGACTTTAAAAAAGTGTACTTTTGACTAACATACTAAAGAACATGTAAAGCACTTGATTATAACTGTAGTGTGCTAATATATTCTAAATGTATTAACTGCAATTCATCATTACAAATGTGTAATTACAAATATATTTCAATAGTTTCAAAAGAAATTACATTATAGCATATTTTAGTTGACTACAAATACTTGTCAGTACATTCAGCAGTAACTTTATATATATATATATATATATATATTTTAAAGACAATAGACATAATTATGAAATTACATATGAAGATGTACTTAAGTCCTGCTTAAGTGGGTCTGCTTAAGCACTCTTAAGTTCAACTAAAAGCAATTTTAATATAAATTTAAAATATAGTACATTTTCATTTAAATGCAAATAAAATGCAATTAAGTGTCTGAAAAGATTCCATTTAGTTTGCATTGAAGTATATTGTGACGAGCAGGGCGGGCGAGAGCCGTGAGGGAACGGCGCGAGTGTTAACGAGCTTCAGGTGCTCGGCGCACCGGTCTCGAGTCCTTCACGGAGGAGCTCCGGAAGCATAAAGGAGGAGCGACGACAGTGAAGGACGAGAGAGGACCAGACTGCCGCCCTTATACTTTTTGGTTTTTATTGTGTTTATTTCTTTATTAAATGTGTTGAATGTTCGCCGGTTCCCGCCTCCTTCTTCCCATATTTATGAACTTTGTTACATATATATTTTAAAGTAATAGTAAAATAAAACGTAATGATGTTTTATTTTACCACTGACTTTCAGTTGAAACTGAACCTTCTTTTGTATTCCACAGAAGAAAGAAAGTGATGTTTTTGTTACCCTATTTATTCCTTAGTGTTTTAACCATTTTCATTAGCAACACAGTCAAGAGAAAACAGGAAATTGTTCAAAGATGGAGAAAAGGGTAATGAAACAGGCAAGATCTGTAACACCACAGCACGTGCCAGAACACGACTCTGAAACATGAATAGAAATGACTTTGAGATGTATATTAATGTATATCTGTATAGTTATGAATACCGTGCAAATACAGCAGAGGGTAATATAATGAAAAGTGACTCAATTTCATACCTAACATGCAAAATAGTTGAAAAAAGATGCCTTTTTTTTCTCATAATGTCTTCACATCCCCCATAACAAAACACAAATGACGTTTTTTTTTCAAATTCTCTTGACATAGTATGTCTCCGCCACCTTGTACTGTGGCTAAAAAGCGCTCAGAGCACTTTTCTAGATGCGCCGTGATTGGCAGGACAGTTGCCACGGTCACCCTGACCCTGCATGCAGCCTCCAATCTGGGAAGAAGTCCTGGCAGCTTGACATGTGACAGCTCATGGCTCTAGGGGCTGGTGGGTGTATCGCTCAGCGGTCGAGCCATATTAATGTGCTTTTTCTGCTGAAGAACGGGCAGATCAATTATGTTGATATAAATCTCATTGCCAATAAAAGCAGGAGACAGCCTGCGTATTTGTTATTTGCCAAGCGGCAGCAATATGTGTGTCACTCAAAAGAGATACACGAGTCCCCATCCGCACAGGTAAACAAAGAGAGGTCACCTCGCCGTTAAACGGCAGCTTGATGAGAAACCCTCAAGGACAATCTGCGACAATCTTGACATAAGAACATATCACCGCATAGCAGAGCAGTCTAATTGATATTG
Organism: Opsariichthys bidens; assembly: GCA_037194245.1. NCBI lineage: Eukaryota > Metazoa > Chordata > Actinopteri > Cypriniformes > Xenocyprididae > Opsariichthys > Opsariichthys bidens. Next base: position 7,531,460 of record CM074277.1, on the reverse strand, counting down.
CCGCAGAGAAATTTAGTTTTAACTCCTGTCACTTAGATGTGCAGAAAAACTGATGTTAAATACTTCACAAACAACAAACAAATGGCGAACGAATTAACAAACAAACGCAAACACAACAGGCTTTGTTTTCAGGCAGATGGCTTAGATGAGCAGTCAACACATGGTAGTGGAGATGACAAATCATCACAGAAGCCACCTGAAACTGTCACATTTGCATGACATGACACATACATCATCTGGACAGCAATCACATTAAAAGCTTGAGTCCGAGCCAGCAAACACAAACATGTGTCTTGTTCCACTCTACATGCATGTATATACGCCGGCTTTTTGTGTTTTCACTGTTGTTTTTCTAAAAGAGTACAGCATCTTTGGATCCAAAAACAAATGAAGATGAAGATCTGCATAAACTAGAAGGATGGATAAAAAAAGGGGTTATGATTGGTTAGATCGCCTGTCAATCAAACTGCCGGCAAGGGGTCAATTAATCCTCTTTAGAAGTCCTTTTGGGTCGATGGGGGAATGTCTTGATGTGGGAGAGACAGACAGAAGGGAGAGCAGGTCAGTCAGGCAAACAAAAAACATGTAAACTAAAATACTAATAAAATCTCTGGTCTGGAAACGGGCCTTCTAAGAAAACAATAAGGAATATGGAATGGAAGTCATAAACAATATTGACTTTTAACTAAATTATAATTTTTTTGCAGTGTCACTAAGGTGACTGAGACAGCCAAACCATAATTTAAGAAAATAAATGCATGAATCATCTTTTTGTAACTGTGGTTTTGGACAGTAATGTATGCGAGATCCGAATAACACAACATCAGCAAAGATGCTGACTTATTCAGCATTCAGTGTGAAATGTCCTCTCTTCTCCTACTCCTCAATATATGTTAAGCAAAACCATTTCTTTTTTTGAATTGATTTAGCACTTTTCAGGAGAAATATGCAATTTATTTATTTACTTTAATAATACTTAACATTGGTCTTCAGCCAAAAACCCTGCAATGTTTGTACATCTCATTCATTGAATTCAGTCCCTTTATAATGTTACAAATATTTGCTAAAATATGTGAAAACGGCAAAGTTTATGAAATGGCACTAGTTAAGTTTTTGTTCATTTTACCTTCAGATATCCCTTCATAATAATATTAATACTAATAATATAAACAGTGTGTAGCTATATATTACATTTTGGATTAAGACTTTTGACACTTTTGGTGGAATCACCGAATGAAACTGCCCTTTCAAAGTGCCCCTTTTATGCTTTTTCAGATATGACCTTTCATATAATGTGTAATACAGCTGTTTGTGAATGGAAAAGGTCTGCAAAGTTTCTAAGATCAAAGTGAAGATAAATAAAGTTATTGTCTCCTATAAGAATGAAGCGATTCTGAACTGCCTGAAATGAGTAATTCCAGTCTTACTTCATGCACAAACCCTACATAGGTTTGTAAAAAAAATTGTATAATGCCAGCCTGTGGACTTCATTGGCTGCCTGCAAACAACGAGGATAAGGACTCGGGTTTGAATTGATTGAATTAAATTGAACAATGTTACTGTTCAATTGCTGAGGAAGATCCGGAGCTGAAATTCAGATGTGGTAATGGGCGTTTGGTTTCTGACATGCACTTTAAGAGGTAGACCAATCACAACAGACTGAGTCATCTGACCCATTTTACTTCCAAAAAGCGATGTACTTCTGAGTGAAACAGGATATTCAACAAGTAAAAATGGGACTCGATTTTATCCACTGGAAATGATTGGATTGGAAGTGGCCTCTATGACAGGCGGTTGGAGTGAAGATGTTGAAAAAGAAGAGATGGTGGCTCATCTGAAAAGTTAAGGTATTACATTTTGATGAAATATTACGAAGGAAATCCTTTTTTCTATAGAATAACACAGACTGATGCATAATTATGAATAAACCATGAATGTGTATTAAAAGGGATCATGTATAAGCAGATGGCTGTATCTGGACCAAAGATAATCTTCTGTAGACATCACAAAATTATGGAATTCATAAAATAACCTGTCACTCATTGTCAATGAATAACAGTGTTTTATAGAAACCTCTCTTGGAAGTTAGCAAGGTTATGAGTGCACATCCTAAAATAAAGATTCCATTTCAACACAGAGTAGTGACAGCTGTCAGTCAGCTAAATCAGCAACAGTACATCCAGATGGTTTTATCCCGCCACAGATATCCCAAAACAAGCAATGGGAGTGCCAGAGCTTTAACCCACCAACGTTTTTATCTCTTTCTTGTTTTTTTGCTCATCTGCCATGTCCTCACAGCAATTCCCACAGGTATTAAGAAGTCAGTGCCACCTGCTCAAACTCAGTGACCCGTGGTGCTGTCAGTGCTGGAGGGGCTCAACCTCAACACTGTAACCAACACCTGAAACCTTTAAGCAGGTCATGAATTCTCCCTGAGCTCTCAAACACACAGAACTGAGCTCAGCCCACCTGCACAGAACCTCCTTCAATCGTACCCTTACTCATGCAGGCAGATTCAGAGGAGGGATCTATCATTCGGACATAATCCCGGATATCGTTACCGCTTCGATAACAGGACTGATTGTTAGAGCCGATGTGTAGACTGTGCTGGAGGGGACAGGTTAGCAACTCATGTTTGACCTGAGCTCACCATCTTTCACGTCGGGAGAGAAAGAGAGATCCAGCAGAAAACAAGCACAAAGGAAACCTAGAGAAAACCCTATTTTGGCATTAAAAATGTGAAACAAATTTGAAACATTAGTGGTGAAAAGATTGTTTTTGCACCTTCTTGCATATGGATTTGTAGGAGTTTCCCTTTCAGATGAAAAATTTATGGGAGGAGAGTATTTAAATAAATCACGTAATTTACTAATGTTTGCGCTAGTCAATTTACTGGTATAAACGCCATTATTTAACGCCCCTTAACGCATTTTGCAACATGGCTGCAATTGTTGCTGCTAGGAGGAGACCCAGCAGAGAACAGAGAGGATGTAAAGAGAGAAAATATTTTCCGATCATATTAATTTCTTTGGAATGCTAGAGAAAGACGTTATACGAACATATTGTTTGCCATGCCATGTTAGCCTATATATGTGTACGTATTTGTCAGATTACATGTAAGAAATTGCGCCTGTGTCAACCCGCACCTGATAAGCATTAACTCCGTTTACCTGCAGCTCAATGCTAATTCGCACTGCTCTTGGTAGATTGCGTTGGACTTTATTTAAATGATTTGACTGTGTCAGTGTTCTCTAATTTGCGAGTCATCAGTAGATCATACGCGAAACTTGCCACTCCCATCGCTCTCATGCTAATTTGCCCCGTTTAGTAAATCTGGCCCATAGAATGATGTTTTCCCGAACATCAGCATTTCTAGTGAGAAATTACTGTTGTAGCAATTACATACTTGCTTAGTTATCACCAAAGCTTGCTGTATTTTGTTGTAGATCGTTTAATAGTAACGCAATCTCAGTCTCAAGTCTGAAATAATTTTTCTGAGGTACCTTTGTGCGTAAACGCTACCTAAAAAGTCATTGCCTGATAGTGCAGAGAAGTCACTGCCCTAGCTTTCGGACGCAGCCACTTGCTTTGTCCCTGAATGAATCAGCCATTTGGAACGTATTGTTTAACCGAATGATCGAATGACTCACTCATTAAGACAATGATTTGCCGCCACCTACTGGCAGCTTTCTTTTCATTTCATTTTTTCCCCATCGGATGGACCTTCAACTGTTTCCTCCGAACAGCAAAGGCTGCCGCTGAGAATGACAGAGAATTAGAGATTAGATTGGCTGGAGGTTCATTCACACTGACAGATCCAACGATTCAGAAACCAATAGAAAAGAAAACCTCAATAGAATAACAGCTTTATTTGTGCAAAAGGCCAGAAAATTTAAGGCCAAAACATTTAGTGTCTTCAGAAGGCTTATCCAGGGCTTACATAAGCCAGCGCAAAGCATATTATACAGTTTTATCAGCTTATGAGGTTCCCATCATAGACAAACAAATCTTTCATTCCTAGTGGTTTTTTTTCTGTTTTGTATTTATTTTGTGTGCCCGTTGCTGTTACATAAAATACTAGTTATTTTTTAGTGAATTAGGCATTAGTACTGTTTTAATTTATTGATAAATAAGATATGTGGAACCATCTAAATCTAGTTGCCTATGTTGTACAGATTGAACTGATATAGTTTTTGTTCTTGTCAGAAAGGAGAACTACATGAAAAACGAAATAAGTTTGGAATGATGCCTGCCATATGTTTGTATAACCGGATTGGGTACGTTTGGAAATCAATGCAACTTGACATATTTTCATAAGCAGTGTAATTAATGCAGCATTGATTTTTAGAGTCTAATTTAACTCTGAGATGCAATTAATTTTCGTAAGCATGCGCAAGGCTCCGACCTTAAAGTGTGATTAATAAATAGTGAAGAGGTTAGTACAGAGTAGATCCTGCGACAGCTGATGTCAGAGGTGCAACAAAAGGAGTGAATGCTTCTACTGACAGTTTTGTCGCAAACACTTTGCTTCACGACTTTAACATGTACGTTAAGACACATGATAATTAGAAGCAGTGCAAATTACTGCAGTAATTATATTCCAGGGTTAAGAGAATTAAGGGTCATTGTGATTTTTAATTTGAATTGCCCTAAGGCGCCCTAGGAAGATTACAGTACATTGATTTAATTTCTCTCTCTCTTGCCATACTAAACCTATTTCGCACAGAATATAATTGACATTTTCCCCAGGCTGCAGCTTCCTAATGGGCGGAGATTCAAGCTTCTGTCAGTGTTGACTGCATGTTGCAGTTCCCACCCAGCATGCCTTGAGGTGTTTCCTTCTGTAACCTTCAACAAGTCTTTCGACATTGACTTAAGACTTTCATGTTCTCTCTAAGGCTATGTTCACACTTAGCAGGTTTGGTTCGATTAAAACGAACTCTGGTATGATTGTTCTGTTAAGTGTGAACGCTGCCAACTCTGGTGCGCACCAAACAAGTGGATTGAGACCCTTTTCAGGGTGTCTGCTTTGAACTCTGGTATGATTCGCAACATGGACCAAAGACATTGAGACGAACCAAAACCAAGAGATGATGTTTAGGCAAGACTTTAGGTTCATTATCTTTCGGTTCAGTGTTAAAAATGCCAATGTGAATACTAAGTGTGCCAGGACTAAATGTTTTTTTAATTGGTTCGGACCAAATGAACCAAGAGAACACACCCTAAGTGAACCAGGACTAAATGTATCGTTTTCTTTGGTCCAGACAAAAGGAACCAAGAGAACCGAACTACAAGTGTGAACACACCCTAAGTGAACCAGGACTAAATGTATCGTTTTCTTTGGTCCAGACAAAAGGAACCAAGAGAACCGAACTACAAGTGTGAACACACCCTAAGTGAACCAGGACTAAATGTATCGTTTTCTTTGGTCCAGACAAAAGGAACCAAGAGAACCGAACTACAAGTGTGAACACACCCTAAGTGAACCAGGACTAAATGTATCGTTTTCTTTGGTCCAGACAAAAGGAACCAAGAGAACCAAACTACAAGTGTGAACACACCCTAAGTGAACCAGGACTAAATGTATCGTTTTCTTTGGTCCAGACAAAAGGAACCAAGAGAACCGAACTACAAGTGTGAACACACCCTAAGTGAACCAGGACTAAATGTATCGTTTTCTTTGGTCCAGACAAAAGGAACCAAGAGAACCGAACTACAAGTGTCACAAACTAAGTCTACCGTTACTTTAGGAAACTTTAGGACTTTATAAGTATCAGGTAAACAAACCAATCCAACTAGTGGCTGCACTGCTGAAAATTGGAGCGGCCCCAGACATCCCAGCATCCTCTCTGACCCCCTGAGAGGAGTGTGAAGCCTGGACATATGTCACTAGGCTCTTGTTCTGCTTGTGTGCCACTGTGAGAGCACATATGGGTGACATGCTTCTCAAGTTGTCTTTAATTAACAAGAGAAAGAATGAATACTAGCTGAGAATCTGAGAGTGGAAAAACAAAATGAGCCAGACTGCTGCTCAGCACTGGAGACCCCTGAGGCTCAACGCGCTAATTGCAATTCACAGACAGGTTCAGAAATACCTCGAAGAACAGACTGGCCATTGTCTATTCCACACAGAACATTCTTCTCTTTTTTCTCAGATATTCTTAGAATATTCTAGTCAGTGGGTCTTGCACCAAATTTAGGTTTCCATTATCATTTTCCATACTTTTTGACACTACTAAACAGACTGTGTAGCTACTGTATCTTTAAGAGTTCTATATGCAAATTACCTCTGTTATGATTGACTAATCTCCCCACATTGTTTTCAAGCAGCTTTGCAGAAAATCACGATGTTAATAGTTCTAAAACAATAATAATTTTTTTTATTAGCAGATTTGAACTAGCCAGTAATATGGTTTACATTTTGTGTCAATACAAGCAATCGAGCAGTTAATATTTACTATATAGTATATATTGCCCTTCACAAGTATACTGTATGTATGTGAATAAAATTGGGCATACTTGTTGGTATGCTATATATTGTTTTTTGTGATGTATGTATATAAGAAAAAAGTTGGATATAAATGATGTATATATCCACCATATCCATATTTAAGGATGTGTCCATACTTAAATAGAGAGTTCTTAGATAATAGTGCATTTTTTTGACGCGATAACAATCAAGTAGTTGATATTTGCTTGGCTTAAGGTTGGATATACTTATAGTAGTTGTATAATTTCCTATAAATTATTAATTGGTTAATTAAGTACAGTTGTTAATGAGTTATGTGATGATATTAAGACTTAAAATGATACTGTAATTGACTTTGTGAAAACAACAAAAATTTGAATTTTTGAAAACAGTGAAGTTATGCATGTTACATGTTCAGTCTATTAGCACGTAGTGTTTCTTTACAAAATGTCATCGCCAACTACTTGCCTGGCATGAATAAAACAGCATTTTTAATTGTTTTAACAGTTCTGTGTGAACAGGGTTCATTTCGACAATGTTGCTGCCTATACGTCAAAAAAGCAAAGGAAATTTTTTGTCTGAAAAATCTCTGTCTGCTATTAAAAATTTGCAGTTTAACTACCAGTGTAGCTCATCAGTGCAAGTCAAGTGGCTGAATACCAAATGTGATGAGACATGCCTGAAGTTAATAGTGCCTTGTTACCATTAAATGCAGTGCACAACCAATTTCTTCCCCCTGTGTGCACAATGGAAAGGAATGGGTAGGGAATCCTGTAAGACGGAAAAGCCACAAGACATTTGAAAAACTTTGTAAGAGAAATAATTAAACTAGTTCCATCCTGTGAGACTTGATGAATAGTTGCTTCAACTTTTTCAACCACGTCAAACTCAAGCACCTTGCTTCACTCTGCTCAGGTTTGCTGGAGAATATCAAACCCTATGAAAGCTTCTTTGTAGCTCAGAGGTTTCCTATTCGCTACCACAGGTCCTCTTCGATCTCTGAGGAAATATTGTGCACCATATCTTCAGCAGAGACCTTTCCATAATTCATAATCCTCATCTTGAAATGGATTTCTTGGAAGGCAGCGGTGACAAATTCTTTTTTTTTTTTTCCTTTTGCTGGCAGCACACAGAGCAAAGAGAGGAAGCCAATGTGGCCTTGAATGAGCTACCGACTGTTTCGACGAGTGAATGGAAATAAGGGTACAAACACATTCCAGTTCATTGCAACCAATCAGCGAGAGATCAAATTAAAGTTGATTAAATTCTTTGTTTAGTGACATTTTATGAATGCCGAGATAACTGCGAGCCCTTGACTTTGCTATTGGACACAGTGTGCGGCACAAATACTTGCAATGCACACACGTGAAGAGCATTAGTGGTCTGTGGAGCTGATATAGTCCTACCTACTGTTTTACTTCTATTACTGTATCTGTGTTGAGAAATTTAGAACTGCTGCAGCAGTGAGTTGAACTTTATCAAGTTTGTGAACCAGATCAACAGGTTCATTTATAAGAACAATTCATTCATTGACTCCAGAAAACCGGCTGTAGTGTATAACAGCTCACAGGATAACAAAGTAATCATTAATCTGACTGATCAGTTATCGGCTCATTATATAGTTTGATCGGTGGACTCTATAAAGGCTGACAAGAAGAGATCAAATGATGCAAAACTCATAAGACAATTTTTTCATGTGCAGCTAAGATTGCTTTACTACATTCTCAGGTCTGGCAGTTCTATCAGTTTCTGAAAAGGACAGTAAATTTGCAAAGTCTTTGCAGAGAGCAGAGTTATTGCTATGACAGCAACCTACAGCAATGATAGCTAGAAACTAGGGCTGTGATATTTTAGTGCATTTCTTTCCTTCACATTTCCTTTCATTCCTCCATAAAAACCCAAAGTTAACGTCTAAATCAGCTAATCAGCGAATGTCGTAAAATACAGTCTACTGTTACTAAACTGCAGGATGTACTCGATATTAAAAAGAGTTCAGAGTTAAAACTGCATTAAGTCACGAAAGTGATACTGTTCCGTGTTCATGCACAGGCAAAGTGAACTTTGGAACTTTGGTTCATGCCTAAATGGATAAAAACAGACAGAAATATGTCATAAGGCCCCGTTTGGTGAGTATCGGTTATGTCTTAAGTGAACACAAACAGTTGGGAAATAATGCTACCTTCACGTGCTATCAGAAATTTGATATTTTCCCACTTCTGCAATCGTGATTAAGACCTCATCACAGTTTTGAAATGGGAGGGCGTTCATGTGCAATTTTTACCTATGAAACTCCTATTTACGATAATTACAAGAGCATGCGAAGGCAGCATTAGTCTTGTGTGTAACAGTATATTGGATCTGTGCTGCCGCCATTAATGTTAATCAAACAACAAAAGACGTAGAAAATCACTCACTGCTCTTTAGTAGATTTAGTAGGATTAATCTATATTTAATTTATACAGTGAAGACTATGCAGTGTTGTTTTACATTTTACATTTCATCTCTTATTATTTTTTTAATACTTAAAATACGTTGTTGTTAAGAATAGTATTATTTGTTTCATGATCCATGTAGGTGAATGCATCGGCCAATACTGCTTCCAGTAATCGGTAATTGGTGATCGGCCCCAGAAATCCTGATCGAAGCACCCTTGGTAATCAATGATTGGGTCAATGACAAAACAAGATCTTTACATTAAAAGAAAATTCAGATGTTTACATTACTCTGACTTATTTCTTCCTTTAATTTTTCTGCTGTACACCTGCTGCCGCTCCACACTCCGACAACAAAGCCTCTTAACTGAGCGCCACTGCAAGTAAATAACAAACGCCACTGGAAAGCTAATGGATGTGTATTGTCAGCTAAGCAGGGAATGGTGGTCCGTTGAAGATACACACGAGCGTGCCATTACAGAAGGACCAGATAATGAAAGCACAATCACGGTTTAAGAGCGCCACGGGCTGGTCATTTTTCCTCATTCCTAAGCTCTTTGTACGCAGAGCCCAGATTTACCGGAATAATGGGCAGCCGAGATCCAGAAGAATTCCCCTCCCAAGAGCCACATTCAAAGGCCTCAATCCTTCACGGCTTCAGAGAGCGCACAGAAGGATGGATGAGGTGTTAGAGGTGGAGCGGGAAGGCGGGGGGACTCTTGGTGTTTTAGCTTTACTTCCCGGGATAACAGCCAGCTTTGGCATTAAAATTTAAGTGTGTGTCCCTGCCCAACAAAAGCCGAAAGAGGCCTTAAGCAGTGATCAGGAGCATTAATGATGACTAGCCCAACCACTTCCAGCTTCTTAACTCTGATAGCCATCTTAAGCACTTTTCCTGTGTCTTTCCCAGCACACAAAATCAATTGGTGTTTATCAAGCTCCTCTCCCTGCACTGTCTTGTATATCGAGTTGCGGTCTTTTAGCATGCAGTGTGCACTGGTCCAGGGATTGATGGCATACCGAGTTGCTGTGCCTGGTGAAATTGCTGGATCTGCAAGAGGCTCATCGGAGAGCTTGACAGCCGCTGAGAATGAGTATAAAAAGCACAATGTTCTTCCACCTGAGGGCTGACTTCACATTCTAATCTCACAAGCATTTTTGGTTAGATGAGAAAACACTGTAGTCAAAACAGAGCCACGCTTCCAATTTAACGGTGTCTTTGTCGCCACGAGCACGCAATTCTCAGGGACTGACGGAAAATCTCAAAAAAGACATGCCTCAAACTGTCTCGCTGCTGTAGATATTGGGCTACTGTAAAGATGCTGTAGATGGAAAATCTGCCTGTCAGGGTAATAGGGATAGAATGGACAACAGCGAAAGAGAAAAAGGAGAGAAACAGAGAATGACCATTAGGATTTCCTTTCTTTATAACTGTCACTGGTCCTATTGTGCAAAATCCATCAGTGCATACTAGTCTTAAAAAAAAGTTTCTCATAATCTTTCATAAAAATGTAATAACTTTCTCTGCCTCTGAAACAACGTTATGCTGATGTAACCAAGGTCGTGCTGGAAAAAAACTATATGTAAGGGATAATTTACAGTCTGTAATAAATATTGTTTCCTGCTGAATGTGCCTCAGAAATACGTGATTTTGAGGAAGTTTAATGCATCACACATGCATTAAACACACATTTCATGTTTTCTAGTACTTCTGTAATATAGGAGGGTTTTGAAGCAAAAAAAATTAAAATAAAATAAAGCATCGCTTTAAACATGCAAAAAGCTGGGCATTACACTACCAACTTAACTTGGTATGATCAGCTGGTAGATGGTTGGTTGCTGGTCAATCTAATAACCAGTTTAGACCAACTAATGAAAATCTTAGGGCAGCTAACATTGCAACCATAACTGTCTTGGACCAATTAATAACCATTTTAGACCACCAAATAACCAGCTTGGTCCAACTAATAGACATTTTATACCAGCTAGAGACCAGCTTGATGCAACTAACCCCATTTTGACCAATTAGTAACCATTTTATACTAGCTAATGACCAGCTTGGAACAATTAATAACTATTTTATACCAACTAATGACCAGCTTGGACCATTATTGACCATTTTATACCAGCTAATGACCAGCTTGGCCCAATTAATGACCATTTTAAACCAGCTAATGACCAGTTTGGACCAATTAATGACCATTTTAAACAAGCTAATGACCAGTTTGGACCAATTAATGACCATTTTAAACAAGCTAATGACCAGTTTGGACCAATTATAGACCATTTTATACCAGCTAATGACCAGTTTGGACCAATTAATGACCATTTTATAGCAGCTAATGACCAGCTCGGGACAATAAGTACAATTTTAGACCAGCTAATGACCAGCTTGGATAAATTAATAATGATTTTAGACCAGCTGTTGACCATCTCAGACCAGTGATTGATCGGTCTGGACACAGCTATAGTATCTTAAGCTGAATTTTGCTTCAGTTGCTTGTTGAGATGCAAAGATAAATAGGCCAGTAATAATTGAAAATAATCTGAATCATGTTGGGATTCTGAATTACCAGGTGAGTTCTCTACTCCTGTCTAAAGATATCCTCTCAAACAAACTCCTCTTAATATTTGACTCTTAACATCTGACTAATGATTCTCAGCAGAGTTGTTCTCTTCCTACATACACAGTGCTGAAGGCTTTCGGAAAGGCTTTATGCTCTGAACCAAGTTTCAGGAGTTGAAAGACTTTCAGTTTCTAGATGTGCAAATCTGGCAGCTGCTGAGGTCTGATCAACAAATCTAGCAAGATCGAGAAAGGCAAATGGCGACGCAAAGAGAGAAGTGAAAGAAAGAGATATGGAGAGCATATTCTGTCAACTCTCCATCTGTGTCTACTTAAACAAACTGGATATGCCACAGAAACGACCACAATAACAGTGTGGCTTTGCACAGCTTTCAATTTTGGGCTCTTTCCACAGAGTTCAACAACAACAACAACAACCTAAGAATACACCGCGCCCCCCCTTGCGGCAACTGTCACCCTCTTAATTAAAACAGTCTGATGCTCATTAAAACGTCATTTACCGGTGGCACATGATTCATTATAGAATCACTCTTGATTTAGAATCTTTTACTTAGCTGTCAAGTGAATAGTTATGAAGGATTTTTGATGCAGATGTTTTATGTTGGGCAACATTTAGTCTTCCACCAGAATCCAAGAAGAACACATTAGTAAACACAAGAATTCGAGATAATACTTATTGCCTATAATCATGTTAATTTACAAATACATAATTATTTATTTAAGGTCTTACCTTAAACTTTATTATACACCTTCATTTAGATAATTAATGTAAAAACAATATTACTTTTTAAGCATTGTCACAATTTTAAACTTTGATTTCCATTGCTGTACGTTTCTTTTTTAGTAAATTGTTTAATATGACGAATAGTGAGCCCTATGTTTATAATTTCTTGGAAAACATTTCAATTTGAAGCTCTTGAAGAGCCCTGTTCTTTTTATTTATTCCTCTGTTACAATGTTAGTGAACCCATCATCTTCTCACAGTTTCTAAAACTGGATCTAATTCATAAATAGAACAAATGCATGAACAACATTTAGTGGATTGCGGTCTTGCTGGAATGCGGGCGGATAGTGGTGGCTTTCTAGGGTAAAAAGATTTTTAAAAAACGACTATGCTTGTTTTTCTCTTTCGGACACTGAGACCTGTTTACTGCTAGAAATGAACATGGAGGTTATTTCAGGCCTGTGCAGATACTAAACTTCTACATTAAGATCTCTGGATCTCTTGGCTCCAAACTCAAGTAACAGGCCTCTCAATGGTGTTTACCTAATTATGGCAAATCTTTCTCCTTTAGTTCCAAGAAAAAGCATAGTGTGCTTGAAGAACCTTTCGGCAATTGTGTGCAAGGACTAAAACACTTCTCAAATAAAGCCATTTAGGCAAGATTGCTGAGGGCCTTCAGCACCATAATAACACTTCGAAGTGTTCCAGCTCTAACTGTGAGTTGAGTTAGGAAGAAAAAAACTTTAAGCTAAACCTTGAACTGCCAAATGTGAAGGAAAACTGTGGCTATAGGGCTGTGTGTTATATTGTGTTATATTGGCTTGCTTAAGTTGGGGACACTTGCTTGATATTCAGCAGTGTTTTTGATATGCCTGCATTGGCGCCGTTGTATTCAAACTGAGCTGAGCCGGACGATTACGTCACTGTTTTCTGCAGTGCTGATATACATAAATTAACTAGACTAATAACTATTGTTATTTGCAACGGAATGAATCAATAATATATAGAATAAGCTGCACAATGACACCATTTTCTTATTAATGTAAAGCTGCTTTGCCACAATTTGCATTGTAAAAAGCACTATATAAATAAAGATGACTTGACTTGACTTGACTTGACTTGAACATTCACACTATATATTCACTTTGACTGTTCTGATTACATAAAATATATAGTATTGCATATTACATAGGTGAATATTGATGGTTAACACTTTATTTGAATGTCTTTGTTAAACATTTTACATGCACTTACCGTAGTAATATCTATAAATTACTCATATTTACATGCAACTGACCCTAAACAAACCCTACTCCTGGTTGTTAAATGTGCAGCAAGCGATTTCTGAGAAATGTCGTTGAAAGTTGACCGGATCAAGCACCAAAACTCACTTTAAGCCAATCAGGAGAGGTTCCTGTGTTACAATTCATGAATTTGAGGGCGGAGCTATCAAGATAGGGGTGTGATCTGTTTGGCTAGTGTTTAACATGTTTTGGTGATTTCAAATATCAACAGCGTTTCTCAGAGATCGCTTACTGCACCTTTAATTAATATTACGCAGTACTTAAATGTATAATTACACTGTAATAAAGGGTTACACTTTATTTTAAGGTGTCAGTATTACAATGTAACTATACATTTATGTACTGAGAAATGACAATTAACTACATGTACTTACTATTGGGTTAGAGTTAGTATGAGGGTTTGGTTTAGAGTTAATTGCATGTAATTAGGCATGATTTCTAATTATTACTACAGTGAATACATGTAACATATGTAACAATGACACTGTAAAATAAAGTGTTACTAAATAAGTGTAATATATTGTTGTTTTAATTCATAAAAAATGTGGAATTGAGCATGCCTTAGATGATTATTTTTAACTCGATATTATTATTCTGTAATATGAATCTAATTGGCATCAACAGCTGTTTGGTTGAATGGTTCATCTAATTAAAAAAGATTTCAGAGCTAAGACATAAATATTGTAATATATACTGAATATCAGCAAAAGACTGAAACATATCGAGGAAGAGTTTTTAGCTTAATCAGCCAGCACTAATTGCTGCTCTGCAGAATAGGGTTAAAAAGCCAAGCTATAGGATCACATTTCTTCAGCTTTGACCAAGTGATACATGACCTGATGATATGAGATCTGACCATATCCTGCCTAGAATGAACAAAAAGAAAGGGTTTGTGTAGAGATAATGATTGCTACACTCCTTCATGCTTGAGAATAAGGAATAATTAAGTAGTATTCCAGCAACTTTGAGAAGTCTTGGCCTCACTTTACCTCTTCTTCTTCATTATGTCATTGCTTTTAGTCCCACGCATAAGTGCGGGATTGTATTCCTTCATTTATTAAAGCCGCACTTTGTCATTTTACTTAGAAACATTCAAATGCTTTTCCTTCTTGTAAATGGAGATTAAAAGTGAAATCTACCGCCATGGCACTGATTTAATGATCACAAAGTGCGGGAATGAATCCCGTTTTCATAACGCGCTCTGAAATTTTCCTTGGTTGATTAAACGTATTCATCCATAACATTTAGCATAATTGAAGCCACACATCTAAACGAATGTACCATTAGCTTGAGCGGAAACACAAGTTAGATTTTTAACACCTATTCACAATTATTTACACAAACAGGGTGGCGTAATCACACTCTATTAATCGCCCCGTACAATTAGGGGACAGTTACTGTTGGAAATTTTTAATAAAGCATGTATGGTACGATGCGAAGTGTCTCAACCTGAAAGATATCTCTTCTGTGAGATATTACTGGCAACACATTGCTGTTCTTTGTCTCCACTCTTTTCCCTTAGAGTCTCGATCCTGAAGCTGAATGTGCAGGTTATCGCACATTTTCTGCACATCCCAGATTACTGGGGCCTGACGTGCTGTCAGGGAAGCTGTATCTGTTCTTTCCATTAACATGAAAGGATTAATGAACTTGTCTGGAGATAATCTCGAACTCAAAGCCAGGAGATCACAGGTTTGTCAGCTCGTGTGGGCCATTATTATACGCTCCATTCTTTTCTCTTTCAGTTTCTTGAATCTGCTAATAATGCACACTCTTAAAAAGGATAAAGGATCTGTATTGGCATTGACAGTTCCACGAAGAAACTTTAACATTCACGGAACCTTTCCATTCTGCACTATAATAGTGGAAAATGTTCTTCAAACTAAGTCTTCTTTAAAGAATTTGGGAACCAAAAATGGTTCTTCTATGGCATCGTTGCAAAAACACTGTTTTAGAAGCTTTATTTTTAAAGGGATAGTTCACCCAAAAGTCTAAATTCTGCCAAGTTACTCCCCAACCCTGTATAAATGTCTTTGTTGCACACAAAAGAAGATTATTTTTCCTACTATGGTAGTCAATGGGCGGTGAGAGCCGCTTGGTTATGAACATCCTTTCAAATATCTTCTTTTGTGTATAGAAGAACAGAGACATTTATGCTTGAGGGTGAGTAAATGATCACAAAATTTATATTTTTTGGTGAATCTGGGTGAACTATCCCTTTAAGAGTGAAAGTAAGCCCTTTAGTATTTTGATACTAAAGAAAAAAAAGCACTAGAGTTGTATGGACTACTTATGATGCATTTTCTAATCTCCATTTGAAAGGAAAGAAAGAAAAACCCATTCAGACTTGGAACAACATGAATAGAATGACAGAGATTTTGGGAGAACTGTTGCTATCGTCTTCATCAACATCTGTGATATGCAGATGCCACCAAACAAAGAATGCATTGTTGGGTATGTACTTACAGTGGAAGTATGCGATGCAAAACACTTCCTCGCAGACCTCCAATGTAAGTGCATTTCTGTCAACGTGTTTTTTGTTTATACAGACTAAGGGATGAATCAAAATAGTTTCCCTAGTTAATCAACAGCATGCCGCAGATGAGTTCGATTTAGCTGAACTTGTATTAAACCCGGAGCGTTCCGTTAAGCCACCAGAAGCACTGTGGCTTTTCACTAGAAAAATAGTCAAGTGTAAGTAGCTGCGGTATAAAGATATACTGTATGGAGTTGCTTTTCATAAACTAAACATCAGAAAGGATTAGAATATCTTGAAATCTTGACATTCTGGAAATAGTTTCGAATGGTGATACGGGCTGTGTTGTTCACATGGAGATAAAAACACGAGACAACCAACATGTTTTTGATGGCACAGAAAGAAAAAGCAAGATGGAATGGAATTTCAATTGAGATTTTCTTTGGTAGCACAAGATGATTAGAACTGCAAGTTTGACTGGCGTCTGCTGTGATGAGAGAGGACGGACAGATCAATCTTCATGCAGCTATAATACACAATGGACCATCTGCTTTCTCATACATCAGTTATGATGGGCAGATCACAGATGGATCAGGGTGGATGCTATAATGATGTGACTTTTTGATTGAAACTTTTGGAATACCTCTTTATAACGTTCTGGAAACATTTTTAAAACACATTTTGATGAGATCTAAAAAATGTTTGTTGCTTCACCTCATTGTCTCCAGGGGTGAGATCGCTGAGCATTTTATTGCTCAAGTCCACTGATTAATTCTGACACACATTTCCCTTTGTCACATACAATTCAGCAGATCTGAGGGTAGAGAGCACTGAAGATATGAGACGGAAAACGAGCTAAAGAGAGAGAGAAAGAGGGTGGGAGAAAGTCACAGGTGGAAGAGAGATAAGTGAAGAGAAGAGATGCAGTGAGAGAAAGGGAAGGAGACAGATAAGAAGAGAGGTACGTCTATATGATAGACGACATATAGAGAGGAAAAGGAAAGGAGGAAAGGAGACAGGCACAGGGGGAGAAAGAGAGAGACAGGTAGAACTGAAATGACTGGAAGGAGAGAAAGAGACAGGAAGAGGAAGAGAAAAAATTAGAAAGGAGGGAGAGATATAAAGGTGTGAGGAAATGGAGGAAGCGAGCGAGGGAGCGAGACATTAAGGCAAAAGACAGGTCAAAAGAATAGCAGAGAGAGAGAGAGAGAGAGACAATTGGACGTGTAGACAGGGACAGAGAGAGAGAGACAGGAGGTTAGAGGAAAAGAGGAACTGAGAGGACAGCCACACAAAGACAGTGAGCGTATGCTTATGAGAGGCGAAAAAGAGAGAGGCCTGTTATTTGAGCATGTTTTGACTGCCTGCCATCTTACAGATGGAATCACAAAGAGGGGAATGAGAGATGAGGGGGTGGGGCGAGGGTCACGTTCGCTGAGCAGCCCAAACTGAAACTAAAACACAATGCTGAGATTGTGAAGCAGGAACCGCCCGGCATTTTCCAGCAGACGTTGTTCCCAGCGTTACATACAGCGCGTGACGTATATGGGGGAGAGGTGGAGGAACCAAACCAAAATAAAATACAACATGTGACCGACATGTTGCAAACATCCAGTCTCATCTGAGGATGGCAGTTTCACAAAGATTGCAGAAGACACTCTTCTCTTGATAGTTTCCCAGTATAACTGCAAAGTAATACCATTGCACAACAGCCAGGAGGAATTCAGAAAATAATCCACCACCCCCTCCCTTTGTTTTTGGCTCCAAGTGAGAAGATGAACCTTCATCAATCCCAGCTGATTCCACAGAAGTCTTTGAACATGTTTGTATTGCACCACAAAAGTTAGAACTAACAAATTGATTCCTGGTGTGCCCAAAAAAAAAGCCACAGTGAGCGACTGGTTCCCGGCAGTAAGGCAAAAGCTCTCTAACGGGACAATCGTCTGTGAAATCTGACTCTGTGCTGTTTGATAGCACGGCTCCTGTTGGTTGGCTCCCTGGTGCATAACATATTATCAGGGAGATAAATTGTACTGTTCGTGTTCTTGAGGAAGATGAGGTGGAACTGAAAGAACAAGGGCTAGTGCTCACAGAATTCAGAGCTAGCATCAGATTTCCCCTTTTGTCATTGCTAAGCTGAGTCACCGAGCTGTGGGGCGCAACAGCGACCACCCAAGGCCTTGGTTCTGGAAGTATTTTTCCCATTCATTTTCACAGGGATTTGTTAAAAAAAATGATTGACTTGGACGTAAATCATAAACCAAGAAGACAAAGGTACAGTACAAGACTTTTATGAGGCAATGAACCACTGCAAAATATGTAATCACAAGTAAACCACAATTCAAAATACTAAAGTGACCATGTAACAGAGTTGTGCAAGTAAAGCTCACTCCACTACCCTAGCAACTGACACTAGAAGCTGTGGTCTTTTTTGATGTCCTTGTTATCGCACATGCCCCCCCACGCTGGTCGATGCTTGTATGAATCCCACTTGTCACTGCTTGAGTGGGACCAGTTTAATTGGTGCCGTGACCTGAATGTGACTGAACTTTAAGGGTGTACGCACGCTAGGCACGGGTACCTTGAACCGAGCCTGAGTACGATTTTCCCCATTTCCACTCCCCCGCTGGGCTACACTCACATTTGCACTTGACGTTCCTGGAAGAAGACAGCTGACGTTAATTGAGGAATTTGCAGCTTTACTCGCAAACTACAATTACTGTTCATCAATAAGGTGAGAACTTAACCTGCTGTAAACTCAAATACATGTGAATTAATTACATTAATTGAAAAGTGTCCTATCCAAGTAGTAATAAAGACGTTTACCGTCATAAGGATGACAGTAGCGCACACAAAAGTAGTAGCTTCAGTGCTCCGGCACTACATGTGTACCGTGCCCGAACTGAACTATGCTCTGGCCCACCTCTTCCGAGCGGGGACAAACCGCACCCGGTACGGGCACTGTACGGAGCGAACACATGGTTCAGGGCGCCTAGTGTAAGTACACCCTGAGCTTGGTTTCACGAGTTCACATTTACATATAATTAAGAAGAGTAAAGGTTTAAGCGTATTTGGCATGCTGTCCAGGGGGAGGGTTCCGAGCTCGGAATTTTGGCCCGAACCCAGAGAACTCCCCCCCTGGTTATGATATAACTAGATGGAACTACAAGTGAGGAGATGGGGTGGAGGAGGGTAAACTCTCAGACGAACAGAGGTAAGTCTGCTGTATTTATAACTCTTGTCATTGATTGAGTTGATTAACTGAATGCTCTCCACTTGTGCTGATATGGTTAATTATCTGCACCTGATCCTCCCGAACTTTGTTAATTAAACATCATTTAGGCTCACAGTGTCTGCTAGAGCACAAGTATAAGCACAGCAAAAATTACGTCAACATGGTGTGGGTGGTCGTGGACGTTGAGCCTAAAATAGCAGAAATAAGCCTTTTATTGAAAATAAAAGCCCATGTTTAATAGAAATGTTCAGATATATTTAATGTTTAATGCATTTAATGTTCTCATATCCATATATTTTGTTCTAATGTCACAAGTAAGGTTTACTGGGTTTTACATGATTCTTTTGAAGTGTGGGGGTGGTGAAGTGAACTAAAAACAAACATTGTCGTGTCACTCCCAAATATGGTTACCTACCAAATTGATATGTAACCTAATTAGTTTATACATAAAAAAAAATATTAGCGTCCCAGACAGAGTAGAACAGCTTACATAGGACTTTAATAATTATTTTATGAGCGTTTTGGTAACTTTTATATAACAAGAGTACATACAAAAAAACTTGATTTATTACAAATGTTGTAATATCTATAAAAAATGGATAGAAAATATTTTAAAGCACAAAAAATAGCCACTCAAGACAACTATAAAAAATCAAGTACTTTGCAGCACTATACTGTTGACAGCCCCTTCTGCTGAAAGAGTCCTGCCAAGCTACAAGTTCTGATTACCTTACTTCTTCTCACCGCTGCTTCCTGATGGTTTAGAGGACAATTACTCTGCCCCGTCGTTTCAAAGAATAGCACAATGGTGCACGCATCAAGTGTAAATGCCTCGTCCATTAGGGGACGAGTGCATGCAGTTAGAAGCCTGCCGTGCGGACCCAGGTGAAAGTATAAACAAGGCTTTAGTGTAGTGAGTGTAATTTAGGCCAGATAGTAAGAGCTGTGCAGGCTGTCCAGTAGTCACAATGCCGGTTGATGCTGGTTCGAATGCCACCCATTACGATGCGACTAGGAGCAGTTTTATTGGTGCCGTGACCCGGATGATAGTGAGCTTTAGGGGGGTGAGTGTAATGGAGGCCACATAGTAAGAGCTGTGCAGGCAAACCTCACTCCCCTGGTTTTAAGAGGTGTGCTAGTGACTGATGCTAGAGGTTGTGTCCAGTAGTCACAATGCCGGTTGATGCTCATTCGAATTCCAATTGTTACAATGTGAGTAGGAGCAGTTTTATTGGTGCCGTGACCCGGATGATTGTGAGCTTTAGGGGGGTTAGTGTAATGGAGGCCAGATAGTAAGAGCTGTGTAGGTAAACCTCACTGCCCTGGTTTCAAGAGGTGTGCTAGTGACTGATTGTAACAAAGTTCGTAAATATGGGAAGAAGGAGGCGGGAACCGGCGAACATTTTACATATTTAATAAACAAATAACAAACAATAAAACGAAAGTATAAGGGCGGCAGTTCCTCACGGCGACTGCCGCCAACACAAACCAAATAAAACACAACATAAAATCCAGGCCTGGTCCTCTCTCGTCCTTCACTGTCGTCGCTCCTCCTTTATGCTTCCGGAGCTCCTCCGTGGGGACTCGAGACCGGTGCGCCGAGCACCTGAAGCTCGTTAACTCTCGCGTCACCGGCCTCGCGCCGTTCCCTAACAGGCTCTCGCCCGCCCTGCTCGTCACATACCCCCATCGCCCCTCGCAGGCCGGGGGGTACCCACGAGACTGCGCTTACTCCCCCCCCGGGGGCCAGTCTCGGCGGCCGCAGCGCATGGGGGTAAGGACAGACACGACGAGAGAAAAGGAGACGGAAGCACAAGGAGCGACAAGGACGAGAGAGTGGAGAGAGGAAAAAAAAATAAAAAATTCTTGGTCCGGCTCCCCGACACACTGCCGCTCGGTCCTCAGCCCGCCGAGAGGCTCTTCCTCGCGGTGCCATGCGATGGCACTGGACGCTCGGTGGACGGCCCGATCCTCCTCCGCCCCCTGGCGGCCGGCGATGACTCCTCCTCATGAGGGCAGCCGGCAGCGAGCCCGCCGTTCCCTGCTCCTCCCCACTCCGGCGGCAGGCAGCAGGCCTCGGCCCACGGCGGACGGCGGCTCCTCCGCTCCCTCTTGGACGGCCGCCATCCCACCTCGTCCCAGGGGCGCGGCAGCGAGCTCTCCGTCCCACCCGTTGCTCAGACGCTCCAGCACCACCGCTTCGGGCAGCCACTCGCGGTCTTCACTCCCGCGCTGCCCGATCTCCTCAGCACCGCGATCCCCCTCAGCAGCGAGGGCTCTTCGACAGCATGTCCCTCCTTCCTCCCGGGTTTCGGCACCAGTGTAACAAAGTTCGTAAATATGGGAAGAAGGAGGCGGGAACCGGCGAACATTTAACATATTTAATAAACAAATAACAAACAATAAAACGAAAGTATAAGGGCGGCAGTTCCTCACGGCGACTGCCGCCCACACAAACCAAATAAAACACAACATAAAATCCAGGCCTGGTCCTCTCTCGTCCTTCACTGTCGTCGCTCCTCCTTTATGCTTCCGGAGCTCCTCCGTGGGGACTCGAGACCGGTGCGCCGAGCACCTGAAGCTCGTTAACTCTCGCGTCACCGGCCTCGCGCCGTTCCCTCACGGCTCTCGCCCGCCCTGCTCGTCACACTGATGCTAGAGGTTGTGACCAGTAGTCACAATACCGGTTGATGCTGGTTCGAATTCCACTCATTACGGGACGAGTAGGAGCAGTTTTATTGGTGCCGTGACCCGGATGAGAGTGAACTTCGGGGGTGGGGTGGAGTAACAGAGGTAAACCTCACTCCACTGTTAACCCTTTAAAACCGGATGTGTCTTCGGTGACACGTCCAACCAAGCTGTATTCATGTTACCGTAACTCTTGAACTTGTCGTAATAATTCAAATTGCAACAGACAGTAGACAACATGGGTTTTTCGTGGGTTTCATTACAGTAATTTCGTGCCTTCCATCAGCAAATGGCAGCCGCTTTCGCGGAGAGCGGGTGGAAGGAGGATTTGAATGGAGAGATATGGATCGTGTCTGTTTAGGGAGTTTTGGATCACAAAAATAATAGAAGAAACAAACAAAAACATGGCGAAGGAGTACTCAAGTGATTGGGATGATTTTTGATAAGACTTGGGAGGAGGCTAAGCGAGACTCGCATCTGGTGTGTGTATCTATATAATGTGTCCCGTGCAGTAAATGTATGCATGCATATACTGTATGTGTGCAAATGTAGCATATTTATGCATGTATGAAAAACATTTCTTCTGAATGACAACTGTGCAACCCAATGTCACAAAAAGACTTGTATATATGTTATATAGTTGAATTTTCAAGTTTGAAGTGTTAGATTCTTTCGATTATCTTTTTTCTCAATTTTTCTAAATAAAAATCAGAAAATTTATACTTGTTGTTTTTTTTATTTAAATTCTATTTACAAACTCACTATACATATTAATGGTCAACAATTGTAATTTATTGAAAGCCATTGGTTTTCTGAAAAAAAAAAAGACACCTTGCACTTAATGACTACCAGATTGAGTGACAGTTTTATAATAAAAAACATAATATGTGGAAACATATTATTTTAGCTTTAGGTTCTAAAGGGTTAACTCGCGCCACACCAACAACTGATGCTGCATTCTTTAGCTTTCCATGTCTGTTGATTCTGGTTCAACTCCTGCTCAAAGCAGTGCAAGAAGGACCAGTTACAACTACAGAAACAACTGTAAATCTGTAAGGCTTGTTAGTATGACCCCATTAGCCCCTGCTGGTAGATTCTGTATCTAAACTAGAAGTAAAATCATCTATTTTTATGCAAAAGCATAAAAAACTGGAAAACAACATATACTATATATTGCGGATATTTCATTAAATAATAGACATTTTATCAGTGCTTGTCTTTTTCCAGGCATTGCTTTTCCTAGCTATTTTAAACCAAAGCATAATGACCAAAACTATTTAGTAACTATAGTTGCCATGGTATTTTTTTTTTCTCCAATCGGACTATTAGACTTAAGATCTCAACACTTGGAATTCACCCCACACATGCACACACTTCAAGTCCCCGTTCGGATGAGCAGAGAAACAGACTTCCCTCTGTGCACAGACCCTGGATCAGTGCAGAAAGCTGTGCAGCTGTGCGAGACAGCTGTCAGGAATAAGGCAGACAATGCGCTTTGACATGTTGATTCACTGCTCGCTGGCTACGAGCAGCCTGCATCGCTTCAGAAATGCATGCATTAATGGAGGTTTCCTTCAACCTCCTCAGGGGCTCCAACATAAATGATTTCTGCTTGAAGGACTTGGAAATCATACAGACACGACTGGACGGCTTGGGTTTAACCACCGACTTTGGTAGGTTCTTGTGTCAAGCAGGGAAACCAAAATAAACTGTCAAAACTGAATCTAACATTTGTCTTCCTTTTACAGATAATTTGTTAGTGGTGTGAAAAACAACAAAACAGCACAGTTTCATAAAGGAGGTCTATAATAAGAGGTCCATCAATAGAGAAAAATGCTAATGGTAACCATGCTAGCCAGCAAAACTTTGACCCATTGGTTCTTAAACTAAACATTTTCCTCATTTCTCATCAGGGTTTACTATCATCTTTATGTTTTCTAGATCTGGTTGCATCATCAACAATCTCCTTCAGTGAGATTTGACATCCTGTAATCCCTAAACATTGTGTCTTTCAGCAGGTCCCACGTCAGCCACTCTTAAAAATCCAACCCTTCGCCACACACTACGCATAAATGCATCACTTCAGCTTAACTTCCCGCCACGGCTGAGGGCTCAGACTGTAGCTCTAAACATTAACCCAGTTGTCATATTTCATGGAGTTTGACATGTGAACTGCCGTAACAGGATTTGAACCTAAAATATTCTAAGCTTCTTCTACTATATCAGAATATTTCAATATGAGATCCAATACAGTGCGGCAAATGTACTGTTTTTATTTATTTATTTTAAATACGCTTATCCATTGACCATAATACATGTTTTATCATGCATTTTTTTTTATTCCTGCCCACATTTTCAATCAGCAAACTTTCTCTTTCTCTCTCTCTCTTTTTTTTTTAACAATTTATATGATAAAGCGCATCTGAAGCTGGGAATAAACCTAAATTTTTTCCATCTGCCTTCCAAAACAACACTGATAAATACGGCTTACTCTGAAAGTCCTCAGCGCAGGTTTTGACATGCACTGTGCTTTAGTGAGATGATTTCCCATGTCATGAATAGACCTGACATGCATTAATAAGGTAAAGATGGCCTCATACGTACCATGAAGACAACTGGTGTGCACATATAGCCTACAACAAAACTTACAGGAAACTGGTAACACAGAGATACCAAACAGTGACAATCAGAGGGTAAAAGATAGTATGGGGATGATGGTATCTCCCTGGGTGAAATGCATGTAATATTCTACATTACATGAACATATTCTACACGACAGCGTTGAATGCGCGCCAGCTGTAGCTGAAAAGACTTGCTGTTGCTGCTGTGAGCGTTCATATCAAAGCACTGCAGCAATTTCAAAACCAATACGAGGGGGAAAAAAATCATTAACATCAAAGCAGTGGAAAACTCAAACTTGGCTCTTAGCTTAAAGATCCACAAGCAATGTTGCTGTGTGAGAGTTTTTGTTCCTGTTGAGACACATCTAGCCTGGCACACACTTTAAAGAGCTGCTTACAGACCAAACTTGTGAATAAACGAGAACTATTTGAAGGGTCATAACATTGTTTATCCAACTAGGCCATTTTCCTCAAGCAACATTCTTGGTGGCCCAGAAATATTCCGATTAACCAATCATTGGCCTTTGAATATAGAGGTTAGGATAAGATCATGGAGTCAGGGAGTGAATTATGGGTGGGTCTGATAATCGAGGCCGGCATACCAAAACAAAAATGTGTTGCATATATGCATTTATGCACTTGGCAAATGCTGTTATCCAAAGGATCTTATATTTGCATTCAAGGCATGTCAGTTCACATGTACCCTCGGAATCAAATTGAGGAAAAATAAATATTACAACCCTGCACACTGCAGAAATTATGAAAATGATGGTGTTTATGATTTCCCCCCTTGTTTCTTCAATGGATTTTGTGCCCTACGTGGCCTACTCCTATTAAAGTGTGCTGAGTCTCTGGTTGTTGTTTTTTCACCCTGGGATTTGAATCCATGACTTTGGCATTGCTAGTATCACACTCTACAATTTGAGGCATGGGAATGTATAAATACATACGTATCGCAAACGACATTTAAGTAACTTCAAAATGTATGATTACAACAAGTAAGTTGCTAATGCTATCAGTCATCTTTGGCTGATTTCTGTTCAAATACTTTCTGTTAGGATCTGTATCAGACATAAGTAGACAAAATTTAATATGGTAGCACTTTATTTTACAGTCCCCATGTACATACTATGTACTTAGTAATTGCAATAACTGGCTGATAATTTGGAATGAACCAACCCCTACACCTAACCCATGAAGTTACCTTATGTTATCCAGTGCTTTCTTAGGTAAGTACACTGTGTGTACATGTAAGCGCACGTACTGTAAAATAAAGTGCAACCCATCATAGATTATCACTTTATTAGATACTTATCATAGGTATACAGTGGGTACGGAAAGTATTCAGACCCCCTTAAATTTTTCACTCTTTGTTATATTGCAGCCATTTGCTAAACTCATTTAAGTTCATTTTTTCCCTCATTAATGTACACACAGCACCCCATATTGACAGAAATACACAGAATTGTTGACATTTTTGCAGATTTATTTAAAAAGAAAAACTGAAATATCACATGGGGGTCTGAATACTTTCTGACTGTATAGCAAAAAATGTTTGATGTTTGGCTAATTTTGCAAATGGCGCAACATAATTTGGTGGTGTGAGAGAAACTGACAAACATATCACAGCCTGAAAATTACGGAGAGATAGTAAACCTCTCTTACAGTCAGTGAATAATCCGCACACTGACCCGGAGGAACAAGTTAGTTCAGTTAAGTTAAGTTAAGTTGAAGTGTTGATAGGGTTAGCATTAAGGCTAACTTTGATAATATTACTGTTACCAAACAACACAAGACATTGTGTGCGCAAATGCAAACAATCTCAACATTTAAAACACAAGTCTGTTCACAACACCTTTTTACACAAGGGCTTTTTCTGTCTCTCTGTCTTTCTCTAATTTGAGCTCCTTCCTCATTCCTTGGCGATTATCAGCGTTCAGTGCTGTGGTGTGGCATAATTAAACCGTTCAGTGAGCAGGGCTTTCCTGTAGACTACAGCTACTGCTTCCTCATTCTGATGGGATGAGTGCTTTTCCGTGGCATATGTCCCACCGGTCTGGTCTCTGACAGAACATGGAGAAGGTAGAGTGAAAGGTTGTAGAATGATTTATTGCTGCATTTGCACCTAGATTCCAGTCAGATAACTCAAGTTCAATAAACTCCTCACACATACACGCACGCCAGTCCGCGTGGCTTTCTAAGACTGCGGGAACCGGAGCAGTTACTCCTCCATGCGCCTGCAGATAGATTAACATCCAGCTCAAAGCAGCAGCACATCAAAAGAAGCTTTGATGCTCAGTATGGCTGCACAGAGAAGCAGGTGAGGGAAAGGGTGGCCCCGTGTCGTCAACGAGGATTCAGGGAAATACTCCCAGCTTTTAGAGCTGGAGAAATCTATAGCCTTCTCGTAGTGGGAGATGGATGTAGAGCCTGGGAAAGAGCTTTATTCGGGATGAAAAAGTGCATATTTGCTGCGGCGAGGGTGGCCATTTGCTCTGGATGTTCAATGGTTTGAGTGGGACCATATGGCAGGCTATTCACGTCAATGATATGATGAACAGCTTATTCTTCAAGCTTAGCACATGGTGTTTGCTCCTTTAGCGACGATTGTTCACAGCACAAACCGAGAAATGTATTGCACAATATAATTGTTTTAACACCTCCAAGGTGTAATTACTCAAAATTGTGAAACACAGCTAAAGAGAACTAGATGTTTGTGTTTGTCAGTCAAGTCTTTCAGTCATTGTCTCCGTCTAGTCAGAGATTATGTTTAATCATTGCATACGCTGCCAAACACTCCACTAAATATATTGTTTCCTCTTATGATCTTTCTTGAGAACTAGAGGATAAAAGCTGGGATTTCAGCAGAAAGCATGCGATACACAGTGTTCCTTTTTTTTGTGCCGCTGGCACAAGAGTTATCCTAACAGATGTGTATCATGCAGGTCGGTGTTTCATGTGAATTCAAAACCCAGATTTCCTCTGGATTTATAAAGGGTGATCACTTTCTCAGGCCTACTCATGATCTTAATGTGTGAGGAAAAGGTACGACAAGAGTGTATGAGCTACTGAATGCGATTATTAAATTAAACCATGCTGGTTGACTAAGTTCAAGTTTACCCAACACTGTAAACCCTAATGCTCAAAATAAATTAGCTTGAGTTTAATTGGTTTGAGAAGGACAAACTTAAACAAATGAAACAAATTAGTTCAGTCAAGTGAACTTTTATGAGTATTTAGCACTTTCTTTTTCTTTCAAGTTCACAGAACTGATATATTTTAAGTAAACCGAACTGTTTCATTGTTTTGAGTTTTATGAACTTATTTCTTTCAATTTAGATGAACTTAAGTTTAACTGAAACTGGGCTGGGATTTCTATTTCCCAGCATGCTTTGCCCATGGCATTTGAAAGGGATGAGTAAATGCTAAAATTAAGTCTTTTGTTATGCTAATTTAGAAGAGTTTCTGTTAATGTTGGTTTTTGGAGAGTTACCATCATGGTGACAAGTGGTGCACGTTTGAGAGTAAGTTTGTTATTGCTTATTAGCTATTTTACACAAGTTAAAATCTTCGCATATAAATTTCATGAACATTTTAAGTTAAATGTATGAATTAGTGTACTCAAATATTTCAAGTTAAAGGGATAGTTCACCCAAAAATGGAAATTATTCCATGATCAATCGATTTAAAAATGCCTCATTGAGTTTTTCCAGTTTATTCGGGTTTGAGTGGATATACTGGTCCGCAAATGAGACTAGCACCAAATTAGGAATGTGTAATGCAACAGTTTCAAAATCGAGTTAGTGGGTGGCCTCAACAATTAGTCAGCTAATTTGGGTAACACTCTATTTTGATGGCCCACTTTAGTAATTTTACTAATTACAAGTAACTTTGCAACTACATGTCAACTACATTGGAGTATTAGTAGACTGTCTGCTTAATATCTGCTAACACTTTATTTTGATGAACTCCAACAGTCATTCTATTTGCAACTACGTCAACTTATTCTACTAAGCCGAATCCTAGCACCTAACCCTAACCTAACAGTCTACTCTAATGAGAGTTAGTTGACATGTAGTTGAAAAGTTATAGTTAGTAAAATGTCTAAAGTGGACCATTGAGAAGTGTAACCCACATTCGATACAGCTACAGTAATGTGAAAAGGTTTAGGCACGTGTTAAAGTGAAAAATTATGTCAAAAGTAGTTATTTTAAAATGTATTTAACAATTAACTTGACTTAAATTAATATTTGGTATGACCAACCTTTGTGTTTAAAACAGCTTTTTTCCTGGGTACACCTGCAGATTTTTTTAAAGGTAGCTTTGGAGC
Organism: Opsariichthys bidens; assembly: GCA_037194245.1. NCBI lineage: Eukaryota > Metazoa > Chordata > Actinopteri > Cypriniformes > Xenocyprididae > Opsariichthys > Opsariichthys bidens. The sequence goes on along the minus strand of CM074277.1, from coordinate 7,502,594 downwards.
TATATTTCTCCAAGTGTCTTGGTGATATTGCCACAGTTATTGTGGATTTAGTCCATCTCAGTTTTTCCCATCTCTTCATGTTCTCTCAGGTGTGATCAGATATCTCTATGTGAATCATATCAGCCGTTGTCAGAGTCCTCGTCAGTTGCTGTTGCATCCTAAAACTAAGGCTGCTTTCACACTAGGACTTTTGGTGTGTTCCCAGGTTCGATTGACATCGCAGTTTGGTTCGTTTGAATAATGTAACGCTGTTTTCTGAACACCCGTGAACGCTACCCGAGTCTGCCTGAAGAGCAATCGAACTTTGGTTCAGACTAGGCCATTGAACCATGTGAATTGAACCAAAACTAATTCAAATTAAGTTGAAAGAAACTAAAAATTAAAAATTTTAAATTAAAAACTTGAAAGTTAGAAATATCACCTTAGCAACTAACGGAATAAGTTGAAGATGAAGTACTATTACTAAAACTAAAATTTAAATAAAAATAAAGCTAAATAATAAATATTTTTATTTTAAAAAAGCTAATAAAAATGACAAAAGCACATAACAAAATTCCTAAAACTTAAACTAAAGCTCAAAACTAAAAAATATAACTGAATTCAAGATATTATTGAATACTACTTAAATAAAATAGTATATGAATAATAGTAAATTATACAAAAATAGTAACATTTTTGTTACCAATTAATGGCAAAATGACTGTTGTAGAGGCATTTAAACAACTAAAAGACAATGAAAGCATCATATTGTGGCCTGGGTTTAGATTAATCCAGGATTAGGCCTTAGTTCAATTAGGTCATTTAAGTAGCTTTTAGTGCCTTAGAAAAAAAACATTACTGATTGAGACATTTTGAGACAAAGCAATGGCACTGACATATTTTAAGATAGGCCAGTGCAAGTTGCTTTCAGTTAAAACAGCTGAAACATGCATTTTAGTCTGGGACTAACTAAAGCTTTGTCTGTGAAACTGGGGGAAAAAACCTAAGAATTTTGTACAGTATTGTGTTGTGCATCTCAGCAGTAATTCACCTTGTCCTAAACCAGTCATTTTTCAGCAGGGAGTACTAATCCAAACACGCATAATCCACCTTGTCTGGAGTGTGAATCGTGCATCTCCTAATGCTACTGTTGCGTAATATTTGTGTGTGTTTTTAGCGACCAACTCCTGTCTGGACCCACCAAGAAAGACTAAGAAATCACAGATGGCAAATGACAAAGCATAATCAAAGAAAACAACAACAACAACAAAAAAAGGTTTTCCTCTGGGTGGAAGCAATCAAGCATCAACTAGCAATTATTTGATCACAAATGAGTCAGGTAGCCCTGGCAGTGTTGTTTCAACAGAGGGAATATGGCAGACACACTCCGTCGATCCGCCCTGTTTTATGTGCGGCTGTTACAGCTTCTGCTGGCAAATATCCCCGAGAGCTTGTGATAGTGTCTCGCAGTTTTTAATTAATGCGTTAGCCTGGCGATGTTAATTAAAACCAGACTGATCATTACCCACCAGGAAAGATCTTACGGACGCTCATGCTGCTGGCCAACAAACGCCGAACACAACAGAGGAGTTACTAATTATCATTAAGCTCAGATGCAATCTTTAGAGGGTTAAAAATAATAAAAAAGGGGGTTCATTGGGGATTTATAGGTAAATAGCAGCATACTCAATTTATCTTTGCTTTGTTCAGTATTCATACTATTGAAAAGCACTTAAAAAGACAGTTCATTCTGTCATCAATTACTCACTCTAAGCCAAAACACAAATGATAAGAGATTTTTAAGCTCAACCGTATTTGCTTGACACACTTGCATTGGTTCTTGCGGAAGTTCTTGCGTTGGTTCTCATGCTCGAGCTTCGGTTTAACAAATTTGAATGCTCTGTGTATTTTCACTGATCAAATTTACATGTGGATAAAAGCCTAATTTAAATCATTTCGTCATAGAGGCAGTGTCTCTTCAGGAAACTAGGATTAAACCGCTCGATTCGTACGGATTATTTTTATTTATGAACATTGTGAAGCATCAGAGTTTTGGTTGAACAGACTTTCAATGGAGAGACAGAAATCTCTGATTTCATTTAAAATATCTTCATTTGTGTTCCAAAGATGAACGAAAGTCTTAAGGCCGAGAACGAAAAACGAGGCCAAGAACGACAAAGTCTTGAGACCAAGAATTTCACACTAAGAACGATAACAATCTATATTAGTGTCCACACGATATTGTTCTGTTTATTGTGTGCTACCACTTTAAATTCTGGTTGTAAATGTTTTTGTCTTCCATAAGCACTAAAAACTTGTTCTGAAAGTGATTCCAATGATATTTTTTTCTCTGTGCCATCTTTATTGTGGCATATACTCTCCTATTGTTTATTTAGAATGATTTTTAGAAATATATCTTTATCTTTATTGATAGATATCGGAGTGAACAGGCCTTTATGGTTTTGGAATGACATGAGGGTGAGTAAATGATAACAGAATTTCCATTTTTGGGTGAACTGTCCCTTTAAGGCCTAGTTTTTGTCAAAGGCATGTTAATAAAAGCTACTTAAATGTCCCAATTGAACTAAGGCCAAAACTTGGCTTAATCTAAGGCCTATCTGTGAAACCAGGCCTGAGTCCTGGTACTCATGTGTGAGTTTGTTCCGAGCATGACCCCATTCTATATTTAACATACTTTTCATATTTTACACATGTAGAAAGACTACAGCGACGCACACTACGGATCTTGGTCAACATCCAACAGCAACACCACATGTTTTTGTTGAAACACAAAAGGCTTAGCCCACGCCTCATAAATACACTTGGGATGACAGTATGCTGAGGACGTTCTGAAAAACTGGCTCTCTATTGGAAATGCATTCATGAGAAATGAAAGACTTCAGTATCACTTACTTCATAGGTTTGAACAGGGCTTGTCCGTAGTTCTGGAATGACATGATGAGCTTTAGCTGAGTGCCGCCTGACTTCATAGCTGTGAAAGGAACATAATTACTGTAACACCAGCCGACCAGCTTTCTGAAAACAAGACAATATGTACACACACCCACACACTAACACAACCTTCTCTTCCAGCATTCATGCTAAATAGCTTTCTCTCTAACTCACACAAGCATGTATTAGCTGTGATGTTTTGTAAGCTCTAGTGCATTTGTCAGACTGTCAGCAAAACTCATGAACAACCATCTGCTGTTTATGAGAAGGGTTGAAACATTTGAAATATGAGATATTTGTAAAGTCCCTTTAAGATGAGTCACACGGTGGCCATCTTTGAAACGCCTCTCGCGCATGCAAGTCCAGCTCCTATCTCTTTGAATGGGGAAACATCAATTTCTCTAAAACCGGTTGCCAATTTTATGATTACATTTCATATTTGAAATCACCAATGAAATCAGTCTCTGTAGGAAACGGAGCTTCTAACGGCAGCTAATGACTTTACGATTGGCACTTTTATTTAGAAGGCGGGCCTTATTCCACCATATTGCGCGTTGCACTTTCTCCCACTCATAGTAATACGAGTTATATTTATAATTTATCATATATATATTATATTTATACTTTTTTTTTTTTTCAAAATCAAATGTAAACAGACAGCATTTGAAACTTTTTGAAGTTTAAATGAAGTCCCCTCGCAAGTGTGCACAAGCGGCTTGCGTGTACATAGGCCTTTGGCGGCTTAACTTAGTCACAACAAATCATATTTACTACAAAGCGAATAATCCTCCAAAATTACACCATACTCTCTAGAGTGAAGTCATATTTCTTGTGACTTCCCCAGCTGGGGCTGTGTCAGTGCACGTCTGATCCAGACAGTCTAGTTCTGGAAGTCTAAAAACTATAAGCGAAGTCAGGAAACTGACCTTAGATCAGCAGAAAACATGTTTTTGTCAGGCTGATTAATGAGATTGGACAGCAAAGATGGCTGATACGGCTTTACGTCGAGTAATCCAAAAATTCTGTATCATATTTCCCCAGAGGGCACCTGTGCAATTCTGCAGCAGTAAAGTCTTATTGAACTCATTAGTTGAGCAGAGACACGTCAGTTGGAATGGAGCCATAATGCCGTAGCTCTTTATCTAGTGTATCTAGGTCTACACGTACACAAATAAGTATTGTTTAACTGTGGATCTTTTGATTTGCTTCAATCCCTGGAGAACTGCTCTATTTATTTGATTAAATGCGTCCTAAATGTTTCCAGCAACACTATTTTAGTATTATTTTTTGAAAGCGCTGTAATCACAGCAGAGTATTTCACCAAGTGCTGAATTTATAACCTTAATTAATCCTAATATGAATAAAATTACCTCCACTAAGGTGTTATTTGTTCCAGAGGCTGTAATGAACCATACTGTAAAAAGTAAACCAAGGCAATTCTTACCGTAGGAGGGGATTGTTTTTTTATGATAAATGCCTATCGCTGCTAGAATTATAATCAAGCCACTGTAATTTTATGAGAAGTGTGAACTCAAATATTCTCTGCGACACTAAAAAACATTGCTATGTTTGGGGCGGTACAATCTGTATGTCTGGCCAATGGCAAATAGGGGGAGTGTTCAGGAAACCTGCTTGAAAACAGTCATTATTGTCGAAATTTGCTGTTGTGAAAAAAAGTGTATTGAATGTGCACTTGCTGTGTACTTCATATCTTATAAATGAAATAAAAGGCATGACTATGTTTCTTATCCCACTTGGGTCACCTAGTACACTTTGTATTAATATCATATGAAAAATTTTACTTAAAGTACATTTTAAATCATATTTAAATTTAATGTATTTAAAAGTACTGAATTGCAAAATTTAACATTAAGTTTAAAGTTTATTTTAAAGCATATTGTTTCCATAATAAGAGCTCTTTTTGAAAATATGTGAAATTGCGCATGTTTTATAAGAGCATCACAATACAGATGTATCAGACCGATGTGCTCAGGGCAGGAAAAAAGTGCATAAAGATCTTCAGGTGGACTTTCAGAGTAATGGAAGAAAAGTGGTTGTCAATCACACTTTCTCTTGGGAATAAAAGGAAGTGTGCATGCTGCTTCTGCCATCATTCTGACAACAGAAATAGGTCCTGATGTTTACTAGCCATCTCAAGTGTCTGAGAGCATGCACACACAGACATGTCTATGCGAATAATTCTGTATACCTCACAGGCTTCTAAATAAAATGCTCACAAATGGCACTTTCCACGAATAGGGGACGAAATAGGGTCTGAAAAAAGTATTTTTTTCCCCTTTTTCACTAAATGAAGAGTGAAAGGACATGTTTAACCTTCAAAAATGTCAACCTCAGAAGGTCAAACTAAATATTATATGAGCACTTTTTACTTTGTTTTAGAGATTTGCGACCTTAATGTTAGTCTCGTGAAGCCAGATTGATGGCTTTCATTGGCCAAGAATTGGCCATAGGCTGTTTGTCTGACATGTAAAGCAACCAATCACAGGTTGTTTTGTTCACCATCATGTTTAGGGGCTTGAGAATGTAGAGTTGATGTCCCTACAATAACATATTGGTTTTACTTCGTTCAAAAATTCAGTGTTTAGTTGATCCTGATAAGCGCTCATTGTCACACTGGTAAACACAACGGATTTTATCTTCCATGAGGGGTTTGGCATCATGATGGCTTTGTTTCCAGGTGGAAACATCCAATAGAACTCAACCAATCAGATGACAACTTTGAAACGGCCAAAATGTTCCCCAGTGCCATACACTGTAAAAAAATATTTTCATGATTTATCACAAATATTTTTTCTTTTTTCAACTTCAATAATTAATGTGGTTCAGATAACATAATATGTTGAGTTTCTGTTGATTAAACCAATTGTCTACATTGTATTGACTCAAATTTTTAATTTCAATTACCTCAATTAATTCACTTTTTTTAAATTAAACCAACCATTCTTTTTTTTACAGTGTATGTATCAGATGTTCAGCGAATGATCTGTGGGTGTGATGTCTGAGGCTGAGACTAACCAAACGTAGGACATATACAATCCCAAAAAAATACATCCTGGAGTAAAGAGGACACTGACAACGCGTCGACAGACAAGACAGAGCAGGTTATTTTTGATATGAAACAGTTTCATATTTAAAATATTGTCATTTTTTAAAGAAGTTTAAACAGTAAATAGCGCCTAGTGTCTCTTTAATGTGTCGTGACAGATCGCTGGAGCTCCTTCAAGCGGCTCGTGAACCATCATCTCTTCATACTAGTTCATTTATAGCATCAAATAAACATGAATGAACATCAGAAGGAATGTCGTTTCAAGAGTGGATCTCTTACGTTACTCTACTCTCCCCTGACTGCTTTGTCGGACAAAATGACAGATTTTGGTTATGATTGGTCGGATGGCTTGTCAATCAAACTGCAGACGAAGGGTCAATTGGTAACTAATTAAGGGCTAACTAGTTTGGGACAAAATCTTGATTTGTAGTTCACAAATAAATTAAATTCATTTGTTTAACCTTTACAGTTATTCTTACAATATAGGTAACAGTGGCGAATGGTTGTCAGTGCAATTTCTGACAAAAAAATAACTTTTAATGTGTTTAAAACTAAGTATTTTTCAGGCCATCTTAATCTGTTTGATTATAGTTTATGCAGCATATCTAAAAGTTTTCACTACTAAGCGTACCGTATTTGTGGAAATTACCCAATTTTCTCAAATTATTACGATTCCTCATCCACTCAAACATGCACATTGCACATCCATTCAATAAAGCCCCTTTAGCCCCAAAAAATTCATTGTAATTTAACACTTTCCAAAACACTAAACTAGTTGACTCATGTCAACCACTTGGCAGTAATTGCTTGGCTAGAGCCATCCCACTTCAGCTGTTCCATTAAGCAGGAGCAGGTCCTGTACCCCGAACCTACCTACGCTGGTGATCCTCTGGGAGACCAGGTCCTTCAGCAGGGCCCCTATGACGGGGGTGTGTCTGGAGTACAGCTCATATCTGTTAATCCCGATGTGGAAGCGGAGCCAGTTGGGGTATGACTCAGCACTGGCCTCCCCTGTCGGACTGTACTCCTCCTCCTCCACGTTTCCCTCGTTATGCCTGTCAGTAAAGGACAGTGGAGGACATTAGTCACTAGCAGCACAAATACTGCCTGAAAACAGGAAACCACAATATGAGTGCACTGATTTTCCTTAATATACTGTATTTAGTCTTATAACATGAAATGAACTCAAAATTAGATAAAAGCCATGCAACTTTGTGAGTGTAAATGTGCCAAATATTACAAGCTGGACTTATAGCTAGATCCAGGGGGAATCTGAGTTTAGTAATGACATATAATACACTCCTTGTGAAAAAGGAGTACACTTTAGCATACTTTTAAAAAGTGTACTTATTACGTAAAAAATAGACTTAAGTGCGAATATTTTCAGACACTTAATTGCATGTTATTTGCAAAATGTATAATAACTGTATTATACATGCATTAAATTTGTATTAAATGCAATTAGCTGAACTTCAGAATGCTTTTTGCCCCACTTAAATAGGACGCGAGTGCATCTTTACATGTAATTAAATTAGTTACTCATATTTTCTTTGAAATAGGGTACTGCTGAATGTACTGACAAGCATTTATGATAAACTAAAACACTTCAGTGTAATTTCTGTTGAAACCTGAATGCCATGTATTGAAAAAATAATGTTGCAATTTAGCATATACATTAACTTTAAATGTAACATCAAATAAGTGTGTAATGCCCGTTTTCACAGACAAGTTTAAGCTAGTCCCAGACTAAACTGCATGTTTGAGCTGTTTTAAAGGGGATCTATAATGTCCCTTTTACAAGAAGTCTCAGGTGTCCCCAGAATGTGTCTTTGAGTTTCAGCTCAAAATACCCCACGGATCATTTATTATAGCTTGCCAAATTTGCCCCCTATTTGGGTGCGAGCAAAAACACGCCATTTATGTGTTTTAATGCAAATGAGCTGCTGCTCCCGGCGCTTTCCAGAAGAGGGCGGAGCTTTAAAAGCTCATCAACAACAAAGCAGGAGAATCTCACGCAGCCAAAATGAGGATTGTCAGTAACTGTGTTCAGCCTTACATTGTTCAAACCGGATTTAGACCCTGATGGAGAGACTCAGGAAGAAGTTACAACTTATTTTTGAACGGTTAGAGGATACATTTATGGAGTTGTGGAATTCATTCAACTCATCGACTAGCATGTGCGTGTCTGTGCGTGAGCGCGAAGCGCATGTAATACAGAGAGCATCCTGATTGGCCTGTTTTGGCAAATCAACTAATCAATTGTCAGTGTGGGCGGGCTTTTATCTCTTCTCCCGAACCAAATTAATCAGTTCATTTGCACATTATTTAGGCTAGTTGCCAAAGCTACATGAAAACAATAAACTCCTTAGGCCTGTTTAAAGTTGCAATGGAAGATAAATAAAAGCAGTTTACATAAATGGTATAAGCAGCTTATATAAATAGTAAAAGTAATCTGCATGTTTAAACATAATTAACGAATATATGCATAGGCCTATAGCTTATCGAAATGTATTTATTTATTTATTTATTTTAATTTTTTGGGGTGGGGGCTTCGGGACACCTCCCTGAAATGACTTTTTGCAGGTTGGGATGTCTGAACACTCTACTACAACAACTCTTCTTCTTCTCTAAAGCAGCCCAACATGACCTCGCCCTCTTTGTTGTGTGTTTCCGGGGGCGGCGTTTATGTAAATTTCGGGCTTTGTGATGTCACTAACCCGGGAAGAAGCTTGTTGTAGTCTCTACCAGCTGTTTGTTGTAGTCCTTAAAAAGCGATTTCTGTAAAAGTAAATCCCTCCGTTCGCATTGAACTTTGAGCATCGTAACTTTGCAGATGTTGTTTATGTTCAAACAGCAACATTAAAATGTGAAATAATAATCAAGCACCCCTTTAACTGAAAGTAACTTGCACTGTATCTTAACATATGTCAGTGTCATTGTCTCGAGATGCAAACCAGTCATTTTTTTCTAAGACACATTTATAAAAACTACTTAAATGCCGTAATTAAACCATCCTGTCTTAATCTAAGCCCTATCTGTGAAACCAGGCCTGAGTCATTAAAGTGTACTCGCTTTAAGTGCACTTACTGTAAGTGGCCTTTTATTCAATTAATATGATATTATCTGCAAGTACAGTATTTTTAAATATACCTTTATGATTTGAAGTACACTACAAGTGCACATTCAGTGCATTCGTCATGCTTATTTTAACAAGGGACCTAATAAAAACAAACAGGACTTTACACAACACCGCCTTCAACTAAACATCGTTTATGTGTTTTGGCCATTCATTTACACATCAACGTGTTTTGAGACCTGAAAAAAGGGGTTTCAAAGTACAAGATTTTTAATACGATACCATCTTAAAGTGATGTCAAGTGCATGTGCATTCCCTGCTCCGTCTATAGTTTCTTTACAAAGTGTCATCGCCAACTACTGGCCTGGCATGAATAATACAGCTTTTTTACCCATTTTCACGGAACTTTATTTTGAGAGCGCAATGGAAAACGCAATGGAAAAACTTTTACGTTATTAGTACATTGTTGTCATGTAAACATCCCCTAAATCTGCAGTGTAGAGTGTGCTTAAAAAAAAAAAATCAGCTTTATTTGACCTCAATGTACTCTACATTTATCTGAAGAGAGCAGGGTCATTGATCTAAATTGTTATTAAGCTTTATTTATTTAAATGATATTAACATACTAGCCTCAATGAATCCCATTAGTGAATTCCATTTAGTATACAGTTTGATGACTGTGAAAGCTATTTTAAAACATTTAAATGAAGGTCAGCATGTTTGAATGTGTTGGCTGGACTGAAGCCATACTGTGATGACAGTGGAATGACTGAATATATCAGCTGTATTTCATTTCCCTGAGGCTCCTGTCCTCACAACAACACACGAGCAAAAAAAGACACACGTTCACTCCATATATACATATATTGCACTCCATCAAAACACGAAAAGCAATATTAAACTGTAATGTGACAGCATCTGTATGACACGTTGTCACATGCATTTTCAGTGATTAACAAAACACTGTTACAAAGGCCTTTTAACTCAACTGTTCCTGTTTAGTTCATCTGGATCTGGATCAGTCAGGCATGGTTAAAAGGCATGTTTAGTTAATTCAGGCATGGTTAAAAGCAGAGAGAATCAGCTCTCCCTGAGATATATCCCTGAGGACGCCAGAGCTTGCCGGGTGAAGAACAAAAAGAGAGGACACAGGAGCAAACAAAGGGCATGACACCAACAAAAAACCCTTCAGCTTAATGCATCTGACAGCTCTGAAGAAAACAACACATCACACTAGAGGAACGGAGATGGGCGCTAGCAGCAAAGCTTTTAACACTCACAATGAGTCAGTATGAACTGGAAATTATAAAATCCAGAGTATCACGCCTTTCCACAACATATGCGCTCTTATTTTTAGCTCTGCATTTAAAAATAGATGTACTTCCCTCTTTTAATTATTATTCTCGATTTACATTGAGAATATGACTTTATTAGGATTATTACTTCGGGAAAACGAGAAAATTATGACTCCTGGGTGTGACTTGAGATACAATTCTTAGCTCTAGCCATTCCTGCCATTCTAGTTTTCCCAGTTGCGTTTGTATTTTCAAAAAAAAGCAATACTGAGGCATGTTGTCACAATGGGAAACACATGTTTATTAACTCTGCTTCGAGAGCAATGTCTTTTTGAAATATGCTCTTTTGTTTAAAGTGCAACTCTCCACAAGTATTTAAAACACATTACAAACGATTTAACTTACTTTTTAGCGAAATTTGAAACATAAAACAACAGGAAAAATTATCCCAATTATCTAGTAACTAGACGCTTAAAACCAGAAAACACATTTTGTTTAATTGGATTTTAGACTATAAATCTTATAGTCTTGCGTGACAAACTAGAACCATAAACATTTTAACTATCCATATTTTTTTTTAACTAACTTGCACTTTTGGAATTAAATATGAGAAAATACTGTCAATGCTTTTCTGTATATTATCTCTTTAGAAGCAAGATTGGAGCGAGCTGTCACACTCAAATATTTCTCAGGACAGGTTTTTATTTTTTTATGAACAAAAAAAACCTATTGCACCATTTAGCAAGGCATGTCACTTCATATTAAGTGTCTTTATAGGCTATACTGAGTACTAACATTTAGATGCACTTATTGTACATGTACTTCAAAAACTACAAGTAATTACAGCTGTAATTAATTTCTGAAATTACACTGTTTCGTAGCTCTTAACCCACCCTTAAACCTGTCTCTAACCTTACCGCATCCCACCTTCTTTCCTTTTGTGGTTGTCACACGTTACATGTAGTTACCGTATTAATAACTACAAATGACTCTACAGTAAGTACATGTAGTTAATACATAAATGTATAAATGCACAAGATAAGTCTAGCCCAATTTCTTTTATACATGGTTGGTCTTTTTGAAATATGAAATCTCCAAAGTAATGTCATTTTCAACAATAACACTCGTTTTAATAAAACTGACAACCTCTGTGTGTAATGTGACAACTAGCCCCGGTCTATTTAAAATGACTTCAAAGCTACTTTTGGTAACACTTTATTTTACAGTGTCATTGTTACACATGTTCCATGTATTTACTGTAGTAATAACTATAAATTATGCATAATTACACGCAATTAACCCTACACCAAACCCTCATCCTAACCCTATAGTACGTACATGTAGTTACTTGTCATTACATTACACTGTAATAGTGATACCACTATTTTTTTAAGCATGTGACAAAATAACAGCCAGGTTTAAAGTAGCACTTGCCATTCTTGTTGTCCGGCAGCTTTGGGGTAGAATCTGACATCCGTGTTGAGGTTGAATAAAGTGTCATCTTCAGAGAGGTGAGGAAGGTCAGTCTTATAGAGCGGATGCTCATAGAGCCCCTTCAGTCTGGAGGAACCCTGGACAGCTCTCTGCTTCTGCCCGCTCACCGTGTCTCGCATCAAACCCCTCTTCTCTGAGCCCAACTGCAGCGGTCTCGCTCTCTTTTCAGACTCGGCTCTCTCGGTCACCCTCTCCCGTGAGTGCGAAGTGAGATTGGAGTTGGGTTCGTTGCTGAAATCCTGCAGTAATCTCAAAGAGTGTTTATTAGGCCAGCCCGGTTCGGCGGCGGCGGCTCTGGCGCGCTGTTTTGCCCAGGACCGAGGCTCCTCGCCCGGGGTGTGAGCGCAGGAGCAGCCGCCTCCTCCTCCAGCGCTGGAGCCCGAGCCCGCCGCGCGCTTCTCCAGCTTGGGTAACAGGTCTATCATGATGTGCATGGTGCAGGCGACCAGGAACACCATTAAAATCAACACGCGAAATTTACGGAAAAGGATCATTTTTACACCTTGCCACAATATAATACAGCCTATAATAAAGGATTGTTAAGGGCGCATGTGGTGTCCTACTGTAATCCCTCCTTATGATGGGAGATCCATGTTCAAAAATCAGGTGCAAAAGCCCATCAAGAAATATTTCTGTTCGGCATAGTTGCGCGGAGGATTTGGGTGAGGATCAGATGTCCTGTCGCATCCTTACACCTTTAGTACATCATGATAAAGCGCATCTGTAAAATGTCCCGGTAAATAATGGCAAAGCCCGAGAAAACCGCCGTCTGACTTGTCAAGAACCGCACGGGTGTCCGTTCAGCAGTCCCATGTGTGGATTTCTGCAGTAGCCCATGTGAAGAGGGAGATAAAGTGCATTAGTTCTTCATGAAGAGCAGTCAGTGACAGGTGTAGAGGTATCAGTGCCCTGTGTGTTAAATATTGGGATCTTGCCTCTCCTCGTCACTGCATTGAGATTGGCTGAGAGTCCGCGAGACTCAAGGAAGAGCGACTCAGATGTTCGGCTTGGAATGATAGTGCAGTTCCTCTCTGTGAAGACAGAGGGCGCTCATGCGCATTAGACTCACTGCTGAATGGAGGAGGTGGTGAAACTATAGTAAAACATTACATAATGCTTAGATTCACTGTGAAATATATTAATCAAATGTTCTAACTATTTTAATGGATATTTGCTCACGAAATCCGTCAAAAATGAAAACCATGTCTTTTTCTGTCATTGAGATGAGCTGGAGTAAGTGTCCCAATTAACATGAGTTCACCCTTACGACACAACGACACAATAACGAGTAAATGATGCAAAATATTAATAGTGATTGTTCACTATTATGATATATATGTGATGATGATTTAAGACCAACTTCTGTATTGTGATATGCAAGAGCTATCCATAAACGCTGAGACTTTTTGTTGGGAAATTGAGATTCAAATTCGCTTAAAGTACTTATTTAAATACATTCTCCCCAAATTATGACAGATTTTTGAAAGATTAGCCTCATAAGAGGAGGATGTAAAACCAAAACACTTGCCGGAACGATGATGAAATGCATTGAGAACATTTTCATCAGAACAATGGCAGGATTTTATCATCAATCTAACAGTACATTAAGAATTATGAATTTGATATGGCAGTTTGCCATAGTTTATGTCTGGAGCTTGTGTTTTGATAGAAAGCATTTATCTTCTTTGCTTTGTCTTAATAAGGATTATTACTGACTCAAATCTATGAGATAAGAAATTATGTCTCAAAATTAATTAAAGTTCTATATGGAGCTCTGCGGGTGATGAGAGAGACTGTAATAGTTTAAATAAATGTTATTTAACTCTTATAGAAAACTCTGGAATTATACCAGAAAAAAAGGGATTTTTGATCACCATTTCTATATATATATATATATATATATATATATATATATATATATATATATATATATATATATATATATATATATATAGGTGTTATTTTGAGCTTGTTGCTTTATATATTAACACGCTGCATTGTTTTTTGACACAGTCCTCCTGGGTCAGTCAATGCTAAGGCTTAGCATTTGAAATAATAAAATATTTACTCTAAACTCTGTTTTATCTACATCTGCACAGAACTCAGTGTTATATGACAAAGTCCTGCTATACAAAAACTCAAACCGCTCCCTCTTCTTTTATCTCCAGCAGAATCTATAGCAGCAGCTACTAAAATCATCCCTAATATTTCCTAGATCTGCAGTTGAAGTATTTGCAGGAATAACAGCAGAACTAGTTTTGCAGAAAAACATGTGTGGGTGTTTCTTCAGCTTCAGGGTTCATTTTTATTGAAACTAACAGATAAACAAAGTTTTTTTTTTTTTTTAATATAAGGTCACATTAAAACTCTTGGAAATTGCATATTGTAGGAGAGCTACGATTTCAGAAAAATGTCTAAAATATGATGTGTTCGGTCCACTCTTGTAAACAGCGCACCAACTCTAAACTGTGATAATGCCGAATATTAAGATTCACAGATTACATAAAATGAGCTCATTTTGAAGGATAAAACAAAAAAAATTATAGAGGGCATATTGACAGTAAAATGATTCAGGGTTATATGTAGGCCAGGATCCCCTTTGTTCAACTCCTAAATGACTTTAATCAACGTTTCCATATTTTGCACTGTCCTCCTTAATGTAAGCCAATTTCAGCTCCTTTTCAAGATACAACAAAGGATCTGGAGCAGTAAAGAGGTTATCCTTTCTGCTTCTATCATTCGCTCTTATGCTCATCTGACATGATCTGGGAAATCTGAGAGCTTGTAAGAAAACGCCATTGTGTTTATTACGAATTGTAAAATAGAGTGCGTCATTAATAGCTGGCCAAAGCAAATGTAACAATAGAAGAGCACCTTTTGTCCCTGTCCTCTTTTGAAATCATTAACCTGCATATTAAACATGTACCATGTAGTTCAGCTTGCGATACGGTCCATGTTGTGAGTTTCTCAACTGGTGAGCCACAACCCAAAATTGGGTCTGTTCTGTTCAGGAAGAATTAATGCAAGTAATAAAATGCAACTAATCATATAATCATAATCAAAATGCGATGCTTTCCATATATCTTGATGTTGAAAAAACTGTACTTTCAGTATTAATACATTTCAATGTTTCATTTCAAGGACATTTCTTTGTTTTGTTTTTAAAAAAATAATGATTAACAATTTTAGTACCATCACCATTTGTTTTGCAAAGTAAAATCAGGGTCCTGAAGTGAAACAATGAGAACTGCTGCTTAACAACACAAAGGTTCTTTGTGATTGAGCCAGAAAAAAAAAAAAAATGATGAAATGAATTCCTGTGTCTCGCAACACTTTGAAGGCAAACAATGTGTCAGCATTTCACAACTCTGCCTCAAATTGATTAACATTCCTTTTTGTCAAGATTATTCATGGCAGCGCTAGATGGATTTTTCATTGCAGTCCAGAAAACAGTGTTGAGGGGGGTGTGCCGGTCTAAATAAAGCATTGTAATCATCCTAGCTGTTGCAACAAGATTTCATTACCTCTCAAACAGGTCTGTGAAAATCGCAAACACACGCACTTCCTTGAAGCCTCCGACATGGAGCATGAATGTTTTTGTAAAGCCGGAATGTTGATGAGCCAGTTGGATGAGGTTGTTGGCAGAATCTACCATTTCTATTTGATAGAAGCTCAAGGATATCTTTTATATTCTGGGTTTGGATAGCAGAATCTGGCCCGTGAGCTGCCCAGAAGAGCAATGTTAATTCATCCGTCACTAGGTTCGCGACATAAAACAGTACTAAAAGAGGTATAACGTCATTCATCCCAGTTTTTTGGGACCGATAATGATTTCTCCAACTTAACATGCTGCAAGGAAAATAAAACAGGTTTTCTGAAGCGATAACTAGGTATGAGAGAGGTGCTTGTCTAAGCAAACAAATCACCACCACAATGCTAGAGTGTTGTCTGAATGCTGGAATGCGGTTGCTTTGCTTGTCAAAGTGGTTTCTAACATGTCGTTATGCGGATTACTAGAACGTTCTGGGAGGTTGATAGAGCAGTGCTACAAGGTTGCTAAGATAATCTGAGTGGATTTACCTTATTGCTAGCATGTTTTAAATGGTTGCTAGGGTAAAGATATGTTGTTGCTAAGTCAAACGGGTCAAAAGTGCCACTTACAAGTGTATGACAGGGCTTCTCAACTTTGCCCTCGAAATCCACTTTGCTGCAGAGTTTAGCTCCAACCCTGATCAAACTCACATGTTTGTTACTTTCTAGGCTGTGTTTGACTCCACTTTTATACATACACTCGTGAACTTCCTGAAGCACTTCTCCTCCTCACCTCCATTTTGAAGTGCATTCCACTTTGTCTAGTGGACGAGGGACGTTTATTTAGACGGACCCTCGAGCTCTCAATTTTGATAGAGTTAATGAGTCTACTCAACACTTTAGATCCATAGACCGCAACATATATCACAACAGCAACTCGCAGCACACTTAATCAAGGGCCCATTGCAAGGCATCTGCCAGTAGTGGGCACTACTGCAATGTAAGCAATGATGTATGTCCAAGTGAACGAGATGGAGGGAAGTTATCGTGTGTAAAAAAACAGTCAGCGTAAGGTAGTATTATGGGGTTAAATGTCAAAATAATGCCAATATTATATGCATAATAGTTGTGTGGGATGGGGGTAAGTTGAGTGCGATGTGGTGTGATGTCGCAGCCATGTTGCATTGTGGTCTATAGATCATGAAGTTTACATGCTGAGTAGACCCTCTGTCAAAATCGAGGGGTCGAGGGTCTGTCCAAATAATCTTCCCTCGTCCACTTGACGAAGCTGAATGACTTCCCCACGAGGGGCAGTACTTGGGGAAGTTTGTGAGTGTATGTCTAAAAGAGGAGTTAAACACAGCCCTAGTAGTCCTGAAGACCTCAAGTAGCTTGTTCAGTTTGAACAGGATTGGAGCTAAACTCTGCAGGAAAGTGTCAGAGTTGAGATCGTCTGCATGGTCCATGATACTTTAATTTTTAGTTAATGTCTGAGTCCCCTTTTCAGTGAAAAGTTGTGGTCGCATTTACAATTGCTCAACGGATTCAAGAATTTAAATGGGAATCCATGCAATCTGGAGATTCATGTGAGGGTAAAAAAGTTGCCCATGCAGATTTCGCTTATGTTCAAGTTGGTCATGTGAATTCACCACACTGAGCAGCAGAAAGCTGGTTGCTTTGAAAATGACTTCTTGTGTGAGGTGGGTGTCATGCATTAACATACAACACAATAAACTTTTTTCACAGAAATTTCTCAAAAATGTTTTCGCACCTTACGCCTATGGGATGCTTTGGCTGTTTAGTCTGCCAGGTATGAAGTGCAAATAATAGAACACTTAATCTTAAAAGGCCAAATGATTTGAGCTCATTCATGTCCGCCAAAGCGCAATAATGAGGGTTAGGGGTTGTTTAACTCCGTAATCCTAAGAATGCAAAAGTAATACTGATATTTGCATTAAGGCTGGACTACACAACACTACACTTTTGCCCAGATTTTTACCACAATTTACAGTTTGGATGAGTCTACGCTACTTGCCAAAGGTCAGAGGCAGTCTGTAGTTTTGAGTTGAATGATTTTGCAGAAAATAGTATATGTTATATTATGTATAATGGGCACAGACTTTTATATTTGTTTTTAGTCCTAGAGCAGGATTCCATCCAGTCAGAGGACATCAAACATGTTTGATGTTTTATTTATGATTTTAGAACACATATTGTTTTTATTTGTCGGGTATCTCCCAGCCTTGAGGCGCATGTTTCTCCATTGTGTTGTTGTGTTTAGAAGGACTTGTAAGTCTGGTAGTATGTGATCCTCAGTCATTTAGTGTATGCTGACGCCCAGGTTTCTCAGTAAAGCATTTACAAATTCGGTGTGTTTAGTGTTTTAAAATCTGTTTTCAAATCTGAATCTGAAAACTTACTTACTTTTGGTACCCACATACTTAAAGTGCTTCAACACTATAAAGACTTCACGAGTCAGCGAGCAGTGTATGTTTGCATCCATCCCAATGGAAAGATAAATAATGGGTACACAGTAGGTTTGAAAGGGGATGAAAAATGACAAAATTATGTTAAAAAAAAACATACTCAGAATACATAATTCCCCTTTTTGTTATGCATTGTGTCTTAAAGACTCTCTTTTATGCATGCCAGAAAGCATTTTCTATAGAGAGAGGTCAACAAGGTGAAATTTAGCATTTTTTCCATTCGCCTCCTCAGCTTTGCTTTTCCCAGGATGATATCAGAGTGCCATATTTATAAGTTGTTGTCGCTAAAAGTTAATGACCTCTGGTCTTCCAGGATGAGAGTGAGCTCAGACGCGGTGTGTTCGAGCTGGAGGAGAGGTAGCTCACTCTTGGCATCGATCCGAGATAGACTCTTTGCCAAGTGCCAAGTCAAGGAGGTTTTTCAAAAATGGATTGTTCCTCCTCCAAGGGAAGAAAATTGGAATGTGGGAATAAAACTTTGAAGAGGGCTGGTATCAGTGGATCAATGTGTATTTGTGATTCTACAACATCTAGGTCCAGCTGGATCTCCTTGAGATGAAGTCTCAGATTCTCTATTGGTTTTAAAGTCAGTCAGTAATGGGACGTCCCTCGCAGGGTTTCGCTGCATCAATTTGACTGACATCCAGACTGTTTAGATGCATGTCCCTGAGTAAAATGAGGTTTATTGCAGCATTGTGAGGTGAATAATTGAATTTCTCTCATGTTTCTGTGGCCTTTTCTTTTCGTCACACAGTGCATAATGTTCCTTTTTCTGAGACATTGATGTGACGGTCTGCAGTGTTCCCAGCAGTGTTTGAAGTCTGCAATGTGAGCTGTCTGACAACTTGATTGAGTCCAAGGTACAAACTGTTGCTAATCTTCAGATGTTGTTTTAAAGAAAAAAAAATTAAAAGAATACAGAGCTGCAGATAGTCACAATTAAATGAATTAATGTCAAGGCATACATGACAAGTGAGCCTGAGGAAAGTTTTAGACAATAATGGTCACAAAGCCTCTGCTGTCTGTGGAAATCAGATTTATACTCACTAAAACACCAAATGCATTTGGGATTTTTTTTTTTTTTTTAAATTGACAGTCTGACCTTCACTGATGTTGGCAACATGAGCGATTCAAATCACAGACAAATACCTTTTAATGGAAAAATGAAAAAAAAAAAAACCCTAAAAAAAACCTTTTTGCTAAATTTTGCTTGTGCTTGTTTTTAAAATGGGTCATGTACAATTTTACACAAGAGACTGGCTATTTGATGCATGTTTGTTGGAGACAAAGTAAAAACAACAACAACAAAAAATGCGTGTTACGTTTACAGGCATGTTGTGTTTCTTTACAAAGTGATATTGGCAAAAATACAATGTTTTTAGTTATTGTCACTGATCCGTGTGAACGGGAAGTGTTTTCACAATGCTGTTGTCTGTATGTAAAAAAACGCAAAGGAAAAACTTTCTAGTTTTTTGTACATCATTTTCGTGTAAACATACTCTATGCTTTTGTAATAAGAAAAATGTAATATATGTAAAAAATATATAATTTTAAACAAATTACTGGTTACACTTTATTTTAAGGTGTCTTTGTTATAGTGTAACTATACATTTAAATACTGAGTAATAATAAGTAACTACATTTACTTACTATAGGTTTAGGATTATGATTAGGGTTTGGTTTAGGGTTAGTTGGATGTAATTATGCATAATTTATAGTTACTACTGCAGTAACTACATGTAACATGTAACAATGACAGTGTAAAATGAAGTGTTACAAATTACATATAATATATAATTACATGTAATTATTAGATTTTAGTTCATAATTTTGCCGGTAAACCTTCTCGATACTTCTGCCATTGACAGGTCTGGGAAAATTGTAATTATGTAAACTGGTGACAAATCAGACAGAAAAGACACAAAGTTACAGTTGACACACACACACAAAAAACACAAATAACTTACATCTATAAAGCTTCTGCAAGATCACAATACGTTGCAGTCAGAATCTTTCTGCTCATTTTCAGTTGTCTTACAAGAGCAAAGAGTGAAACAAAGAAAGGAAGGAATGAACCATTTCATAACTAGCATGATCTCGGGGGCTCCACTTTCACTTTGAACTGACAAATGTCTTTTTGAGCTGGCATTTATTTGTCTCTCTGTAAACGATGATCTCAACTTGAGTTTCAGCCTGAGGCAGATGAATTCTTTACATTATTGATAACTGCAGTGGCTGACCTTTTACAAGCGCACAGACACCATCCGCAGAGCATTTACTTATTTATAACCAGCGAAACACATTCACTGTTAGTTGAAATATATATATATATATATATATATATATATATATATATATATATATATATATATATTTCAACTATAAATATATATATACACAGTGGGTACGGAAAGTATTCAGACCCCCTTAAATTTTTCACTCTTTGTTATATTGCAGCCATTTGCTAAAATCATTTCATTTCATTTTTTTCCTCGTTAATGTACACACAACATCCCATATTGACAGAAAAAAAACACAGAATTGTTGACATTTTTGCAGATTTATTAAAAAATTAAAGCTGAAATATCACATGGTCCTAAGTATTCAGACCCTTCGTTGTGACACTCATATATTGAACTCAGGCGCTGTCCACTTCTTCTGATCATCCTTGAGATGGTTCTACACCTTCATTTGAGTCCAGCTGTGTTTGATTATACTGATCGGACTTTATTAGGAAAGCCACACACCTTTCTATATAAGACCTTACAGCTCACAGTGCATGTCAGAGCAAATGAGAATCATGAGGTCAAAGGAACTGCCTGAAGAGCTCAGAGACAGAATTGTGGCAAGGCACAGATCTGGCCAAGGTTACAAAAAATTTCTGCTGCACTTAAGGTTCCTAAGAGCACAGTGGCCTCCGTAATCCTTAAATGGAAGACGTTTTGGATGACCAGAACCCTTCCTAGAGCTGGCCGTCCAGCCAAACTGAGCTATCGGGGGAGAAGAGCCTTGGTGAGAGAGGTAAAGAAGAACCCAAAGATCACTGTGGCTGAGCTCCTGAGATGCAGTCGGGAGATGGGAGAAAGTTGTAGAAAGTCAACCATCACTGCAGCCCTCCACCAGTCGGGGCTTTATGGCCTGTCCTCAGTGCAAGACACATGAAAGCCTGCATGGAGTTTGCTTAAAAAAAACCCTGAAGGACTCAAAGAGGGTGAGAAATAAGATTCTCTGGTCTGATGAGACCAAGATAGAACTTTTTGGCAGCAATTCTAAGCGGTATATGTGGAGAAAACCAGGCACTTCTCATCACCTGTCCAATACAGTCCCAACAGTGAAGCATGGTGGTGGGAGCATCATGGTGGTGGCAGTATCATGCTAGTGGTGTTTTTCAGCTGCAGGGACAGGATGACTGGTTGCAATCGAGGGAAAGATAAATGCAGCCAAGTACAGGGATAGGTAGAAGATAGATAGAAGGAAAACCTTCTCCAGAGTGCTCAAGACCTCAGACTGGGTCGAAGGTTTACCTTCCAACAAGACAATGACCCTAAGCACACAGCTAAAATAACGAAGGAGTGGCTTCACAACAACTCTGTGACTGTTCTTGAATGGCCCTGCCAGAGCAATGACTTAAACCGAATTGAGCATCTCTAGAGAGACCTGAAAATGGCTGTCCACCAACGTTTACCATCCAACCTGACAGAACTGGAGAGGATCTGCAAGGAGGAATGGCAGAGGATCCCCAAATCCAGGTGTGAAAAACTTGTTGCATCTTTCCCAAAAAGACTCATGGCTACTAAATGCTGAGCAAAGGGTCTGAATACTTAGGACCATGTGATATTTCAGTTTTTCTTTTCTAATAAATCTGCAAAAATGTCAACAATTCTGTGTTTTTCTGTCAATATGGGGTGCTGTGTGTACATTAATGAGGAAAAAAAAAAATACTTAAATGATTTTAGCAAATGGCTGCAATATAACAAAGAGTGAAAAATTTAAGGGGGTCTGAATACTTTCCTTACCCACTGTATATATATATATATATATATATATATATATATATATATATATATATATATATATATATATATATATATATATACATAAACTTATCAGCATAATTGGGACGAAAAGGTTTTTGTATAATTGGCCAAATGGTTTAAACTTCAATGACACATCCTGGTTGAAGAGTCCTTCTGTAGAGTTGATTATGAATTTCCATGTAAATAGCGTATAAGCAATCCATCAGTGGGTGACCTTGACTTTTGAACACACGCTTACAGTGAACGAACAGCAATGAAGTGCATCTGCACTTGGAAGCCACAGGGTGTAATTTCCCGCCTATAGAGCTGGCGTGACTCATGCCTTCCCAATCTAACATCACTTCATCCAAGCATCCATCATCAAAGATGAGTCCAGCTTTCATCCAACATTCATCTTTCCTGCACTCGTCACAATAATGAAACCTACTGAAAAGTACAACACTCATGCCCTTGATGTGAACCCATACATATGACAACACTCTCCTTTGATTAGTCTTTCTCAGTCACATGTCATATTTATATTTTGTCATAATATTATTTATGTTATTTCCTTTTTTGTTTTATTGCAATGCTCTGAAAAATAATTGTAATTTAATGGCAAAAGACTGCAAAATACTGTGATGAAAACATGTTATTGGTAAACTATTAGGACATTTCATGTAATTTTACAGTACAATGCTGTTAAATATACAGTTTTAAGAAGAAAAAATAACGAATCATCATATAATTTACAGTGGAAAAAGCGTAAAATGAAATTCCCAGAATCCCCTGCGTGACACTTCACATTTGGTATTTCATTTACATTTTTACAGTTTTTTTTTCTCCGCAGACTTATTCAGCAAACCATTTTTGTTTTATTAATATTATTTTTTTTACAGCGTGCAAAAGTAAAATAAAATAAAATTCACACATTTATAAATCATATTATAATAGAACAAATACAAAAACAGTACAATATAACCGAATCATTTAATGATTAAATCATTGCATGTTCTCCTTAAAGTCCTGTAGGTCAAACATAATGACAGCAGTCCCAGTCTTCAACAGCCACATGTTGTTTTTGATTTTGTCTTGTCTTTGTGTGTGCGTGTGTGTGTCTTCTTGTTTTCATGATTTATGAGGACACAAATTTGAATAATAACATGGCTATTACACTGGTATTACGACATAAACATGTTTTATGAGGACATTTCATGAGTCCTCATATTTAAAATGGCTTTAAAAACATACTAATCAAGGTTTTATTGAAACTGTAAAAATGCTGAATGTTTTCTGTGATGGGTAGGTTTAGGAGTAGAGTTAGATGGTGGGGGATAAAATGTACAGTTTGTACTGTATAAAAACCATTACGCCTATGGAATGTCCTCACTAAGATAGCAAAACAAACCTTACAACTATTCGCTATTGTTGCTTGATATCAGTGTCTGATCTGGACATGCGTGACACGGACAGCTTATAGTGTTGCTGATAGTGTTGGAATTTGTTTTCTTCGGGTTGTCACTGGAGATTGTAATCTCTATAGACCTGAGACTCTGAGGAGGTTTAAACTAAAAGTGCTTAAATAAGTCATTTTTGACTGGGAATCCAAATGACCTGTGAGAGGACTGAAGTACTATGACACAACAGTGTAGTCAATGGTCAAGACAATGGGTGGAAAAGTCAGTTTCAAATGATGATGAACTGTAAATTGAGTATAATACATGACATTTCAATATTACACAGTAGCTTAGTGGGTGAGCCTCGCACCAAGATGGTCAGAGGGTTAAAGTCACAGCTGTATGGAGTTTGCATGTTCTCCCTATGTTGGCATGGGTTTCCTAACCCAACAATCCAAAGACATGCAGTGAATTGGAGACACTAAGTGTGTAAGTTTGAGAATGAGTATGAATGTGTACAGTATACCTATAGGCCTGGTTTCACAGACAGGGTTTAGCCTAAACTAGGATTAGGTATTAGTTCAATTAGGATATTTAAGTATATTTTATAAACGTACACTAGAATAAAACATTACAGATGTGCATCTTGAGACAAAACAATGGCAGTGACTTATTTTAAGAAACGTCAGTACAAGTTACTTTCAGTTAAGACATCTGAAACATGCGTCTTAGTCTCAGACTATCTTAAGCCTTGTCTGTGAAACCGGGGGATAATGTGTAAAGTTTGGGGTCAGTAAGATTTTTTTTGAAAGAAATACTTTGGTAACACTTTATTTTAATGTTTCCTTGTTGAAGATGTTACATGTATTTACTGTAGTAATAACTATAAATTAGGCACTAAACCTAAACCAACACTAATCCTACCCTAATTCCATAGTAAGTAGGGTGAGTTCAGGTGAGATCAACTTATATGTATTTAGTAGTATGGAAGCTTGTTTCCGGCTCTAAATAAAAAAAAAAAATAAAAAAGGTAATTGCAACTGTTTATCACACAATTCGGACTTTTTTCTATATAAACTCAGAAAGTCAGAATCGCGTGACATAAACTCGCAATTGCGTTTTATTTTCTCAGAATTGTGAGTTTATATCTCGCAATTCTGACTTTATAACATGCAATTGAGAGTTTCTGAGAACTCTGAGAAAAAACGTCAGTTTTTTTTTCCTTCAAAATTGGACATTATAACACGCAATTGTGAGTTTATATCTCACAATTCTGAGAAAAAAAGTCTAAATTGCGAGAAAATACTTTTTTTCTTGCAATTCTGACTTTATATGACTCAATTGTGAGTTTATATCTTGCAATTCAGAGAAAAAAACTGAATTGTGAGATTTAATCTTGCAATTGTGAGAAAAAAGTCAGAATTCTGAGATTAAAAGGTTTTTTTTTCTTCTTGGTGGAAACAAGCTTCCATACAGTAGACCGTCTTTTGGGGAGCATCAAAATAAATGGTTAAGCAGATATTAGGCATTCTACTGATACTCTACTGAGAGCTAGTTGACATGTAGTTGCAAAATTACTTAAGTAGAATGTCTAAAGTAGACCATCGAAATTATTTATTTCAAATAAACGCTCTCATTCATTAAATTCATTAAAGAATCCTAAAAAAAGAAATATGGTTTCAACATTAATTTCATGATAATAATCATAAATGTTTCTTGAGCATCAAATCATCATGTGGATCATGTGACACTGAAAACTGGAGTAATGATGCTGAAAATTCAGCTTCACCATCACAGGAATAGATTACATTTTAAATTGTAATAATATTACTGTATTTACTGTATTTTCTAAATTAAAATATTCACAATCTTAGTGAGCAGAAGAGACTTCTTTCAAAACCATTCTTACAGATCACATACCAACTTTTAAACGACAGCTTCTCTGGACAAACAGTTCGGAAAAGTAACTGTTAAAAATGTTAATAAAGAAATAACTCTCACCACTTGCAGATTTAGAAGATGAATAAGATGTTATATGAAATGTTAAGTGTTCAGGCCGACACACAAAATGCACGTGGATGACAAGATCTGGAACATGAAAAACCTTTTGAATTGAGAAAGAATGACACACTAGAGAATAAAACACAGATTTTGACTTTGATCACTCCACATCAAAAGAGTGGCACACTGTCATATCATTTCACGGCGTAAAGTGCATAGTGTTCGAGAAATAAATATATGCAGGAGTGTTTTCTATTATCGCCCAACCTAAATAATAATACAGTGTAAAGTTTCTCAGATGCATAGAGCTGCTCAAGGTCATATTACTGCTGGTCTTAAACTGACAGTCTTGTTCAAGTGTGCTGATTCAGTCGTGAAATGAGGCGATGTGTCCTCCAGTGTACTTTAGCTAAAGCCTGGGATAAAGAAAAGCACAGAAATCCCCTCGGTTGAGGTTAAATCCTGTCATTTTAACCTTTCTCAGATTTCTCTTCGAAGGATTACACTATATTGTGCAGGCAGGTGGCTGTAGAGAATCTAATACCGCCCAATGTTTTTACAATAAACAGTGTTGTTGCATGGCTCTCTGAAATGCTTTATTCTGGTAGTGACATTATAAGGTCAGTTATTCCCTCGATAATTACTGTCGTCAGTAGTAATGAGTGCCATCTTGCGCCTCAGTCATCGACTGTAGTTAGAAACGAAACCTTTTAATAGTAGGTAATGTTGAAGTGTTAATTTTATTGCTAAAATGCTTGTTTTGTACACTGCAATGGTTTGTAAGATAATAAACAGTTAAGATGTTCTCAAATCAGTATTTCATGTCCTCATCATTACTTATGGTGAAAAGCTGTTTAGTAAGTGATATAACTGAACATGATCCATTAAATGTCAGTCTTGTTTGAACTTCACTAGGCTTTTTTATTCACGAAAGCTGTGTGTTTAATGAGATAACAAAATATTTCAACTTAAATCAATATTGTGTGTCTAATTATTTACTAATGTGGCAAGTAGCCATATAATAAGCAGGACAATGTACATTCAGTCGGCTGTTAGTGCAAAATAAACAAGGCCTGATCACCCTGTCTGGGTTTATTTTGTGAAAACAATCGGATGGATCTACATTATCCTTTATTTAACTAGATTTTTGCATTTTCAGATGACAATATGATGCTAAGCTGTGGTAAGACTCACCGTAATGAGGCTGCTATGTGGTTGCTGATGTGTTCTGGGTAGTTGCTATAGGGAATTGCTTATAGGGAAGTTTCCAACCAACAAAAATATGCTCTAAAAACATTTTGCTAATGTTCCCATTAAGTTATGAAAACGCTTCTGTTCTCTGAATGTTCAAAATATCAAGTTTTTTAACAAAACGTTTTTTCTTGGTTATGAGAATGTTAAGGAAACATTCAATTTTTTATAATTTTACCAACATAATGGGAATGTTCTGTTTTGAAAGCAACATTAAAATCGGTAGACGAACACCCAACTGAACGTTCTGTGAACGATGTGTAATGTTTTTGTGCTAACTTTTTGAGACCAGATAAATTTGGAAGATTTAAAAAAAAAAAAAAATTAGAGAACTTTGCCACACTGTTAGCTAAAGCTTTCTCTGTTAGCTGGGTTTCTGTTTTAATGATACTAAAACAGGCCTTCCAGTTCCTGACCAATCCTTTATAGCCTCCTCATAATTCAGACAGATGGTACAGTACAGTTTCTGATCTTTTAAGCGCCTACCACCACTCACTGGACAGTAACCAATGTAACCATTCATGGGTCATCAACTGACATGTTTTATTGAAGGACAGATTGACCCAAACGTGTCAGTTTGAACTTCAATCAGCCAATATTTGCACTGATTTAAAGTATCATGATCATGCAGAAAGGGATCAAGACAGCAAGGACCATTTGATGTGGCATTTCTGTGGGCACATACTGTAATGCACCATTTACCACCAACTTCCTGTCAGACAAATGCAACATGTGCCCGTTGCGAAACTGGCTGGGCTCAGCCACAGCTGTCGTGGGCTGTTTCCTGTTTTTTTTTTCTTCTTCTTTCTCTTGTGTTTATATATGGGTCAGTGTGGGACGGACTCACCTCCAGACTCACATTCGACATCATTGCCCAGACAGAGGAAGACTGGAGCGGAAGGGAAGGAGTGATGGTCTGCTGAAAACAGGAGCGGCCTCTATGTCTCATGTGTTGCCAGTCCATGGCATGTTGTACTTGGCTTATGTTCTCCCTCCTGCCCTGAATGCCCCATAATTAGACAGGAGCGGATACTTTCTCAGTAGGAAGAGGTTAGAATGGTGTTTTCTTTATGGTTTGTGTGGAATTAGAGGGCTGCACAGTCACAGGAAGTCACAGGAAGTGATAATACCCATATTTGCAAAAAGGCAAGGAAGGTGGCAGAATTACATTACCATTCAAAAGTTTGGAATAATCTATATTTTTAATGTTTTTGAAAAAAAGTCTCTTAAGCTCAAAGTATACCTAACTGTCATCAAAACAGTATGCACATATTGCATGTGTACAGCCCGATTTTTCTAATCATGCATACTCACAGGTCGCATATGCGCATTGAATTTTTTTTTTTCTCTAATTAGTTTATCCAATGTGGAGTAGCTGAAAAATACCAACATTTGTACAACTCTAACAGAGAAGATAATGAAAATGTGTAAATACAAAGTTTTATCATGAAACAGATGGCGCAGGCTGATAGATCTGTGCAATCAAATCATTCTCTTTAGGGGACAGCTGATTGGTTCCTGCTGTATCAGTAGTCAATGAGCTCGCTGCAGTCTTCTAATACCGTAGTGTGCTTCAGAAACCCCTCATCTTCCCCAGCTCCACCTGTATAGATCTGCTCCATTGTACAGCAGCAGCAGCAGCATCTTACTTGCTCACAGCAGTGCGTCGTGTTTTTATCGGCAGTAGCAAGTCCTGTACTTGATCTGCAGCAGCAGGTATTCCACCAAGACCAAACATACAACATTGTCATATTCATTACCATGCCAAACACTCCAAGAGTGGTCATGACAGATATCATTGCGACAGATATGTCAGGGATACAAAGACGTTTAAGGGAACGGTAAGTTGTTGCAATGCTCATGCGCCTACTGCCTATGAACGTGTACATGTCAAAGGGAGTATACTTTGAAAGACTATCACTGTGTCTGAAATAGAATACTTCTTTAATATATAGTGAAATATGTGAAAAACAGTATGCCAAATTCATGGTTACTCATTGATTAATTGATTATGTTCACTTCTAGTCTGTTATGTGTGTTTATGTTCTGGACTCAGTTTTCATCTGTCACATGTCTGTTAGTTTTCAGTTTTCCCTCCACTCATTAGTTCCCTAGGTTAGCATCATTATTGTTTCAGTCATACCAGCTGTGTCATCAATTACTCGTGTTTGATCCCTATATAAGCCCTGCGTTTCCTCTGTTCCTTTGTCAGTCGTTGTGAATGTTAAGTGTCTTTTTTGGATTTTGTCTCCTGTTCCGTATTAAACTTTATTCCCATGATTATCCGTTGTGTTGCGCATTTGTGACCTACAAGTCCACAACATAGTCTTGTTTGGTTCATCATTTAGTTGTATTTAAAACATATTTTCTATGCATTTATGCCCACACTTTGGCTCTTCTCTTTGTCAGGTATTGTCTTTACTTTAGGGAAGCTGTTACATTGATTCCTGCCTTCTGATTTGCCTTCTTAGCCTGTTTTTGTATATAAACTATAACTGCTGCAATTGAGATCCTCTACTAATCTTCCCTCACCTGCCCTGTGACAGACATAGTATCACATTACAAGTTTTCTATTGTTATATATTCAATAATGCAATTTATTACTTTACAACTAGCTGATTTTTCCATTCTTCACTGGGCGTGATCCTTCTGAAATCATTCATCTTTAATCACAGGAATAAATTACATTTTCAAACATACCCAAATTGAAAACATTTCTTTTTAGTTTGTTTTGTTTTTACAGCCTTGGTAGGGCATAAAGAGACTTCTAAAAATCTGAATTATCCCAAGATTTTGATGCTGTAAAACACATTTGGCATCCTTTTATATTGTGGGTTTTTAAAATCAAGGTTATTGTACAAAATAAGTTCAGAGCAGAAAACCTGACAGTTCAGCTTTACATTGTGCCCTAATTAAGCATGCTAGGATAAAGAGACAAGCAATAAATCCTATCTTGCCCATCCTATTCCCCCCCACCCCCCCACCCCCTAATCAGCTGTGACAAGAAACGTGACAAAATGTGCAAGGGCCATTCACCATGACAGTGGTTAAATCAATGGAGGTCACTAAGTCTCTGTACTGTTTCTAATAGGCAGTTGTACTCTAATGTTTCAGGTGGTGAATCATGTGAAGTTCACTGTTGTCACTCCCCATCATGTCACTGCACATTTTTATTAAAACTCTGCTCAACTTTGCACATTGGCAAAGGTCGCTGTCACTCATGTCGCCTCAAATGACCAACTGTCATTGAAAAATAAATAACCTCCAGTCGCTTTGTTTCTGCACATCGCTGTCAGTATGAACGCCTCTGTGTAGACAGTCGCTGGATTTCTATTCCTGTCATGGTGTGATAATCTGTAATCTCATTGGTCCAAATATTCTTCTGCATAACTGTTATATGCAGTGTGTTGTTATCGGTTGTGGTGTTGCATTCAAGCTCATTGCTAGTCATTAGCAATCCCCAGGCTTCTTTATGCATACACATGATCTTGTGAAAAAGAAATTGAATGTGCACATGTACGCATCTTTAAAGTTTAAAAACTGTGCTTACAGATATTATAATATTAATGAAGTAAAGGGCCTCTTAACGATGTCTTTACAAACTAATCCCCAATTTGACAGACAAGGCTTAAGCTAGACTAAAATGCATATTGTACTGACTTGCAACTTGTACTGACATATCTTAAAATGTGTGACTGCAATTGTTTTTGTCTCAGTAGTATGTTTTTTCAAGGGTTTATAAAAGCTACTTAAATACCGTAATTGAACCAAGGCCTAATCCTGGCTTAGTCTTTAAAACTGGGCCTTACAGGCCTTACAAAAATGTAATGGCAGTAATCTTTAAAGTACATTTTAAATCATTATGTTTTAATAATCTTTTATCATGCTATAAAAAGTAGCCAACACTTATTTCGATGTTTTGACTAACATACTAAGGCACATGTAAAGAAGTTCATTATGATAAAACTGTAGTGTGTTATTCGATATTACATTGGTCCCCGGTTTCACAGACCAGGCTTAAGATAGTCCCAGACTAAAATGCAGCTGTTTTACCTGAAAGCAACTTGCACTGACACATCTTAAAATATGTTTGTCTCAACATGAACACCAGCAATGTTTTTTTCTAAGGCATGTTAATAAAAGCCTTTAAATTGAACTAAGGCTTAATCTAAACCCTGTCTGTGAAACTGGGTCCTAAATGTGAATTTAAATCCTACTTAAGAGGCTCAAAAAATGCAAAGCCAAATGCATTTGATATAAATTTATATTATAATACATTTTCATTTGATTGCAATTAAAATGCACTTAGGTAAATTTGCAGCACAGATATGAAGTTTCTCATATCATGCCAGCAAATCCACAGAAAAAGACAGACAATATTTTATCCAATAGTGAATTATTCTATTAGTTCTGATGAGAGCACAAATTATACACACACGTGCAAAAGTAATAGATTACACACCTAAAGTTTGAATACAGAACAGAAGTCCAAAATCACCCTAAAATACCATAAAACATAACAAAAACACATAAAAATAGTCCATACAAATTTTGCACATACAACCTTGCATTAAGAACAAACTGCAATATGACGGATCCATTTATGGTTCTTTTATGAAGTTTCTTGTTGTTTTTGCAGCTAGTTGTAGATGGTGAGAGATGTGTGTAGATACAAAAGTCCTATAAAATTTGGGACAATATCAGAGTCAGAATTTTCAGTTTTGGGCGAGCTATTTATTTAATAACAAATGTGATGGGAACAGCAAGATACAAACAAAAACAAATTGCTGCAATGTTCAGTGCTACATTAAACATCAAATAGATAAAAAAAAGAAAGCTATTTTGGACTTCAAAAAGTGCTTTAAAAATTGATTGGTCACAGCCATCAGCAAGGGACATGGTGTTGAATGTGTTAAAACAAATGCTAAAAAAGACTGTAGACACCACAGATTCTCTTATACTTTAAACATATATTTTATTATATTAAGTAGTTTATTACAAATCAGTGTATTTGTCTTTTTTGTAGTTTTAAGGCTTCTGCATAAAAAGCATCTCCTTTGAAGTATAATTAATGTGATTTATGTCTGCCTTTGTTTAATGTATCAGTATTGTTTTATGTTTAAAAATTGCCTGACACTAAACCCTTTAAAATGAACTTTATCTCATATTGATTTATCTTTTGCTGACCTTGAGGTCATCTCGTGCCTTACCTATAAATCAATAAAGTCTTTCTGTCTTTGCTGTTTGTATAAGGTGGGCTAATATTCCTTGTGGACCTGATGGGTGTGAACTATCCAACCAACCAACCAACCAACCAAGACAATAGTTTTGATTCACCCGATCTCTATAGGCCTTGTTCTTACAACAGCTGACTCTAGAGACTGCCATCATGACGTCTTCTCACAAAGGAAAATGTTCTGGTTTCCATTATACTGAGGGGATGTGCAGCCTCCATTATCGGTCATGCTGGCAGCCTCTATTAGGTCACGATGACCTGGTGACCACATCCTGAACACAGACCAGTCAGTAAACAAGTAGGAATGGTTTTGTTCCTGTGGATGTAACCTTTACAGTTCTTACTACAATGCTGTGATACAGATTCTGCATAATTTTCACACAGAAGTTGCTAGTAAATCCCCCAAATTAATTAATTCATTAAACATGACATTTTGAAGTAGAAACCTTAAAGTGTAACTTTAAAGTGAAGCAGATTTTCAACCCACTTTGTATTGTTACTTTGAAATGTTGACTACAAACACAGAGGTTTTTCAGATGTTTCATTCTCTCCGTATTTACGATTCATATGTGCCTTTAAGTCTGAGACCATGGTTCTCAGTCAGAAAAGGGTGGCTTGTCCTCTTCAGGTTGGTGGAGAGCTCCTGCCTCAAGTGGAGGAGTTCAAGTATCTTGGGGTTTTGTTCTCGAATGACGGAAGGAAGGAGCGTGAGGTTGACAGACGGATCGGTGCAGCTTCTGCAGTGATGCGGTCGATGTACCGGTCTGTCGTGGTGAAGAAGGAGCTGAGCTGCAAGGCGAAGCTCTCGATTTACCGGTCAATCTACATTCCTACTCTCACCTATGGTCATGAGCTTTGGGTCATGACCGAAAGAATGAGATCCCGGATACAGGCGGCAGAAATGAGCTTTCTCCGCAGGGTGGCAGGGCGCTCCCTTAGAGATAGGGTGAGGAGCTCGGTCACTCGGGAGGAGCTCAAAGTAGATCCGTTGCTCCTTCACATCGAGAGGAGTCAGCTGAGGTGGCTCGGGCATCTGTTTCGGATGCCTCCTGGACGCCTCCCTAGGGAGGTGTTCCGGGCGTGTCCCACCGGGAGAAGGCCCCGGGGAAGACCTAGGACACTAGCTAGGACAGACTATGTCTCTCGGCTGGCCTGGGAACGCCTCGGTGTCCCACCGGAAGAGCTGGAGGAAGTGTCTGGGGAGAGGGAAGTCTGGGAATCTCTGCTCAGACTGCTGCCCCCGCGACCCGACCCCGGGTAAGCGGTGGAAGATGAATGAATGAATGAATGAATCTGCCTTTATCCACTGCCTACAATGTGCTGGATCCTTCACTGGAAACCAAAACTAACTAATCTGCTAAACATTTACTCTTTGAATTCTTGACGTGGCCTTAGACAGCAACATGCAACACCAACTTTTTGAAGTTTGAAAGCTTTTTATAATGTTTAGCAATTATTTGTTGTCATTTAATAGCATTCATAGAATAAAGGTGCGGTCACATTTACCGTTGTTTCGCCATATTATGACAGGCAAAATACAGCCAATTCCATAGAAATCCACACAATCAGGAATTACGCATGACGCAAGCGAAAATTTGCCCAATTCCACAACGGGTTCATGTTGGCATGTGAATTTGTGCACTGAACAACAGAAAGCTGCTTGGTTTTGAACTGACTTTTTTGAGAGTTCTGCTTCATATGCCAGTACACTACTGACAGCAGACAATTGATCTTTTTTATTTTAATGAAAATTTGATGGTGTAACTGTCAAATACTGTGGCTGCAATGAATGCACAAAGACAAAAGGAAAATAGAAAATAAACAGTCTTTCAACAAATCCAACAGGGCAAACTTGGGAAAACTCAGAAGCTAGAATCGACACTTTACACACTGACGACACAGAACAATGAACTGAGGAACGTAAGATCTTAAACACAAAGGGAGAAATGAGAGAACAAATGACAGAAAGGTAAATGTAATTATAAACTAATGGAACTAACTGGCACACACTAGAAAATGACCTGACAGTATGAGGAGCCAGGCGAGGACCCAGACCACAGCCAGGATGAACTACAGTGGGACGACTGAAGGACACGAAACCAATGGAAGTGGAGCTCTGGGTGCAGACGGAGAGAAGATGGGAAAGTTGACATGGATGGTCCTGGGGGCCAAGGTCAGAGCCGCAGTGATGAGCGTCTGAGTTGGAAACGGTGGGACTGAGGATGCCAGAGGAGATGGAGCCAGAGGGAAGGCAGAGCCAGATGTAACCGAAGGAGTGAAGAGAAGGAGCGCAGCGGAAGACTCGAAAAAGACCAGCTGGGACCAGCTGGAGCACGGGAGACTTTGAGCTGGGTTGAACCAGGAGAGATGGGAGAATAAGGTAAACATCCTCTTTTAGTTAATAAATATTCCCAAAGGCCAGGTACAGCTCCATGCCACTAACTCTGCTAGCATGTCCATTGGTATGCACAGTATTGCCGACTCATACACCTGGTCAGACTCTCTGTGGGGCTCGGGTTCCAGGGCGATGGTTGGCTCAGTCTTCTTGTCTGGATTGTACATCGCGGCAGGCTCAGGGATTAGAGGTGGCTGGTGATGGTGAACACTAAAAAGGTGAATGCAATTAGTAACAAAGGGAACTAACTGGCACATTCTAAGAAGCTAGGTCATAATACACATGGCAGGGAAACAGAAACAGAAGGTAACTAAGCCGAAACATAATGACCAAAACATAATCCTGACAGTGACTGCTCCTCAACTGTTCATTAGAAATCAGAGCCATGACCTTCAGGCTATTCAATTTCTCGAAAATCTTCATACTAGCAGAATAAATGTAGTACAGAGTCTAATTGGAGGCTTTCCATCAGAAAGGACACTGAGACTCTCAGAATGTTGGATTCTGCCCAACATGGCGCCCTCTGGCTGAAACTACCCTGGCAGTCAAGTGTAACTCATTAACCACAAGGTCATGCTGGTTCAAAGGATTCTGATACAAGCAAGGTCTGAATACATTATCCCTTTACAGTGCTACATTTGAGTTTCTCTTAAAACCGTTGGGGATAGCCTTCGCTTTTAATCAAGTGTGGACAACAAAAACTACCTTGGCATGGTTAAAATGGATTGGGAATATTTCTTACCAGAGGCTAATATTTTGATATTTAGAAGACAGACTTGTAAGAATGTATGTTAAACATGCATGTAAATAAATAACAATATGTTTCCCCAGTGATTGTTTCAATTTCTGTGCAGCTGTGATAAGAGTTTTCTGTGTGCAGCATCAAACAATCAATCAAAGTGAATTAAGCCATGGTTTGAAAGTGTGCAGTTTATTTGTTCCCTCTTGTTTAACTCTAGGGCATGTCTTGTAGAAATAAGCATGTTAAAATGTTAAGGCTCATTCAGGTTAATATTTTCTTCATAATGGTTCAACACTCTGTTGTGTTCAAATGCACCAGCAGCTGTTGTTCCTGGTCAAATAGAGGGAATCTGTTGAAGTATTGGATAAACATGTGAGCAGCAGCATCAATGAGCCAAAAGTGAAGAGCCAAATCGAAAGTTAGAGGAAAGAAGTGAAGCTTTGACATATTCATCAAAGTAGCAAAAGAAGGTTGAAAAGGTTGATATTGAAATATGGTAATGTCGAGGCAAGCCATTTCGGCTTTCAATATTTATGAAAAATGAAAAAAAATAAGGCTTGTTCTGTTTGATTCAGCATTCTGTTAGTGCTCAATGACAAGCATCTGCTTTCTTGAAAATTCTTTTCAAAGCCCACATCAAGATACGCTGGAGAGTGTTCAAATCCTGTGCCCTTTCAGAACTGGACAATTTGCTTGATTTTGAACATCGTTAAATTATCAAACATTCTGATTTATAAACACATTGTAAGACTTTGTTAATCATGATTCATTTGATGGTAAACTCTAATGCCTTTAGATGACTTCTTATGTCCACACTGAGCGTTTTTTAATGTTTCCCTAAATTGTTCTTATAAACTGTAAAAAGGTCAAGCATAATTTAAAAAGGACGTCTTTGGGCGGCTTATTAAGGGCTAATTGGTTCAGATTAGCATGCTGTGAATATGGTTAATAGCCTTAATTGTGTTAAGGGCAAAGCCATTAATCCTGTTCCATATTCCCTAACCTTCTCTATATACACATTTTTCTTTCTTGGTGCTCCTGACACATCCATTATAACATAAAATTACATATATATATTTATTAATTATAATATATATATACATATTATATAACAACAGCAATGATATCTAATTATTAGTGCTGTAAATTGATAAAAAAAAATTAACTAGATTAATTGCAAATTTTTCTGTGATTAATCACGATTAATCACAAGTAAAAACAATTATGTTTTAATAATTTCTAATAAAATTAATAGCATTTTAATAATAAACTTTAATATTTATTTTTTTTAATAATTTCACAGTTAATCTCCAAATGAATGTAGAAACAACGTAAAGACAGTACATTTTATATACTTGTTTAATGGCATCTTTTTATGAATGAAGGCCAGTTTCACTGATACTAATACAGCTACTGATGTCTTGATGAAATATATCAATGTGTTTTTTTACATTTATTAGGCTTCAAAAAATATGTCATATTCATGTCCTTCCTACCTGGCTACAAACCGTCTGCATAGTTATAGACTAAATTAAATATAGATGAATTCTTATTAAAGCTACAAAAGTTCTTTAGTCAAGAGCAGTGATTAATTTTCATGTTACCTTTGTTCCTTGATTATCTTCAATGACAGACAGTTCACTTTGAGCTCTGCCGCTGCTGCACATGACGTGGATGGGATCTCACACGCGTCCCACTTTCTCACAACTTTTATAAGACATTATTTAACTCATTCAAGGGTCCTCTCATGAGGATACTCAACAAAACGGACATTAAAATATATAATGAGCATAAAAAAAAACCTACAAGAAGCACTATACTACATAACATACAGGAAATATAAATATTGGAATTGGTTATTATTCTTTATGATTTTGATAAATAGCAGTGGTGATGAATGAAGTCACCAGCATGAGATGGCATTAAATTGTCCCAAAGAGGTGTTTGTTTTGCACTTAAAAGGGCTATAATTAGAATGAGTTACATGTGAGAGGTGCATGCTGGGATTCAGAAGAGTGAGAGTCCATGGCGCGGAAGAATGTGAGAATCGGTCAGTAACTGTGGTGTTGCTCATGAGTCATACTAGAGGATGAAGAATCAAAGTATTTATAGAATCACTTCTATTGTCTTTGAACTGTTTAAAATGTACTGCTAAATGGACTGACAAGCATTTGTAGGAAACTAAAATATACTTTAATGTCATTTCAATTGAAACATTTCTGTATGTCATGTATTTAAACACATTTGTAATGGTAAAATTTATAATGTAGCTTTTACAGTGTGCTTGTTACACATTACATGTAGTTACTATATTAATTACTTAGTAATTAATTAGTAATAGTTATAAGTTGTGCATAGTTACAGGCAACTAACCCTCAACCAAACCCAAACCCTATAGTAAGTACATAGTTGTGTAACAAAAGAGTGCTTTATATAAATGTGTGTTAGAAAGACGTCAACATAGGATACACCTGTGCATCATCGCTCATAGCTCATCTGGAAGCTTCCTCATTCCTGGCTGTCATGACTATAGGAGTGTCAGATGAACAATAAACAGGCAAATTATTGTTAGAAGCAGCAGGATCACAATACAGTGAAGGTGAGTAATGAAGAGCAGGAGAAATAATAACAATAGAGTCTTTGAGTGAACATGCAGATCATAGGTTAGTCTTACAGGAGGTCCAGTCACACAGACACACACACACGGCTGGAGTACAGAGAAACGAGGAAACGAGGAAGCATCCATTTGCGTATTGAAAAGCACCCAAAGTACAACCAAAATATATTAACTTTAATATTGAATGACAGACTACAGTTAAAATTATAATTATTATTAAAATTAATATAAAAATTATAATAAAGTAATTTACAAGTGCTTTAGTATGTTAACCCACATATCCAACCAACTGTAAAAAAAAAAAAAAAATCCCCGTAAAATTGACAGTAAAAAAACAGCAGCTGTTGTCGGTAGCACGGTATCAATACTGTAGCAAAATTTGAGGTTTAACAGCGGTCTATTTTACAGTTCAAAACCATATAATTTAAACGTTTATGTTGTAATAATTTAGGTTCATAACGGTTTATTTTACACATTGTAAAAAAATCTGTTAAATTTACAGTAAAAAAGTAAAAAAAGATCTGTTTTACCTTTGTGAGACAGTGACAACCATCAAACACAGTGTTAATGAGAGTCACATGAAACAAAGCTCATCACAAGAAGCTTTTCCACCAGCTGAGAAGAACAATACTAATATATAGAAGGTGCACAGTGTCGTTCACTCAAACACCATCATGGCAAAACATGAATGCAATAAACATTAATTTAATAACATTAGACGTAACATAAAACCCTAATGTACATAATTGATTAGAACAAAAAAAAAGAAGAAAATCTAAGAAGAAACATTTATTTCAGCAAAAAATGTGAAAGTGTCATGCAGGGAATTGTGGGAATGTCAATTTACGGTTTTTCACTGTAAATTATATAATGATGTTATTTTGCATACAAAAAACTGTATATTTAACAGTATTTTACTGTAAAATGAAATTATATGTACCGTTAGATCTATTACAGTTATTTACTGTATATAGTAAGGAAACTTTCTGTAAACCAATTAACTGTTTTTCACAGAAGCATTTTTACAGTCTTTTACCGTTAAAATCATAGCCATTTTTACAGCATTCTTTAAAGCACAATAAAAGTTAGAGCTAAAGTACATTGCCAAGCACGATGTGAAATGATAGGTTATGACAATACAGAATTACATGAACTTATTTTTGTTTAGGTCATCACATTATCACAACAATGTGCTAACATTGAACTTATGACGACAGTTACCAGAACTATAAAATAAAGGCTTCAAAAGAGGCTTTTCACAGTGACGCCATAGAAGGACCATTTTTAGTGAACAGTTCTTAAGAGGACCATGCTTTTCTGTGAAGAACATAGTAAAAATCTAAAGAACCTCCATTATAAAGAACCTTTTGTGGAATGGAAAGTTTCCATGGATGTTAAAGTTTCTTCCTGGAACCATCAATGCCAATAAAGAAACCCACTATAAAAAAAAAAAAAGAGTATATGTTGAGCATTCCAAATCAGTGAGTGTTTCAGGGGATATGAACAGTATACAGTGGGGTACTATGTTTTAAAGCTGAGCCTATGAGCCTTCCTCTATAGCACAGGAGAAAAATGGCAATAGACCAACTTTGACTTTTGGTCTATCACACCCACTGGAGTGGCATATGTCCAGAGGCTCTGCTGTTACCGTTTAAACCATCCAGCTTGTTAGGCTGGTCTGGTCTGATGATTTTAGAGGGGTTCAGGCACGTCAGCTGGTCAGAGGGACATTTTCTGCACAACGATGTAACTTGCTGATTAATTGCCATGTTACGATGCTTTTTTGGAGAAACTAACCAAGTCACGCGTGATCGCACCTCTGTCGTTTCAAAATTATAGGACCACCGTTAATCCCAAGAATTAATCTATTCCAGATCTCCGAGCTGCTGCTGTAGTGAACTTGGCACCTACTTAACTTTTTTCTTTCATGTCATTTTGCTTTATTTGATGTTTGATGGTAAAGCCGAAGCATCATTACTCCAGTCTTCAGTGTCACATGATCCTTCAGTAATTTGGAGGATTTGGAGTATCAATGTCGAAAACATTGGCTTAAGAATCACAGAATGATCCCACGTGACACATGTCGTAGTGTTCAGGGGGTATGCAATAAGAAATTTAATGAAATGAAAATCCTGAACTTGGCCATTGGTCTTCTGTGCATGGCTACGTGTTCATGTGACAAAAAAAAGCACACAATTTGTGAGAAATCAAGATGAATAAAAGCGCAACATGAAATAATTTCATTAAGTAATCCATTAAATTTCACATCATTTACCCCCAGAACGCTTGAAATATATACACGTGTTGCATGTGATGATACTTTTGAGTCTTTTTTAAAAAGCTTGATGCTAGTTGCTATTCACCAAGCAAGTGGGATATATTTTTTTTTTAAATTCTCCTTTTGTGTTCCATAAAAGTGAAAAAGGTATATGGCATTAGAACAACACCAGGGTGAGTAATTTATGACTTAATTTTAATTTTAGGGTGAACTTTCCCTTTAGGCTACCCTGTAATCTCCCTGTCTGTAGGTGTTGAATACAGTGTAAAAATATCTCTAGAATGGTTGCCATAGAGCTGGACTTATTGGATTGATGGAGGTACTGTGCTTCAGCGATATTGTTTGACTTGTTTCTATAGTTTATAATATTACATTTGATTTGACAAATTAAATCATTCTAATTATGCATATAGCAGGTTTGTGTGAAATATTCTGATGAAAAATCTTCAGAAGGAAAACCAATACATCTTGAATATATATATATATATATATATATATATATATATATATATATATATATATATATATATATATATAATTATTTTAATCAAATATAAGAATTACGGACATTGCTATTGGTCAGAGGAGCTAGTGTTGGTGAGTTGCTGTTTCAGGATTTACTTTAAATGTGTCTCAATTTTAAGTTGTCATATAAAGAAGTATTTTATCATAAAAATGATTAAAAACTAACTTACAAGATGATACTACAACCTAAAAAAAGGCTGGGTTGTTTCAACACATGTTTGAGTCAAATATGAACAAACCCAAGCATTGTTTAATTTTTTAAACAATATTTAATGCTGAAACATGGGTTGAAACAACCCTGCATTTTTAGTGTAGATGTCACACATGTGATGTAATAATGGTTATTGAGGAATAATGCTTGCTGTTTTACTTACTTACTAAACTATTTACTTATTATTTAAAAAACAAAAAAAAGAAATAGCAAGCAATAGACCATATACAGTATATGTATAGCATTCACATACTCTATACCATTCCACGTCACAGCTTGCTGATTTCCACTTGTTTGGAAGTGGATGGGAAATGTTGGGCCAGCAGGTTGTTTTTATACTCAATACTGTCAAAACATAGTGTGTGTGAAATCCTTAACCGCTTTATGCCACACAGATTCCTCCACCGTACACAAACACACAATGATACTGATAAGAGTGAAAAGTGATATTCAATATTGTGCAGGTCGCTGAAAATCTTATCGCTCATGAGTAACTGAAGATAAGCACTGCAGGAGATGCTGGCTAATGCACTCTAGAGCTTTGAAAGTGGAAAAAATGAACAGCTGTTTCTGAATGCACCCCTAAGTCAAAAGATCATGTTATATGCCACAGCTGTGGAATATCTATGATAGGGAGGTTATTGTAACCGGTGAGATGGATTAGAACTGATGTGACCGGTTATGTGTTACAGTTTATACACCTTCTACACAATAATGACTGTTTATCATTTTTCTCCATTGGTATCTTTCAAACTGTAATCTTGTTCAATGTTTCTGACAACAAAGAAGCCAATCTGTTTCTCTGATGAAATAAAGATCTGTTGGGCAGAGCTCTGACACCCCCCTTTGTGAGAAAGAAGTACACTTTAGTAAAATTTAAAAAGACTATATACTTTAAAAGAATATACTTAAGAGTGAACTGATTGTAATGTTTTTGGACATGTAAGGCTTGTAGCTTACGCTGCTATTTTGAACCAATAATCGGAAACAAAAAGCAGTTGAAGGATGAAGGACCAGTATAATTCATCTGACTCCATTAAAGTTGTTGTTATTCTTTAACCTCTTATTCTTTAAGGGTAAAAGTCTTTCTAAGAACTTAGGATTTAACCTGAACGTTTAGAAAACGAAAGTTACAATCACCTTAGTTTTCAACATTATCAGTGATAAAAGGAAAGATTCTCAAAACCTTTAAAGCAGGCAATATGGCAAGCCATTTTGACTTTTATTCATTCTCAGGATATGAACTTGTGATATCAACAATTACGTTTTCACTAGTTAAAATGTTAATTCCTGATATCAGGAATTAATTTCCACTAGTAACAAAGTTCATTCTTGATATCAACAATTGAATTGCTACTAGTAAAAATATTCATTTCTGATCTCTGAAATTAATTCCTGATATCAAGATAATTTCTGATATCTAAAATGGCTTTCTCACTAGTAACAATCATATTCATGATATCAGAAATGAACATTTTTACTAGTAGCAATTCAATTGTTGATACCAAGAATAGACATTTGCACTAATAACAATGTAATTCTTGATATCAGAAATTTGCATTGTTACTAGTAAGAATTGTATTCCTGATATGTGAAACTGGAATTTCAACTTGTAAGGAATGAATTCTTGATATCAACAATTGAATTTGAATAGCAACCTATGGTGAGATTTCACTAGTAAAATTACAATTGTTGATATCAAGAATGATAGTATTTACCAGTGAAAATTGAATTGTTGATATCAAGAACGAACTTTGTTACTAGTGGAAATTTAAATCTTGATATCAAAAATTGCCATTGTTACTAGTGGAAATTAATTCCTGATATCAAGAATTAACATTTTAACTAGTGAAAGTTCATATGCTGAGAATGAATAAAAGTCAAAACAGCTTGCCATACAGGCAAAGTTATTTATTAAGTTACATGTTTAAATATACAGAAAGTAGAATGGAACAACATGCTGTATAGAAAACCTAGTTGGTAACAAATAATGCACTGCTGTGCAGAAGAGGCCGTAAAAACCTAAGAGGTTACGCACCGGTGTGCGGGTTAGAGCCTTTCTCCCAGATCAACAGTTACCTTTCCTTCTTATACCCTGAGCAAAGCATTGTTATGAGTGAAATACCCACACCCAAAAACAAGCTGACAGAAAACCAGAAGATATGGGCGGTGATCCAAGAGGGGGAAAAGTACATTAAAATATTCTCCTCAATGCATGTTTAAGCAATACTTTGATTGTACATTGGGATACTTTAATATCTCTATTAAGTTCACTATCAATCAGAACAGTTGATAAGCTGTCAGATGAGACCAAACATGACCATAGTTACATGTTAGGAAACACTAGTTGATAAACAGAATGTAGTTGAAAGCACATGTCATGTGAAGCAAGTAGTACAGATGTCTCCTTGAGGTGTAAACGACTCCGTCTCCCCAGACAGGACCATCCTGTTCCTGGAGTGTCCCAACAGTCCTCAAAGTCCAGCAAGTTGATGAATCCCTCGCACTTGACAGGCATTAGAATACTGTGATGATGAAGGCCATTGCGCCACATTTATATCTTTAAAGGGATTTCTGAGGCACTAGGACAGTAAAGAGTTCTACCCATATTTATTAACAGCATGTTGTTTGCAATTAATTTAAAGTGTGTTTTAGTTTTTTGACCCACTTAGAGGGATAGTTCACCCAAAAATGAAAACGATCCCATGATTTACTCACCCCCAAGCCATCCCAGGTGTAAGTGACTATCTTCGTTCAGACGTATGTATTTAAAACTATTCTTAGTCCTCCAAGGTTTATAATGGTTGTGAATGGCTGCCCAGATTTCAAAGACAAAAAAAAAAAAAAATGCATCCATGCATTAAAAAAAAGAAAAGAAAAAAAAGAATCTATACAACTCCAGGGGATTAATAAAGGCCTTCTGAAGCGAATCGATGCGCTTATGCAAAACAAGTATCTTTATTTAAAACTTTATAAAGTAAAATATAGAGAGCACGACAGCCATACGCATTCGACATACGTTCAAAAAGCGTTAACTTCCG
The DNA here is from genome assembly GCA_037194245.1 of Opsariichthys bidens. NCBI lineage: Eukaryota > Metazoa > Chordata > Actinopteri > Cypriniformes > Xenocyprididae > Opsariichthys > Opsariichthys bidens. Next base: position 7,459,004 of record CM074277.1, on the reverse strand, counting down.
CAACTTACTACACAATGCCATGACATTCTACAATACGCCACTTCACGGAAGTTTACGGTTTTTGGACGTACGTCCAATGCATATGGCTGTCGCGCCGTAAGCCCGTTATTTTACTAACAGGTATTATGATGATGTTCATCTGATATCGCTCTTGCCGTTGTCACTGGTGCTGTGACAGTATATGACGTTTAACTTTTCCCGCAAGTTCTTGGTGTCGCTTTGACAAGGAAGTCTATTTTTTCCTCTGCTGAAATAGCTGGTAGAGGAGCTGTCGCCATTAATGTGTCAACCCGCTGAACATATTGTGATAACTTGACACTGAGATCGGAAGTTTTTGGCAAGATTCAGTAAATCGTTCTGAACGCCTGATCTTGTGTTTGTGATTTACAGGAGTCATTTGAAGAAAGAAACATTTAGAAAGTTATAAGTTCTGGCTGGATTTAAAACAAACTCTGTAAACACAAAATTAATGAAGTTCTCAGTTCTGTGCAATACCTTTCAGATTTACATACACAAATGACTCCTACATCTCTTTTCTTTGCCATTAGCCTACTATTGAGGCTAATCCCACGGGTTTGTCTTTAAAGTTGTTTCCGTATCCCCGAGGCTTTTCTTGTTTGGTGTGCGTGCTTCTGTTGAAGCCCTGGGGAGAAAACTCAAGCTCACAGTGATCCTACATGCTGGGGCTGAAATTGTTGAGAAGCCAAAAATAGCCTCCCTTTGGGTTTGTGCTAGTCGCTCTGTATAGCGCTGATTGTTATACCCCTATATCTCACATTATAAGAAAGTGAATTAAAAAGGTTTGCTTCTAAAGTACATGTAAAATGACAGGTCTTACAAAGTGAAAACGACAAAAGCGAGGACCTTTCTTGCCTCGTTGTGCTGATAGTTTGCCAGATTGGCTAAGCAGATCTACTAAAGTAGTAAATCCACGGTCTTACTTTTCAAAAGTTACTAGCCACTCAGCATTTTCCCTGGCCACAATTTTGACATGGTTGCCATTGGGAAAAAACACATGCATTTTCTTTCTTAAATGTTCACGTTCACTTACAATGCAATGAAGGGCGAGTCAGCGGATGAGATCCAATTGCAGGCTTTATTATCAAAGAGGATGGTCATACAGGCAATGGTCACAGAACAGCAAAAAGGTATATCAGAGGAATGGGAGAATTGTGGTCGGTAAACAGACAAATGATGTCAAGGTAGGCACCAAGTATCATAGTCCAGTATAACAAGCAATAATCCAAAAGAAACAAGACAGGGATAATCACTCAGAACTGAAACGTGTGTGGAGCTTAAATAGTCCGGATCATAGGCTACAGCTAGGGTGATCAGTGACAGGGTACGGGGCTTCTGGGAAATGTAGTGCGCAGGTGTGAGTGAGTGTGTGACAATGAGTGAGTGAATAATGTCGAGTCCATGGTGAAGTGCCCTCTAGTGTATAAAGTGGGCACTTCAACTGACGATCGTTACATACAACATAACTGACCGTTTACGTGAATACTCAAAATACCAGATCAGTATTTTGATTATTTTGTGTGTATTTGACTGTTTAAGGGCAATAAACAACAAAAAAGAGCTCAATTTAGTACTTAATGTGTGTCCACTTTGTATGTGAGCACAAAAACTGTGGGAATGAGTAAAATTAAGTGCAATTTTGCGCAGTCCCATGTTGAAAATTCAACACCAAAAATATTGATCCGGAGCAAATGAAATGAGTGAGGGGGAAGAGGTTGGAGAGAAAGTGAGAAAGCGCAGCTGGTATCGTGTATTCAGTGGAAAATGAGTATTGAAAGTGTTTCAGATATTTCATTATCAATATTTTTCAAAAAATCTATATTTTGGACAGCACAACATTGCACTTATTTCAGATGCCCTTTTAAAAGACCACGACTGAAAAATGTATATATTATAAATAAAATTCAGCCGCCAAGTGGCTTTTGGTGGATTTGGTGGGTTAGTGGATGTTAATGTCAAGCCCGGCACACAATAAAATAGGAACTTCTTTTGCTTTTCCAATAATAGGAACTTACAAAGGTTATGGTAACACTTTATTTTACAGTGTAAGCCTAACCCTATAATAAGAAGATGTAGGTAATTAATATTCCTAAGTACTTAAATGTATACTTACATTGTAACAAGGTCATCTTAAAATAAAGCGTAACCAAGGTTAAATTATACAACTCTTAAAAGTTAAGGACCGAAAAGTTTCTGCTTATTATAGTAAATTGTGATTATTAATGATTCTACATTAATGGTCATTATTACTTAAAACATCCTCCAATGAAATCAGAAGATTCTCCAGGTTCTTCTTTGGTGTCATGAGAGATTTTCCAATGGCATTCGGTTGTAAAACGTTTTGGAAGAACAGATTCACTTTACTAATAAAATTAGATAAGATCCTCAAAGAGCATGAGCTACAGGCCTTTCAGGTGTGGGAAATTGTTTCATTTTAAGCCAAACACGTTCGCAGATAAAACACAACACTATCGCTTTCATAAACTGTAATAAATAAGCAATAAATATTTGAAGGAAACCAAACAATGCCTTCATGAGACGAGAGACGAGAGACTCGTGTGGAATTATTACTGCGTGATGCTAATTAATTTGCCAGGACTTTATGCATGTTCAGCACTTGTGAATGTTGCAGTGCTGTACTTTTAAACACTACCATGGGGGCTAATGCTAAAAGTGCTGATTTTATATATCTGAACACTGACAGATGTCAAGGGGCTCTGTTCACATTCAATCATCCCTGCCGACCCTTTGGATCACTGTTTGACAGGAAGTGTGTACACTATATCAGGATCCACAGTTGACTTTTGCCACTCCTGTCAAAGACGGTAACCTTTCACGTCACATTCGTCATCAAGTGTATAATTTGTATGATTAGATTCAAAGCATGCATTATGCACCAGTTTCCAATAAAGCTACCAGCCAACAGCCAAACCCATGTCTTTAACGTCATTGGTGCACCGTGGGTTTTCATGTCTTTATATACGTGTATGTACATTTTACCTGATGAGCTGGAGATTTGATGTTTTTAATATCTAGGAGTGTGCATCTGTATGTTTTTCTGTTTATGTTGCCGGTCACTCTGAGGTCTGAGGTTCAGGACAGGAATGCAGACGCGTGGGCGTGAGTGGTCAGCTGTGGTAACTTGTGGATTTCCCCTCCTTCGGTTCGTCTAAACCTCTGCCTCGAGAAAAACCACTTGCCTTTACTTTCCCTGGCACTTGTCCACCACATGCTGCCAGGGGGATAAAAGCAGCTTTCAGAAAGAGGCTTTGGAATGGCATGATATTTACCACAGCCGATGAAAGAGCGGCATCGGTTCTAACGTCAATGAGAGGTGCAAGGCATTGACAAAATGCCCCCTTTGATTTTCTGTTGGCTGGAAGGTTGACCGTTCTGTTGTCTTTGTAGATGAGATGGGGAATATGGAGACGCAAGGAGCGATAGCAGTGGAGGCAGCAGCTTTTCTCTTAATTACACAGGGAACGGTTGATTGACACGACCCGCCCCAGCACGCTGGCATTTCCGCCCCACGTCTGGTTCCGCCTCGTGACTTGGATGGGGTCCGTTCCAGCACTGAAGAGCCCAGCTGGAGCGTAGAGATTTATGGTAGCAACAAATGTCACTGTGAAGAGAGGGGATGTGCGGGAGCAAATTTAAATGTTGAGGGAAGAAAAAAAGAAGGAAAGAAAGGTAGAAAGTGTTTGGAGTTCATCTAAATGAAAACCACTCATCCAGTAAATGTTATTGCTTTAAAGGGATAGTTCATCCAAAAATGAAAATTATCCCATGATTTACTCATCCTCAAGCCATCCTAGGTATATATGACTTTCTTCTTTCAGAAGAAACAAAATCAGAGATATATTAAAAAATATCCTGGCTCCACCAAGCTTAATAATGGTAACCAGATCCAGATCATGTTTTGAAGGATATATATATATATTTTTTTTTTTTTACAAAAACCCATTGCTTCGCTTCAGAAGGCCTTTATTAACCCCCTGGAGCCGTATTGATTATTATTATTATTATGATGGATGGATGCATTTTTGGGGGGCTCCAAAACAGGCAGCCTGTTTATCTTGGACAAGCCAGGATATTTTTTAGATATATTCCCAATTGTGTTTGTCTGAAAAAAGATAGTCAAATACACCTAGGATGGCTTGAGGGCGAGTAAATCATGGAATAATTTTCATTTTTAGTTAAAGAATCCCTTTAAGGTTGGTCTTTCATAGCTCAGAAGACTCAATTAGATATTAATATCTCTCCTGAAATTCCTAGGACAAAATTAAAATAGACACAAAAACATTAAGAGTATAAAACAAATGTAATTATCATTGCTAAAAGCTCTTGGTATTGGTAGAATATGATGAAAAAATGGTGCAATGACTTTCTATATTGCATCATTTCCCAAACCTCTTCCTGGAAACACACTTTCTATCTGAATCATCCATTTCAGGTCTTGGAGTCTCTATTAATGAGCTGGGTTGAGCTTCTCAAAAGCATCATGAGCCAAGTTGATGCCAATGGTTCTCCAATCTACTTAGGCTTACGATGCTTTTGAGAAACCCTGATGAGTTTGTTCAAAATGTTTTTTTTTTAAACTTATCCACAGGAAAAATGTATTTGTAATGAGAATAAAGGTGTTACAGTACCTATAAAAGAAATCTAGGCGTGTTTCTTCTGTACTTAACCTTTTTTTGACTGTCAAAGATCCTATTACTTTCTTCAACAAAATATATAGATAAAAACCATGCAGCCCTAACATAACCCTACTTTAGATTTCTTTGATGTTGGTACATGCAACTCCAACTGAGAGAATAACGAATTAATCAAATGAACTGCCAACAGTTGCGTTTACAGTCAACAGAAAATTGTCCGCGGGTTTGAGTAATTTGCAGGCATTTTTCTGTTGTTCATCGAGTTCACAACTATGGCCATTTTGGAACAATTTGTCCATGCTGAGGGGCTAAATGGGTCTGTAACTCATTTATTCAGCATGATGATATTGTACACAAACAGATCCAGTTCTTTGCGTGATAAATGGGTCAATCTCCCTTTACTTATGGAGAGAGGAGAGAAATGGGAGGTCTCAAGTGAAGATTGCCGGGAAAATTGCAGGAAATACATTGTGAAGCTGAGGCTACAAAATGTACCCATTGTTGTTGAGTGAGTCTCATCTGATATCCTTATCACATTGGATGGTAATTTAGAAGAGTGATTGTAAGCCTAAGCTACGGTGATTGGAATAATGGTGAAATTTGATAAAACTATTGGCCCATGAAATTTTATCGCTCACATTTGATGTTGATTTTAATGGTTTTAAGTGAGTTAGTTCTGGACCGAAAATACTGCTTCATTATTAATGTGCCGTCTGATAGTGTGCTGTTTTGGGGTTTAAATATTAAATGTATCTATGTTGCCCAAAGGAAAATCACAATTAATCTTTTTTTAATCCGTGAAAAGAGTTTTTAAAAGTATTCCACATGACTGTTTTTGATGTTAATTTTTCACATACATTCCATCTCCAATAAGAAAAATAACTTTGTAAACTGGATAAACTGATTCATTTAAAAGATCTGACTGATTCATTCGCATCTGATCTTGCAACTTCTCTCATAAACGAGCCGAGAATAATACAGTTATAAGTCAATAACAACTAATCTTGGTCTGTTCCTCACGTTATCATATGGCTTCATTAGTCATGGGAAATGCTTCACGAGTTATATGCATCCTTTTTTTGGTCATTTTAGAGATTGAGCGGCCAGGATATTCTTTAAAGAAAATGAAAGTTTGTGTTTCTCAGAATTTTCATTTTTGAGTGATCCTTCTTACGATTTAGCTGGTTGAGTTAAAGGAATGGATCGAACAAAACGTTAATATTTAGGAGTGAATTTTGGCAACATTTTTATTAGTGATTATCCGAACCAACCTGGTATAGTAACGTCTCTCTTCGCTTCTTTTATTTTTTTCAACGAAATGTTTTCTCGTTTCATAATGGCTCTGTTCTCTAATGCAGAATTGAGTTCTCGGCTCTGGCTTTGAAGATCTCAGTGCCTGTGTATCCGTGAGACTGACAGTGTGGAGAATTAAATATATGTTCTGGAGGCCGCTGTCAAGTTCCATTGTGTTCCCAAGCCGCTAATCCATTCATACCATTCTGCTGGGGATGTAATTGGACGTTAAAAATGTGACTTATAATCCATGGCTGGATGCGTAAGTATTGACCGCTGTTGGTGTTACTCTGACTAAATGTCAGCCACTATCATTGTCTGATGTCTGAGCCCGAGGGTCTCGTGATCTTAAGTGGCTCTCACAGAGCTGAAAGCCCCATCTCCTATATTTTTACCTATCACATGAAGGTCAAAGCTGTCATTTTCTGCAGATGTGGGGTAATGCATTTTTTTTTCTTTTATTGAGACTTTTGCAAATACATTTCGTGAAGCCAAATATCCAAAATGGACTAGTGTTCCACCAGATTTAGGGATTCTGGAAATAAAAACTGGATGGATTTTAAAGGCTTTTTTTTTCAGGGTGCAAAGCAAACAAGCTTGTTAAAAAGGTCTGTAATATCCTATAATGTGTTCAAACGGGATTATTAAGGGATTAGTTCATTGAGAAATTAAAATTGTGTTATTGTATGCTCACCCCTGTGTTGTTCCAAAATCATTTGACTTTCTTTCTTCCAAAGAACTCAATAGGAGAACTTCTGAAAAGTGTTTTCCATGGTCACAAGGTTCAAAGAGGATGCAAAAGAAGTGTATTATGACTACAAAAATTAAACAGAATACCATAAACAGCAAAGGGAAAAAAGTAAGCAGTCATTTGGTGGATTTAATCCAATGTGAGAGTGACAGTTGAATTCCTTGGTCAAGGGTATAGTGGTTTTCTCCATGCTCCATCAAACAGATATTACTTTGAAGTCTGGGCTCTGTTTACACCTGGCATTAAGATGCATTTTGGTCGATCGGATCACAAGTAGACGAGGGAGACACATACCCATTTACACCTGGTGTTTTAATCCATCTCTTTTGTCCATGTTCAACCACTTCTGTCCTGATTTCTTCAAGGGGAGGGTAAATGTTTAGGTTTTTTGAGATCTTTTGATCTAATGAATGAAATAAGCTCGAGCAATTTACACATGAACGCAGCGAAGACGACGGAAAAACCCAAACAGATCATCAGCTTTCGTTTCTGCTCTGACAGCTGCAAGACGTCGCTGATAGACGTCGTGTTAGAAATCAGACTGGCGCACTTCTCATAATGTTTACGCGTTAAGTCAGCAGATGGAGAGTAGGCGTCTTTAGTGGCTGTTTGAAAGCACTTGACCACATGAGCGTTTATGCTATGAAAGCAATCCAGTCGAACGTGTTTTCAAATACCTCTGGAAGAGGTCGAAATTGGACAAGATCAAAACATTTTAGACCCCGTTTACACCTGAATTTAGAGTCGTCCACTTGGTCATCTGATCAACCAAAACATATGAATACCAGGTGTAAACAGGGCCCTAGAGATCTTTAACCTCTTTTCCTTGGCTATAACACCATCAACATTGGAAACAAAATAGCAAATAGTAAATATACGAGACTATATAAAGACTAGTACAAACACAGAGCAGCAGTGGAGTGTTTAAATGAGAAGTAACCCAGTCCATTCAGCAGCCATGTTGGTAATCAGGGCTGGGTAGGTTACTTTTAAAATGTATTTCACAACACATTACAAAATACATGCTTTAAAAAGTCATTTGTAACGTATTTCGTTACATTACTCAAGTTTAGTAACTTAATCTAAATACTTTAGAATACTTTGGAATACTAATAAGTGTGAAACAAACACAAAACAGGTAATTGCAAGTTTTAATCTCACAATTATGACTTTTTATTTAATTATTTTTTATATAATTATGACCCTCAGAATTGCGTGATATAAAGTTGCAATTGCGAGTTATAAAGTCAGAATTATCAGATATAAACTGACAATATTGAGAAAAGTCAGAATTATGACATTTAACTCACAAACTAAATTCACAATTGCAAGAAAGAAAGTCAGTATTGCAAGTTTATATCTCCCAATTCTGACTTTATAACTTGCAATTGTGAGTTTAAATCTCGCAATTCTGAGAAAAAGAAGTCAGAATTGTAAAATGCAAACTCACAATTGTGAGGGGAAAAAACAAATTGTGAGAAAAAGATGCAGTGACCTACAAACTACAACATGTCATTTATTTGCAACTTTCCAATTAAGTTTTATTACATTCAGTTTGCACTTAAGTATACATGTTTAAAGTATATTATATTCTTTTTAAAAGTATGCCACCCCTTTTCACAAGGGTGGTATCATATAATTTGCTTCTTTAGCTCCAACCAGGATGGAATCTGTATTAATCAGATTGTTCAGTGCGATAGATTTGTTGGCAGAACTGTTTCATACCCTGAAATACTTGCAATACTAAAATATCTTAAAAACATTGACTATGAAAATGTGATGCTTTCAAGCAGTCCACTCGGACGGAGTGAAATGCCATGCACTGACCACACAGCGCCAGTTAAACACGTTTCCAATTTCCTCTCATTTTCAAAACTAATCTCTCCTTAAGAGCGCATAGGTAATTGATTTCATTTGTGCAACACAAGCTAATATTCCATCACTGCTAGCCCTGACCTTTGGAGTGTGAAGCACTTAGCTGCGCTAATTCCAGCGCCATTAGAGAGGCATTCTCTTCTGAAACCGCCTTCTGCCACAAGGCAATAATGGGTTATATGCTTAGCCTGTTAAATGAGGTGTAAAATGAAATGGCACATGATTTGTTTTTCATACTTAAAGCTATTTCTTAAGCAGCAGACAGCCATGTTTGCTAAATGAATCAACATTAACTTGGTTCTACTGTTGGGGCTTGATATTGATTCAGTTTAATCAAAATTTTTAGATGGGTCCAAAACAAAAGTTTAGATAGTCATAGATTTCAATATTAGATGATAGCCAGGGCTGAGTGTGTGTGTGTGTGTGTGTGTGTGTGTGTGTGTTTAAAGATATTCATTTAAATTCAACATAGGAGCCATTTACTAAATTTTCTATCTACCAGTACAAGTTTTACACAAAAGGTTAAACTTGAATGCTCTGGTGATGATGCTAATTTTTTCCCATTGTTTTTAATCTTTTTTTTTTTTTACCTTGAAAACTGTATTTTTTTAAATCTTTTGATTTTTGAACATAATGAAGATTCATTTCTTGCATTTTCAAAGTCACATATGAGCCAACATGAATAAAAGGAGCACATTTCTAAGAACTTTACAAGACAATTTGTGTGCCTTTGTCTTTATCGTGGACACTGTCATTGACTCATGTTAATGACCAATTGATTATGGATTGTTTTTTACCGCAAAGTCATTGCATAATTTGAAGATGTTATGTTCCCATAATGATAGTTTAGCTTTGTAGATTTTAATGTGTACTTTTGACAGACTGATTACAGTGCTGTGTGTTCACACAGGCTACTCCCAGCTTTAACTAATTGTAGGCTTTTTCCTCTAAAAATGTGTTTATTCTATCCTTGTGCTTCACTTCGATCCCAAGTGAAACATTAGGTCGTCTCCATCTACCGTAATATTTGTAGTTTTCATTTATTTATTTATTAAATTGTATTAGTGAGTGGTCAATAGTTTCTCTATACAGATATCAGGAGCGTTGGGTTCCTACTTGGGTCCCACATCAAAATCCTGTCTATCCAGTTTTTTTTTTTTTTTTTTTCGTTTTTGATGTCAAACCTAAAAGCACTAAAACCTTAACCCGCAATCAATACCGTAAATGAAAAGGGCACAATACCAAGAGCAGAGAACAAAGATTTAAAAGTCATCATTTCTCCAGGCCATTCTCCGCTATAGGCCACGCATTTGTTATAATTTGTTTAACACATATGTCAGGCTGCAGGATGAGGTGTTCAATTCCAGAAGAACGATAGCAGTTTGATAGCCACATTCTCTCACATGAGACGCTCTGACACGCTTCTAGTGCTGCAAGATAAAACATGCAGCAATAGCATGTCCTAAGATTCACTGATGTTGAGAGAAATCACACTCTCCTTTCACATTTAATGTATAATGTGGTGGCCAGGTTATTGGTTTTAATATTTGAGCAATAAACAAAGGTATGTAGGATTGAACCCCAAAATGACAAATTCATGATCGAACACCTGTGTGCTTTTGGGCACTTAATTGGGTAGTTCAGCCAAAACGTCTCGGTTACGACTGTAACCTTAGTTCCCTGAGAGGGAACGAGACGCTGCGTCGAGAGTTTTGACGCAATGGGAACACTTCCCGAGTGTGAGTCATGAAGCACATGTGAAATCAGTCCAATGGTGTAGCGAGACGTCAGAGGCGGGTGACGTCACGACCAGGAAACCATAAAGCACGTTCAGTTCAGTACAACGTTAGCTTCGGAAAGTCTGAAGTAGACGCAGACAGGCGTGCAGGAAGTATGGAGGGCGACGCAGCGTCTCGTTCCCTCTCCGGGAACTAAGGTTACAGTCGTAACCGAGACGTTCCCTATCTAGGGAACTCGAGCTGCGTCGAGAGTTTTGACGCAATGGGAACGACTATACCCACGCAGCCATACTGACTAACGACTGTCCAGTGTGATCCCGTGGGCCTAGGAAGAGAGGACCAGAGCCCCGGGAGTGGCGCTCAGGTCCAAGTCGTAAAACCTGACAAATGTGTGCGGTGAGGACCAACCCGCCGCATCACAGACATCCTGTAAAGTTGCTCCGGAGAGCAGAGCTTTAGAAGCCCCCATACTTCGGGTAGAGTGGGCACGGACCGCCATGGGAGAGGCCTGCCCGGCCAACTGATAAGCAAGCGAGATAGCCTCGACTACCCACTTGCTCATTCTCTGCTTGGATGCTGGGGACCCCTTGACTGAGAGACCGAAGCACACAAATAATTGCTCCGACTTCCGGTACGGCGCAGCTCTATGAACATAAGCGTCCAAAGCCCGCACCGGACACAGCAAATTCAGTTTCTCCTGGTCAGAATCACGAAAGGGAGGAGGACAAAGCGCCTACAGCACTATAGCCCTGGCTACATTGGCGGGAACCTTGGGGACGTACCCCGGTCTGGGGTGCAGAAAGGCTTTGATCATACCGGGAGCAAACTCTAAGCATGACGGGCCACTGACAAGGCTTGCAGATCTCCTATCCTTTTAAGAGATGTAATAGCGAGGAGGAACAAAGCTTTAAGAGTAAGAAACTTAACTGGGACCTCCTCCAACGGTTCAAAAGGGGCCAACGAAAGACCCTGCAGAATTGTGGCCAAGTCCCAAGCCGGCACCCTAGTTCGTACTGCAGGCCTAAGCCTCAAGGTACCACGGAGGAAGCGAGTCACGAGCGGGTCCCTCCCCAATGACATACCACCTAGAGGGGTGTGGTAAGCCGCAATGGCCGCCACATACACCTTTAGGGTGGAGGGAGACAACCCGGCCGCAAACTTTTCTTGCAGGAAGTCCAGCACTGTACCGACCTGGCAGCTGACAGGATCTGCCTGGTGAGATGTACACCTTGAAGCAAAGAGCCTCCACTTCAGGGCATAGAGCTTCCTCGTGGAAGGAGCTCTAGAGTGAAGAATAGTGCTGACAACCTCAGTCGACAGCCCTAGGTCTGTGAGCTGGGCCCCCTCAGAGGCCAAGCCCACAGCTTCCATAGTTCTGGGCGGGGGTGAAGAATGGAACCCCCCGCCTGGGACAGCAGGTCCCTCCTGACAGGGATCTCCCAGGGAGACCCGTCCAGGAGAGATATAAGATTCGGGAACCACACTCTGCCCGGCCAGCGCGGGGCAACCAAAGTGAGCCGGAGCTGGTCCCGGCGAACCCTCTCTAGAACCCCTGGGAGCAGAGCAATCGGGGGAAAAGCGTACAGACGCAGCCTCGGCCACGTCTGTACCATAGCATCCAGTCCGAGAGGAGCTGGCTGCGTCAGGGAGAACCAGAGTGGACAGTGAGACGTCTCTCGAGACGCAAACAGATCCACTTGGGCCTGGCTGAACAAACCCCATATCTGCTCCACCACCTCGGGGTGGAGCCTCCATTCCCCGGGCCTCAGCCCCTGCCTCGACAGGATGTCTGCTCCCACATTCTGGGTCCTAGGGATGTAAGCTGCCCTGAGTGAGAGCAGTTTGCCCTGAGACCACAGGAGGATTTGGTGCGCCATTTTGCAGAGTGGACGCGAACGCAAACCCCCCTGATGGTTTATATAGGAAACCACCGATGTGTTGTCTGACTGGACGAGCACATGGTGGCCCCTGAGGTCTGGGAGGAAATTCTTGAGAGCAAGAAGGACAGCCAGCATCTCCAGGCAGTTGATATGCCAGGCAAGCTGATGCCCACTCCACAGACCTTGAGTAGAACGACCCTCCAGGATCGCCCCCCAGCCCGTGAGTGAAGCATCCGTCGTTAGCAATTTGCGACGGAACGGAGCTCCCAGCACGGGACCTTGGGAAAGGAACCAGGGCTTCTTCCACATAGCCAAGGCCCGTAGGCATCGCCGTGTGACCTTGATCATGCGAAACGGATTTCCCCTCGGGGAAAACCCCCTGGTCCTAAGCCACCACTGCAGGGGTGTCATGTGCAACAGGCCAAACGGAATCACGTTGGACGCTGCCGCCATCAGACCCAACAGTCTCTGGAACTGTTTGGCAGTGAGTGACTGGCCTAGCTTTATACGGTTCACGGTAGAAAGGATTACATCTATACGAGCGGGCGAAAGCTGCGCCCGCATCGTCACCGAATCCCATACCACACCTAGAAAAGTGGTTCTCTGTACTGGAGAAAGCACACTCTTCTTGGCGTTCAACCTCAACCCCAACTTCCTTATGTGGGCGAGAACGACATCTCGATGACGAACCGCCAGTTGATGTGACTGAGCTAGGATTAGCCAGTCGTCGATGTAATTGAGGACACGGATGCCCTGCAGACGCATGCGGGGCGAGCGCTGCGTCCATACATTTGGTGAAAGTGCGGGGTGATAGTGCTAGGCCGAACGGAAGAACCCGATATTGGTAAGCTTCGCCCCCAAAAGCGAACCTCAGGTACTTCCTGTGTTGTGGAAGGATGGAAACATGGAAGTATGCGTCCTTGAGATCTATCGTGACAGACCAGTCCTCGGACCTGATCTGTGACACGATCTGTCTCAAGGTTAACATTTTGAAACTGAGCTTCATCACTGACTGGTTTAGAAGCCGCAGATCCAAAATAGGCCGCAGACCTCCATCCTTCTTTGGAACGATAAAATACCGGCTGTAGAACCCGGACTCTCTGTCGGGAGGAAGTACACGTTCTATGGCTTCCTTCCTCAACAGAGTTTCTACCTCCTGTTCCATCACCAGAGCCTGCTGGGGCCCCACCAAGGTTGGCAGGACCCCCATAAACCTGGGCGGGCGCGACCCGAACTGGATGGCATACCCACTTTCGATCGTGCGCAGGACCAAACGAGAAATACCTGGCAGCAGCTTCCACGCCGCCAGAAAATCTACTAAGGGAACCAGCCTCTCGAGGCTGGCCTCTGGTGTTCCCAGTGCGATTGGTTCAGTGCCCTGTAACGGAGGACCGGCAGGAAACACCTGAACCGCCCGCTCTGGGACCCCCATGAGAGGGAGCGAGCATCCCACTGCCGCTACGTAGCCGGGCGGACACTGGAAAACAAGCTCGCTGGAGACTGCTGCACCCTGAAACACACGAGGTGGCAGGGTTGGCAGAACGGCCCCCTGAGGACACTGAAGAGAACCGGGCACCTTATACTGCGGTGTTGGCCAGTTCCCTCCAGAGGGGACTGCCCTCAGAGGCCTGACAGCATGACCGTCAGGGCCTCTTCCCCGCAGCCTTCTTGGCGATAAGGACGGTCCTCAGAAAAACCGTAAAAACGGTGCCTGTTTGCTTGCCTCCTGGAACCTCTCGACAACAGTATTTACTGCGTCGCCGAAGAGGCCAGGAGGTGACAGCGGCGCGTCCAGGAGAAAACTTTTGTCTTTTTCTTTTATAGCACTTAAATTCAACCATAAATGTCTCTCCGTGGCCACCAGCGCTGCCATAGCGCGGCCCACTAATCTGGCCGTTTCCTTGGTGGCCCGGAGAGAAAGATCTGTGGCCCTACGCAGCTCATCGACTGTGTCAGGACCGAGTCCCCCGCCCTCTTCAATATCTCCTAGAAGCTCTGCCTGGTAGGCCTGCAGCACACCCATAGTGTGTAAGCATGCTGCAGCCTGACCAGATGCTTGATAAGCCCTGCCCACCAAACTAGATGTAGTGCGTGTGGGTTTGGTGGGCAGCGTCGGGGCCTTTAAGGCCGATTCCGGCTGTGGAGAGAGATAACTCGCAAGCGTCTCTTCCACTTTCGGCATCGGCCCATATCCATGTTCATTCAGCCCCACTATCGATGAATAGTGCGTAGTCAGCGCACTATGCACGCGATATGAGGCTGGTTTTTTCCAGGATCTCGACACCTCAGTGTGGAGATCGGGAAAAAACGGAAGGCCCCGATGCGGAGGTTGAGCTCGCGAGGGCAGAAATCGTTCATCCAATTTACTTTTAGGATGAACATCCTGTCTTACTGCGGGCCAATCTAGATTTAATTTAGCCACAGCGCGAGACAAAACCTCCACCAACTCCTCATCAGTGCTTGTGCTAACATTAGGTGTGTCCTCATAATCGATACTCTCGACGTCCAGTTCCTCAGAACTAGACATCTGAAGTATCGGCGCTTCAATCAGGGCGGAAGAAACCGCAGCGCGTGCTTCCAAACCCTGAGGGGAGGGACACACAGTTTATACTGCTGCTTGCTGCTTTCCATGATATAGAGGACAAAAGACAGACAACACCAAATAATACGGACAGATCACACAAAGCGCTACTGAAGACACAGAAGCTAACGTTGTACTGATCTGAACATGCTTTATGGTTTCCTGGTCGTGACGTCACCCGCCTCTGACGTCTCGCTACACCATTGGACTGATTTCACATGTGCTTCATGACTCACACTCGGGAAGTGTTCCCATTGCGTCAAAACTCTCGACGCAGCTCGAGTTCCCTAGATAGGGAACTGAAAATTCTGTCCTAATTTACACCTTGAATACACTACACCACTTTTGCAATTTGAATAGAATTTTAAACCACATATGAATGTAGCTTGAAACAGATTTTTAGGAATGCATTTTGAAAAGCAATTCAAACTATATGTGTAGCTCGAAACAAAAACAAATTTGTAAAAATCACATTTTATGATTTTTTTTTTTTTTTTGCCATTCACACTTAGTAAATCTGAATAAACAAAAATCAGCTTTGGACTGACAGTCCAAGATTCAGACTGAAATCTGATCAAGTCTGCTTTGAGCTACACTCATGTGTGGTTTGAAAACCTATTCAAATTCCACATTTCTGGAAATCTGTTTCAGTCTGACTGCTCCGAGGTGCGTTTCCCAAAAGCAATGGTAGCCAGCTAACACCTCAAGTTGCAATGTTACTAACATAGTTTAACGATTTGGTGTTTCCCGAAACTTTAACTCAAACGAACATTTGCAAACTGCATCGCAAACTTGTGTGGTTGGAACGACAGCTCTAGACCTGTGGATAGAAGCATAGTTTCTTGTTTTTATAACATGTGGACTTGATAAATCGTTATCTTGAGCAAAGTAAGCAAACCGACATTAGGTGCAATTTATATCTTTAATTTCAAAAATATACAAATTCCATTTACATATTGTCAAGAGATTTTAAGCACCGTTTTTGAGGAGTGTGCATGTGCGTACGTGCTCTAGTAGGCCTACGTAAGAACAAACCTTCAAAATGGTTGAAGCTAGAAATTAAGCTAAACAAGTGAGAAAAATGAGAATTAGTCCTCAGATGCAATGTCTGTAATTTATAGTAAAAAATCTAGAATCAATTCAATCTCAAACAGATTAATTTTTCCACCACCTGCGTGACATCATTCACCAACTTGGTTGAACAACAGTTTGGCGACAATACGGTTTCGGGAAACAGTCGTGAAAGTTGATTTGTTCAACGATGCATTGTACTGTAGTGAAGCAGCATACATAGTTGTACGGGAAATGCACCCCTGATCTGATTTTGCGTGGTTTGTGACTTTCTCAGTTAACAAGGGAACTAAACGAAACATGCGATAATGAAATGTAGCTATGAAAACAAACGAGATAAACAGCGACCAATGAAACCTAAGCTAAACAGAGGTGGGAAAACGGGACTACAGGAAAAGAAACCGGGGTAGTTGTGGCCTAATGGTGAGGGACTTGGACTTTTAACCTGAAGGTTGCCGGTTCGATTACCATGCCGGCAGGAATTGAAAGTGGGGATTGTGAATAAACAGCACTCTCTCCACCTTTGATACCATGACTAAAATGCCCTTGAGCAAGACACCTAACCCCTAATTGCCTCACTTGTAAGTCGCTTTGGATAAAAGCGTCTGCTAAATGTAAATGAAACAGAATTTCAATATATAAGACATAACAGAACCTAATCGTAACATCATATCATTCCAAAATATCCATCTGAATCAAGTCAATGGGGTTTAATGTTGTTTCACTTTCAAAAAATTCATTGTTTTGTTCCACAGAAGAAAAAAGTTAGAAAGGCCTGGAACGACATGTGAATGAATAAATGATGTCATTTTCATTTTTGAGTGAACTGTCCTTGGTTATTACACATGCACCTGTCCTTGTAATACGTGTATTTTCTTTAGTAAGAATTGTCTGCTAAATGACTGTAAAGGTATAGAGAAGAGTATAGTTCTTTCACCAGCTGACCATAAAATAGTTTTCATGTGGGCCTACACTGTGTTGTATTTCTCTATGTTATGTTGTTATTAAATTGGTAACTCAGTTATGACAAGATGGGCTTTTAATAAAACTTGACTGCCTATGTAATAGACTTTCATATTTTTTTTTTTTTACATCAGTGCTACTGAGAAAACAGAAAATGGGCTGTTTGTCAAAATGAAGAAAAACTTCAACACACATAATGAACTGGGCTCAATCCAACTGTCTGTGAGTGAGGATACAAAAATGCGGTTATAAGATCTGTAGTTTGACACTGGATGATGTGTATTACTGACTTGTGCAAATAAATATGTTGTCTCAGTGCACGTAACACAGAGAATAAGTACACACTTACTTCCATTACTTGCAATAAATTGCAAAACTGAAAAGAAAAAAAAAAACTTTAAGTCTGATGCAGGTCCCCATTAATGAAACAGAAAATAGTCTATATTAATGATGGTGTGCGACTCGAGTGTGACTAACAGCAGTAATAACTGGGAGGCCTGTTTAATATGTTGTATGCATTGGAGGTGTGTGTTCAGTGCTGATCGAGACGAGGCGGAGCTTCCGTTGTAAGCTGTCATCACCGGTAAAAGTGAGAGGTGATGACAGACTGAGATAGAAAGCTAATAAAAGCCCAGACGGAGATAATGTCAAGTTTGCTTGCTAACACCACAAGCAAATCTTAACAAAGGAGGGGAACCACAGACACATCTGACTAAGGGAGTGTCTGTCTCACATTTTTAACAATGTGCCTGTAAGAAACACTCTAAATGAAGGCAAAACTATGAAAGAGGAACACTATTAGAGCATACTAACCCAACCAAATGCCAGCATAGTGCATATAGCCTTAATTTAGACTAAACATACAGACTGCTGCATTTGTAAGGACCACCCGTCAGCCCAATGGCGGAATCTGATGGCCTTGGCGAAGGTATCATGCGTGTATGTCTTTTCAGCGCTCGTGTTAAGTTCACATAAATTTTTAGGATTTAGTTTCCAATGGACTCCAATTGTAAACGATTTCTAATTGGTAATGTTTCTGATGTAACATTAATAGCTTATCGTGCAATTAAATATGAATTAATTTAGATCTTTGATTCTTTAATTTCTCTTAATTTCAATTATCCTTTCATTCGGGCGTTGGATCGCTCAAAAGCTATAGGTATGGCCGATATATGCTTTACGTCACAATCTGGTTAGTTTAGAATCAAAACAGAGGAATATAGCGTTTACTAAGAACCACAAATTATGGAATCGCCTCATGCTTATTCTCACAAATTATTCTACGGCTATGTATATACACGGCTTATTCTGCCGTTCGTTTTAGTCACGATACTATAACATGTTAAGTCATAATAGTCAGCAATCCAAAATCTTAATATCGTGCACATACTCCGTATATTAAGATTTCAGTATGATCTACCCTAACAACTAAAATTGCGGAAATCTCAAAAACCACTTAAATCTACCGGTGACAAATGATTTCAGACGAATTCAAAATAAATCAAGATGTAACAATTTATTTATCAGGTAAAAATGTATCAATGTCCATTACATAATTACACAATTATAAACCAGTTCAAATATAATAAATACATAACATCAATTACTCAAAAGATTTCTCTAAGAGTATTTAAAAGTTATGCATACACATAGAGATGTGAGTGGAAAACACTCACCACCTCCATGTGGGGGTTCTGTCTACAGAATGTCCCGTCTTGCTGCTGTGTCTTTTCCCTGTGTCTTTTTACCCAGACTAGAACAAAAGGATTGTAAATATTTATTGCCCCCGCACCTTATTTCAGGGGAGAGGAGGTGGTTTTCTTGAAGAAAAAAGAGAACAGAATTCTTCTAAGTTTTCAAACTTTCTCATAATACTAGTGACTGCTGTGAAACTGAGACCATTTTACCAATCGCACTGAGACATTTAAAATGATACTAAACATGAAATTGGAAAATAATAGATTCACAAGATACATCATACATAGTACATATGCATTCTTGGAGAACTTCAGTGACTTGAATCAGAGGGGAGGTAGGGAGTGGAGGGAGGGGGGGCTGGTCGCATGGATAAGTGAGGGCAGTTTGGGCAGAGTGTTGTCCTATTCCTTTGAAATCTTCTTTCCAGATGAGTTTTATTGCTTTATTGCAGGATGCTTGATCTGAGCTTTATCTTAGCAGGAAATCAAACCTTACACATTGAAACTTTGTTTTGTCAAGAATTTCAGTCTTAGGTGTGCTAATGTACCATACTGTCACGTTTTAGTCCAATGATGATGAAGAAGATTCAGGTAGAAGCGTGTTTATTAAAACAAAGTAAACAAGCTGCTGCGTCAATGACGCTTTGGGAACACCTCTGTGTGATTGCGTCTGATACACGTGTCAACTAGTCCAATGGCGAGAGTGAACGTCACGGGCAGGCGATGTCACAACCAGGAAAGGATTAACACACATCCGGAAAGAGCGGCTTTAGCTTTAATTAGCCGAGGCAAGTAGTTCACAGGGATGCAGGAAGTATGGTAAAGCAACATAGTGTCTCGTTTCCTTCTCAGGGAACTATGGTACAGTCTTAACCTAAAAAATTCCCTTTTGAGGGAACACACGCTACGTCAGTGATGCTTTGGGAACGATATACCAAAATGTCATACTTACAAGTGCCTGTCCATGTGAAACTGTGGCACAGACCTAAATGCCTGAGAACCTGGAACAGCATCCAGGTGAGGTTGTAAAAGCTCACAAACGTGAGCAGAGAGGACCAGCCTGCCGCATCACAAACTTGTACACCCAATAGTAAAGCCTTGGAGGCCGCCATACTCCTGGTAGAGTGAGCTCTGATAGCTAAAGGTGACGGCTGACCAGAGACCTCTTAAGCAAGAGCAGAGAGGGAGAGCCGTCGAGGAGAGACACTAGGCCTGAAAACGATTCAGCTCAGCCAGTGCGGCGCTACTTACTGTAGACTTATTCCTTCCCAGCAGACCTTCTCCTGAACTCCTGGGAGCAGAACAATTAGGGTAAAAGTGTACAGATATAACCTCTACCACATCTGTACCACAGCGTCCAGCCCCATAGTGGCTTGGTGTGTGAGGCAGAACCAAAGTGGGCAGTCTGTTGTATCCTGAGACACAAACAGATCCACTTCCACTTGGCTGTAAACCTCCCATATATGCTTCTCCGCCTCAAGGTGAAGTCTCCATTACCCTGGCCTCAGCCCCTGCCTCAACAGGATATCTGCTCCTATGATTTGGAACCCTGGAATATATATTGTTCTCAGGGAGAGCATCTTTCCTAGGGAACACAGAATGATCTGGTGCACCAGTTTGCGTAGTGGACGTGAACGGAGACCACCGTGGCAATTCATACAAGAGACCACCACCGTGTTGTCTGTACAGACAAGCATATGATGTCCTCTCAGATCTGAGAGGAAGTGCTTCAAAGCTATGAAGACTACTATCATCTTCAGGCAATTTATGTGCCACAAAAGATGATGACTCTTCCACAGACATTGAGCAGAGCAGCCTTCCATTACCTCTCCCCAACCTGTGAGAAAAGCATTGGTTGCGAGAGTGACTCAGCAACACTGTGGTCCAAACACAGAATGCTGGAACAGGAACCAAGGTTTCCTCCATCTTGATCAATTGGAGTGGGTTCCCCCAGGGGAAAACCCTTTGGTCCTGAGCCACCACTGTAAGGATCTCATGTACAGCAGGCCAAAAGGTATCACTTTAGACGCAGCTGCCATCAGACCCAACAGTCTCTGAAACTGAGTGACTGGCCTAGTTTAACTTCTTTTATTACTGAGAGGATTACAGCAATACGATCTGGCGAAAGGACAGCCCACATCGTCACTGAATCCCATGTCACACCAAGGAAGGTGGTCCTCTGTACTGGAGAAAGCATGTTCCAAGAACGACATCTCAATGCCGACCCGCCTTCTGCTTCAACTGTGCTAAAGCGAGTCATGTATATACATCAGAATGTGTAGAAGAGCTAGGCTGAATGGAAGAACCTGGTATTTCATTCTGGTATGCTTTGCCCCTAAGAGCAAACCTCAGGAACTTCCAGTGTTGTGGAAGGATGGAGACAAGGAAGTACGCACCCTTTAAATCTATTGTGACAAACCAGTCTTTGGATCTGATTTGACTCACGATCTGCTTCAGTGTCAACATCTTAAACTTGAGTCTCCCGACTGAACGATTCAGATGACTATCCTTCTTTGGAACAATAAAGTAACGGCTATGAAACCTAGAATTCGTCGGGTGGAGGGGAACGTTCCATAGCCTCCTTCGCTAATAAATACCAAACTAGATTCTGTACTTTGTCTCTATAATCTGCAGGACCCATTGAGATATGTTAGGCAAGAGCCTCAACTCTGCCAGAACATCTACCAAGGGAACCATCCTCTCAAGGTTGGTCTCTGGTGTACTTAAAGTAGCCACCTCAGTGACCTGAAACATTCTGTCAGGAAACAACCGATTTGACTGTTTTTCTGATCCTCCTGACACGGTGTTGTGTGAACGCTGAGTCATAAGCTCACTGGAAACCACTGCGCCCCAAGCCACCGAGTGTGGCGGCGTTGGCAGAATGGCCACCTGAGGGCTACAAAGTGGTGCGGGCACCATATACTAGGTGTACACCGCTCCACTTCTGCATAAGTATGCAAGTACATACTTCTTGACTTGAAGAACATTAAAAGTGCACATTCAATCCAATTAAGGGCACTTCTTTTCACAAGGGAATATTTTAAACAAATATATAGTTTAAAAAGTGTAAAATAAAAGATAAAACACAAATATATAATATATAACAACATGACACAATTTAAACTCCTCAGTGGCTCTGATGATAGTTTAATGATTTCTTGGTATTATTTCTCCTTGGTATTAAATGGTGCCATGGCCCCACTGCAATGTCTGGCTCTCAAACTCTCAGAAAAGGCCAGATGAGAACTCTATTGTGGGAAAGAGCCAGTGGGCACTAGAAAAGGATTTTTCTTTTTTCTTTTTTTTTTTTTTTTTCTGGGATGAGACCTTATTGACAAGCCTTGAACCATAACTGAGAGAAACCAATGCATGGCTACACCTGTAGAAAATTGGAGTCTCTCAGTTCTCTATCATATACACACAAAATATTACCAGAGCAGCCTCCTAACATTCCTGTTGTGGCAGATATGAGTTCTGGCACAAATATTTTAGGACAATAGCTTGGATGAGTTCTTAAATGCATCATAAAAGCACATCATGTCCTGGAAGAGAACAGAAACTGATCAAGGACATACCGTCCCCTTGGACTTATAAGGTTATTCTGAGCAATTTTGAGATATTTAGCTTCAAAGTTTTTGCATTCAATTCGACTTTATAGATAGAACATTTCTGTTTTCTAAATAAAAAGTCCCAAAATGTCCACAACATAAAAAATCGTGAATAAGTTGTCACGGAAAATAATCCAATTTTTACAAACATATCAGATCGAACCTTATCATTCCAAGGGGATAATATTGCGACTGCTTGTTGAGTTATGTTTTAGAGCTAAAGTTTGATTAAATGCAAGGTCTACCCTTATGAAAAAGTGTGCTTAACTGTATTGAATACGCACTTGTACTTCTTAAATGCACTTCAACAGAGTACAATTTAATGATTCACTTAAGTACACTTTTAAAAACTCTATTTTGTAAAAATGACAAATTAAAAGTTGTATTTTAAAGTACATTTTAAATAATTATGTTTTAGTAATATTTTGTTGTGTAAAGATATACTAAAGTAGGTCAAAAAAGCACTCTTGAGTTGAACTATTTGCATTTAAACAATTATATATTTTTTTCATTTAATTGTAAATAACATGTCTGAAACATTATATTCAGATTGCATGTAAGTATATTAAAAGTATGCTTTTCTGTTTCACAAAAGTATGATGTGAATGCTAAAAGCAATGGGAAGCATAAGAAATTCTTCAAGATTTTTTTCTAAAATATAAAGGCAAATGTGAACATTTTTGTCAAGCATCTCTACGATGCTGCTAATTAGGTTCTCTAAAGCATCACTTCATCTCCCATTTCCAGCTTCCAGCAAACCCACTTCCTCTCTGTCCCTTTCATTCCATGTAAGAAGTGACTCTGTCCAAAGAGGGTTCCAGTCTTGTGCACCAGTTCTCCTCACCAAAAGCTGTTTTATGGAAAATCTGAACCCACATTTTGTTTTCTCAAAGACTGATAGCTGAACTACTCTATGAAACAAAAATAATATTATTTTATTTGGCCTCAAAATTACAGAGGGCAACAAATAAGAAATTGAATTTTGCATAAATAAAACAAAGCATGTTTTAAAAACCAGGCCAAAAAGATTGCTATTATTTTCATGACAATTTAGCATGTTTTCCTCCTCAAATTTCTATTATCTTAATGAGCAAAAATCCCATTCTAATTATATGGCATCAAAATAATGACTTATCATGAAAATATCACAAAAAAGGTCCTAAGAATAGAATGCATTTTCTTTATGCAAAATAGCTATAATATATGCTGAATTTCAGCTTTATTTTGGCAACCCCAGATAATATAATAAAATGAATGCACTGTAATATAACAAAGACAAAAATGTCTCTTCCGAGATCTAGAAATAAATGAATTTTGAATTTCAAGTGATTACTTTGCATGACTAATACCAGCGTCAACTGAAATAGATATTTACTCATGCAGAATGTCATTTCTGTTTCTTTTGATTTTAGGGTAAAATATAATCCAGAGATTGTTTTGACTGTCGAAAGATGTCACTCGTGAAAAGGTACCCTTTTAAAACGTACTACTAAAACATAGGCTACCAGTTATGTAGATTTTTATGGGAAAATAAGGTACAAAGGTGTAGCTTTTGAATGTGTACTGCTCCAGTGACAGCTTTTGAAATTTTATTTATTTATTTTAAGAGAGCACTAGCATTGTTTCATAAGAGTATCACTATTCTATTCAAATAAGTTTTTATAGGTGTTGAGTAGATTTATTTTACAGGTAATAATGCAATGCTGCACATAGACATATAATTACTGCTGCTATCAATCGATTAAAAAAAATCTAATTAATCACACATTTTTCTGTAATTGTGATTAATTGCAACTAACATTAAAGTTTTAAATATATTTTCATATTGTAATACTTTCACAGTGAATCTTCAAAATAATGCAGAAACAATATAAAGATGGTGTATATTAAATATTTGTTTAAAGGCGTTTTTTTACTAAGCACTATGAATGAAGGCCAGTGTCACTGTTACCAGTGCTGATACAGATGTCTCTTTTACATTGATTTTTTTTCTCAATTTTAGCCATCAGCAATAGCCAACATTCCAGTTTAACTGAAAAATATCGTTTTTACAATATAATCCTTAATAAAGCCACAAAAGTGATTCAGTCAAGAGTAGTGAGTGATTTTGTGTCTTTGTCTTTTGTTCTTTGATTACCATTAATGACAGACAGCAGCAGGTTTATTAGGCTGCTGTCACTTTAAGACCTGACACACATGATGCAGATCTTACAAACATACAACTTTCTTACAACTCTTTAGGTTCATTTGACACTTTTTAACTCATTTAAGACTCTGCTTACGACGATACTTGCAGATAATGGTCATTTTGACATAATATTGTGTGTTTTTATCTACGGACGTGAACACCAACGGTGCTTTCCAGAGTCTAAGATTTGTCCACTCACACTTTCATCCAATAGGAAACAGACGTAGTCTATGACTTGATGTGCGTTGTCTCGAAAAATCAGTTTTGTGAGTCAGATGGCCTTAGATCCTTTCATGAATGATGCATGCTCTGACTCAAAGAGCTGGCCTCCACATGAAAGACATAAAATATGTGAATATGAATCTGATGGCAAACAACGTTCAAAGCTCAGCTCTGGAAAAAATATAAATAAGTTGGCTGTTTCCCATTGTGTTTTGTAGAGTACAAGGTACAGAGTGTGAAAAAAACAAGTCCAGTAGACCTCAATATTTATATGTTTCTTATATAGACTACTTCAAAACCTTCTCAAATGTGCCATCCTCAAAGTAAACCAAGTAAAGGAAAATACACAGAAACACAAGAACACAAATGCAGACTTGACCTGGTCACATTGCTGGTGCAGGTATACACTAACATTGCTAACTAACTTCTTTGCATTTCTGTGTAATGAAATAATTGTGACTTATGTGTTTTACTTGCAAGAAAATGTACTTGGCCAGAGAAGGCAACTACTTTTGAATGACTGTCGATGGAAAAATATGCTTTTTAGCCATATACGATAGTTACTGCATCAGCCAGCAGTAGCTAACTGCTAATGCTATTAGGGAAACAAACCTACGGTGGCCCAGTAGTGCACAACATAACGAAATTTAAAAAGCAAACATGAGTTCACAACACAACGGAAACAAGCTGCAACACAACGGAAACAAGCCACAATACAACAGAAACAAGCCACAACACAACGGAAATGAGCCACAACACAACGGAAACAAGTCACAACACAACGGAAACAAGCCACAACACAACAGAAACAAGCCACAACACAACGGAAACAAGCCACAATACAACGGAAACAAGCCACAATACAACAGAAACAAGCCACAACACAACGGAAACAAGCCACAACACAACGGAAACAAACAACAACACAACGAAAACAAGTCGCAACACAAAGAAATAAAGCCACAACACAACGAAATAAAGCCACAACAAAACGGAAACAAGCCACAACACAACGAAATAAAGCCACAACACAACGGAAACAAGCCACAACACAATGAAATAAAGCCACAACACAACGGAAACAAGCCAAAACACAACGGAAACAAGCCACAACACAATGAAATAAAGCCACAACACAACGAAATAAAGCCACAACACAACAAAATAAAGCCACAACACAACGGAAACAAGCCACAACACAATGGAAACAAGCCACAACACAACGAAATAAAGCCACAACACAACGGAAACAAGCCACAACACAATGGAAACAAGCCACAACACAACGAAATAAAGCCACAACACAACGGAAACAAGCCACAACACAAGGAAAACAAGCCGCAACACAAGGAAAACAAGCCGCAACACAACGAAATAAAGCCACAACACAACGGAAACAAGCCACAACACAAGGAAATGAGCCACAACACAACGGAAACAAGTCACAACACAACGGAAACAAGCCACAACACAACAGAAACAAGCCACAACACAACGGAAACAAGCCACAATACAACGGAAACAAGCCACAATACAACAGAAACAAGCCACAACACAACGGAAATGAGCCACAACACAACGGAAACAAGTCACAACACAACGGAAACAAGCCACAACACAACAGAAACAAGCCACAACACAACGGAAACAAGCCACAATACAACGGAAACAAGCCACAATACAACAGAAACAAGCCACAACACAACGGAAACAAGCCACAACACAACGGAAACAAACAACAACACAACGAAAACAAGTCGCAACACAAAGAAATAAAGCCACAACACAACGAAATAAAGCCACAACAAAACGGAAACAAGCCACAACACAACGAAATAAAGCCACAACACAACGGAAACAAGCCACAACACAATGAAATAAAGCCACAACACAACGGAAACAAGCCAAAACACAACGGAAACAAGCCACAACACAATGAAATAAAGCCACAACACAACGAAATAAAGCCACAACACAACAAAATAAAGCCACAACACAACGGAAACAAGCCACAACACAATGGAAACAAGCCACAACACAACGAAATAAAGCCACAACACAACGGAAACAAGCCACAACACAATGGAAACAAGCCACAACACAACGAAATAAAGCCACAACACAACGGAAACAAGCCACAACACAAGGAAAACAAGCCGCAACACAAGGAAAACAAGCCGCAACACAACGAAATAAAGCCCCAACACAACGGAAACAAGCCACAACACAAGGAAAACAAGCCGCAACACAACGAAATAAAGCCACAACACAATGGAAACAAGCCACAACACAACGGAAACAAGCCACAACACAACAGAAACAAGCCAAAACACAACGGAAACAAGCCACAACACAACGGAAACAAACCACAACACAACGAAAACAAGTCGCAACACAACGAAATACAGCCACAACACAACGAAATAAAGCCACAACACAATGGAAACAAGCCACAACACAACGAAATAAAGCCACAACACAACAGAAACAAACCACAACACAACGGAAACAAGCCACAACAAAACGAAATAAAGCCACAACACAACGAAATAAAGCCACAACACAACGAAATAAAGCCGCAACACAACGAAATAAAGCCACAACACAACGAAATAAAGCCACAATACAACGAAATAAAGCCACAACACAATGAAATAAAGCCACAACACAACGAAATAAAGCCACAACACAACAAAATAAAGCCACAACACAACGAAATAAAGCCACAACACAACGAAATAAAGCCACAACACAACGGAAACAAGCCACAACACAATGGAAACAAGCCGCAACACAACGAAATAAAGCCACAACACAACGAAAACAAGCCACAACACAAGGAAAACAAGCCGCAACACAACGAAATAAAGCCACAACACAACGGAGACAAGCTGCAACACAACGGAAACAAGCTACAACACAACGGAATAAAGTTACAACACAACGAAAACAAGCCGCAACACAACGAAATACAGCCACAACACAATGAAAACAAGCCACAACACAACGAAATAAAGCCACAACACAATGAAAACAAGCCACAACACAACAAAATAAAGCCACAACACAACGGAAACAAGCCACAACACAACGAAATAAAGCCACAACACAACGGAAACAAGCTGCAACACAACAGAATAAAGCCACAACACAATGAAATAAAGCCACAACACAACGAAATAAAGCCACAACACAACGGAAACAAGCCACAACACAACGAAATAAAGCCACAACACAACGGAAACAAGCTGCAACACATCAGAATAAAGCCACAACACAATGAAATAAAGCCACAACACAACGGAAACAAGCTGCAACACATCAGAATAAAGCCACAACACAACGGAAACAAGCCACAACACAACGAAATAAAGCCACAACACAACGGAAACAAGCTGCAACACAACAGAATAAAGCCACAACACAATGAAATAAAGCCACAACACAACGAAATAAAGCCACAACACAACGGAAACAAGCTGCAACACATCAGAATAAAGCCACAACACAATGAAATAAAGCCACAACACAACGGAAACAAGCTGCATCACATCAGAATAAAGCCACAACACAATGAAATAAAGCCACAACACAACGAAATAAAGCCACAACACAACAAAATAAAGCCAAAAACAACGAAAACAAGCCGTAACACAACGGAAATAAAGACACAACGGAAATGCTCTCGGTGCTCAGTAAAGTTAGAGTTCCTTGTTCTAAGAGTCCAACTCCACCACTTGGTAGAATTGGCAGACGTTCCCTTCATCAGGCGATTTCGTTGTGTTGTGGCGATTCGGTTGTCTTGCGCCTTTATTTCATTGTGTTGTGTACTTATGTTTGCTTTTTAAATTTCGTTGTGTTGTGCACTACTGGGCCACCGTACAAACCCCTTTATCATAACAAACCACAGTACTCAATGGGGCATCAGAGACACTTTCAAATGTCTGTTGCCTGTAGCGACGTTTCTGCAAAATCATATTATGTTGTTTGTTCCGTTTTTTTCAATATTTTCAAAGTGAAAAGTCCAGTGGGTGACGCTAAAAGTGTGTTTTATCCGAAACTGTGAAACTTTGTGAAACTGGAAACAATTACAATGTTTGTTGTATGTATCACGGCATTTCAGAAGTAAAATGTCTCAGTGGCACTAAAAAGTTAATGCTGTATCGAGTTTGAAAATAATGTATCGCTTACTCTAAACCCTAAAGAAAAGCATATGCAAGAAAACAAGAAAAAAAATGCCATTTTTGCTTACTTTTACAAATGTTCACAGGTCTCGAACCTGCATTCATCAGGTGTACTAGGTGAGTTACAGAGCATATTTACTGCAGCAAATGCATAAATATCGAGCTGGTTAAAGGATAGTTTACCCAAAAATTAAAATTAAATCATCATTTACTCACCCTCATGTTGTTCCAAACCCACAAGACTTTCTTAATCTTTGGAACACAACAGAAGATTTTTTTAATGAAATCTGACTGCATTCTGTCTTTGCATTTACCACCTTGAACCTCATTGTCTCTTGCGGAAGTTCAAACGTGCTGCATATCACACGAGAATGAACCTCATTGGTTCTTGCAAAGTGGTAGTTGCGTGGATCTTCAATGGAGGGACAGAAATCTCTTAGATTTCATTAAAAATATCTTTATTTGTGTTGCAAAGATGAATGATAGCCTTACAGGTTTTGAACGAAATGAGGGGGAGTAAATGGTGACAGAATTTTCATTTTTGGGTGAACTGACCCTTTAAGTTATGAAAATGATAGTTTACAAATCATATATGGTGAAAGTGTTTTGAGGTCATAACATATTATTTGTGCAGAGAACAACAGTATGTAACAAAAGTGCAGGGTTGGGGAGTAATGCAATACAAGTAACGTCTCGGTTACATAGGTAACCCTCGTTCCCTGAAGGAGGGAACGGAGACGTACGTCGGATGACCGACGAATAGGAATCTCGCTAGAGAGGCCAATCTACTTCGAGTGTAACTAAAACGAGCCAATGCATATTGGCATGCAATCATATGCATCAGCTGCTCACTCCGCGCAGCGCGGGTATATAATGAGCAGCAGGTGCGTTGCATCTTTAGGTTTTCGCTGAGGAGCCGAACCAGATAGGCGGCAGCGCAGCGGGGTACAGCAACTGTGGCGACGGGATGTACGTCTCCGTTCCCTCCTTCAGGGAACGAGGGTTACCTATGTAACCGAGACGTTCCCATTCAGTCGGTCACTTCGACGTACGTCGGATGACAGACGAATAGGAATCCCTACCAAAGTGCCACAGGAGCTGCCCTCTTCCAGCGCTCTGTTGTAAGCCACCCGAACCCCCTTGCCTGAGGACGGTGGGCCAGGGCTAACACAGAGGGTGTCAATCACTGCTGTTCCCAAACCCATTCAGTGAGACTATTGGATAACACTGGGAAGCGTACCCTTCGTGTAAAAGGGACGCTGCGGAAGCCACATCCTTCCCCGAAGGAGTTATGTGGAAGAAAAGTGGACTAACCGTGGGGTTGTCATATGGAAGAACTGGGGTGACTCCACTCGAGAGGTGGGTTCTCTTAGAGGGAAAGACATGGGCTTCGATTAGGAGCAACCGTGGAACTAGACATAGGGATCCCTGTAGGGTCACTCATATGGAACCCAGCCTAAATCCGGTTCTCAAGGATGCAGCGGAGTATAGGCCTGGCGCCAGACGCTCCGCCACGTCGGCTGCCGAAGGGAGATCGGAGGACTCAACAGGGTCTGCCTTGTAGGGACTCTCTGGAGAAATAAGCACATGTGAATGCAGCAAGCCGACACTAAGCCGGGGCCTCTCCGTGCCTCTGACCTGAGGCAAGCACACGGGAGGAGACCGACTCAACACGAAGGCTATAAAACCTAGCGAACATGTTAGGTGTCGCCCAGCCCGCAGCTCTACAGATGTCTGTTAGCGTGGCGCCACGAGCCAGCGCCCAGGAGGATGCAACACCTCTCGTGGAGTGTGCATGCAACCTGAGCGGGCAGGGCACGCCATGAGCTTGGTAAGCCAGGGCGATGGCATCCACTATCCAGTGGGCCATCCTCTGCTTGGAGACAGCCTTTCCCTTCTGCTGGCCTCCATAACAGACAAAGAGCTGGTCTGAGGTCCTGAAGCTTTGAGTTCTGTCTACGTACAGTCGCAAAGCGCGAACTGGACAGAGCAAAGCCAGGGCTGGGTCTGCCTCCTCCGAGGGCAGCGCTTGCAGGCTCACCACCTGGTCCCTGAAGGGAGTGGTAGGAACCTTGGGCACATAGCCAGGCCGGGGTCTTATTACCACGTGGCTGTCACCCGGCCCGAACTCTAGGCACGATTCGTCGACCGAAAAAGACTGCAGGTCCCCTACCCTCTTGATGGAGGCCAATGCAGCCAGCAGCAAAGTCTTCATAGATAGAATCTTTAAGTCTGCTGACTGCAAAGGCTCAAAGGGAGCATTCTGGAGAGCTCTCAGCACCAGAGCCAAGTCCCAAGAGGGTATGGAGGGGGGACGAGGAGGATTTAACCGTCTCGCCCCCCTAAGGAACCTGACGACCAGGTCGTGCTTACCAACGGATTTGCCATCTATGTGGTCGTGGTATGCCGAAATAGCAGCAGCGTGGACTTTGAGGGTGGAGGGGGACAGCCTACGCTCCAACCCTTGCTGCAAGAAGGAAAGCACGACTCCGATCGAGCATCTTCGGGGGTCTTCTCGGCGAGAAGAACACCACTCGACGAACAGGTTCCACTTCAGGGCGTAAGCACGTCTTGTAGATGGTGCACGTGCTGAAGCGATGGTGTTAAGTACCTCGGAGGGTAATTCACCTAGAACCTCCGCGTCCCGTCCAGGGACCAGACATGGAGTTTCCAGAGGGGAGGGTAGACCACCTTGACGGTTGATGCAACGGTCGCAGTGTTGTCCGTACGGACCAGCACATGCCTGCCCTGAAGCGGCCCCTTGAGGCGGCTCAGGGCGAGCCGTACTGCCAACAACTCGAGGCTATTGATGTGCCACTGCAGTTGGGGGCCCGTCCACACCCCTGACACTGCATGCCCGTTGTACGTGGCGCCCCAGCCGGTGGTCGAGGCATCCGTGAAAACCACAGCATGCCGGGACACCTGCTCTAGGGGCACTCCAGCCCGAAGAAACAAGGGGTCCGACCACGGGCTGAAGGTATGGCGGCACTCTGGAGTGATTGCCACCCGGAAAGTGCCGCGTTGCTACGCCCATCTCGGGACTCGGCCGTGGAGCCAGTGCTGAAGCGGTCTCATATGAAGCAGACCGAGCGGAGTTACTGCCGCTGCGGCCGCCATATGCCCCAGGAGCCTCTGAAAGAATTTCAGTGGGACCGCCGTCCTGCCGTTGAACGTATTCAGGCAGTTCAACACCGACTGAGCACGTTCCTCTGTGAGGCGTGCTGTCTGTTCGACCGAGTCCAACTCCATACCGAGAAAAGAGATCCTCTGCATGGGGGCGAGTTTGCTCTTCTCCCAGTTGACCTGAAGACCCAGCTGGTTGAGGTGTTTGAGCACCAAATCCCTGTGTTCGCACAACTGATCCTGCGACTGAGCCAAAATGAGCCAGTCGTCTAGATAGTTGAGGATGCGAACGCCCTGTTCTCTCATGGGAACAAGGGCTCCCTCCACGACCTTCGTGAAGACGCGGGGAGACAGGGCCAGCCCGAAGGGTAAGACTCTGTACTGATATGCTCGACCTTCGAACGCATATCGCAGGAATGGCCTGTGTTGCGGAAGGATCGAGACATGAAAGTACACGTCCTTCAGGTCGATCGCTGCAAACCAATCTCGGGGACGGATGCACTCGAAAATGCGTCTCTGCATGAACGGTAGCTTGTAACCCACCGCCTTTCTTGGGTACAGTGAAGTAGGGGCTGTAGAACCCCGACTTCATATCGGCTAGAGGGACCGGCTCTATCGCGTCCTTCGCCAGTAGGACCGCGATCTCCGCACGCAAGACAGGAGCATCGGCAGCTTTCACTGAAGTGAAGTGGACGCCCCTGAACCTCGGGGGACACTGGGCAAACTGAATCGCATAGCTGAGCCTGATGGTCCGAATGAGCCAGCGAGACGGACTGGGGAGCGCTAACCAGGCTCGCAGAGACCGTACAAGCGGGACCAAAGGGACCGCAGGCGTACCCGCCGTGGGGCAGCGAGGTGGAACGCAGGGACGCGGCCTGGGAGGCTCTCTTTGTGAGGCGGCCCGAGGCGGGGTCAGAGTGTGCTGTGCAACACTTACCTGGTTCCACGGGAGGACAGTGGGAGCAGGCGGAGCCTTGGCTGCCTGCTGCACGCTGCTGTCCGCTGGCGATAGAAGAGGAGGATGAGAGTGGTGAGGTTCCGGCCCTCCCACTACTCTCCGAGTCCTCTTCGGACCCGGAGATGGGTGAAACTGCTCTTTTATTGATAATTTGGGTACCGCCGGCTGTTGAGCCAGCGGCGGAACATAAAACAAACACAAAACAGGATTCTCCACCCGGCCCTCCTCCGGGGGAAGGAGTGGTGCGGTCACCCTCTCCTGCAGAGCAGTCCCCTCCATCTCCAGGTCGCCTGTCCTAGGGCCTCTTGCTCCTGGCTTTGCCGCCCTTCTTGGCGGGGGCCTGGACAGGCTGGGCACCCCGACCACGACCGGCTCCACGGCGCCGCTTGGATGCCGGCTGCTGCTGTTGGGGAGCGGGGGCGGCCGCGGGGGAGCGCCCTCGGCGACGAGCAGCCCGAGGCGCTGCGGGCGGTGGAGGTGCAGCAGCTGACCGCCTCGGCAGGATGTGCTTGATGGCCTCAGACTGCTTCTGTACAGCCGAGAAGAGAACTGTTGGGCGAAGTTCTCGACCGCGTCGCCGAAGAGGCCAGCCTGGGACACGGGGGCATCAAGAAACCTGACCTTGTCGGTATCCCTCATGTCAGCCAGGCACAGCCAGAGATGGCGTTCCTGGACCACCAACGTGGACATCGCACGACCCACTGACCACGCAGTGACCTTCGTCGCACGAAGCGCGAGGTCCGTTGCGGCACGAAGTTCAGATTGTCAGTTTATATCTCATAATTTTGACTTTTCTCAATTTTCTCATTTTTGACTTAATAACTGGCATTTGCAACTTCATATCACGCAATTCTGGGGGAAAAAGTCAAAAACTTCAACTGGCTTTTTTGAGTTTGTTCCAACACACTTGTTGTGAAAGTATTTAGATTAAGTTCCTAAACTTGAGTAATGAAATACGTTACAAATGACTTTTTAAAGCATGTATTTTGTAATCTGTAGTGAAATACATTTTAAAAGTAACCCACCCAGCCCTGCAAAAGTGTCATCATAAATGTGTGTTAAAAGAAATAAAAGTTGTTGGAGTTTCATTACCTCTAATGTTCATTTTAGCTGGAAGCTGCAGTGAATTGTTTTTATCGTGCGTTTTTGAAGATTTACAAAAATGCAAGTAGAGGCACGTTTTTCGAATGAGCCTTTGTTGGATATTTTTTTTAAATATAGTTCCCCATCATTTATTCAATGATGTACGTAGGTGAGGAATCATGTGATGCTGGAGCTGCTTTAACTTCTCTCTCTCTCTCATCTGGCTCTATCATACACTAGTCTTATCCAGAGGGAATCCTGTCTGGCCTAATGTACTGTCCCTCAACAGATTGGACTTCTGCCTCTTTTTGATATTTCTGCTCCAGTGGAGAGTTAAATAAATGTCCTGCTGGCCCGCAGCTCCAGACTCAGCCCCATCACTTGCCGTTCCAGGCTGCACTGCCTTTCCAATAGCCTTTTAATTTGGGTCAGAGTGATTTAGAGGCAAAGCTATGCATGACAAATTAAGCACCTCGGAAGCAAATGTCTCCCCTGTAGTTTGAAGTAAGTCTGCTTGGCTACACAATAGACTTGCTCTGTAAGGTGCAAACAGCAATAAAAAGGTTCTCAAATGCAGTGGCTTATACAGAAACAGCCTGCGTTCTGGGAGAATATAAATATTTTGCCAATTCTGACAATGTGCAATGGTGGGTGAAAGCCAACCACTGTGTTTTAGACCAGCATAATGGAGGTTTTCTTCCTTGTGAAATCCTCCTATGAGCCTCACCCAAACAATGCGATTGGCTGCATGCGTCCTTGTTTGAATAAGCGAATCTGAGCGATGGAAGATTCTTATTATATGTGTACACATGAGCATCTATCCGCAAGACGCTATCAACCATAGAGGCAATGTATTCTTTTTCCCGTCCCCTGCGAGACACTGTAAGGTCTTCAGCCTCTCACATCCAGCCCAGTGCCCTTGAAGGAGCACATCTTTCTTGATTCCAAGTGTCTGTAAACTGATGAATTGTATATGTTGGATGAAGCAGTATTCTTGAGCTATTGTAGCCTAATTTTCAAGGGCTCTCCATCACAATGATGATAGTTGTGGTTGAAATCATCCTTTAAAACACTTGTTGGTGATTTTTTTACACACATTTCCAGGAGCTATACATAAAAAATGAAAACTTAATTAAATTAAGGGGGCATTTTCCACAGAATTAAATTAATTTCATTAGTAACAAATTATTTTTGGAATGAATTTGGTAGCGGTATGACATGAAATGCATGATGCAATGAAAGTGCAACAGTACATATCCATAAATGCACATAAAAACACATTACATTTTGTAATATACATTGCGGCTTGAAAGTGTAAATCATTATTCATTATATCATTATAGACTTGCCATGGTGAATTAGATTAAGACACAACAACAATTTGAAAGACAGACTGAGTACTTCAATTAAATTTTGTTCAATTCGAACAAGAAAAATGTTTGTTTAAGTAAACAAGGACAAGTTATATTGGGAGCCTGCCAATTATTGCTTCATCACAAGATATTTTATGGTAAAAAAAAAAAAAAAAGAAAAAGTTCTATTTAACATCACCGGAATGGTAGGAATGGTCCTGTAAAAATAGTCACACTTGTGTTGTTTATGACTGCATTGGAAATTCATGGGAGACAAATTTAATTTGGTGAAAATGTTTGGTTCAATTTCCAAACAAAATCTTACTGAGATATCAACTTCAAATTTAGAACACAACTTGTTAATATTCATGTTTTGGAAAGTATATACATTTCATATACAACAGTATTTTTGTGTATTTTTCATAATAAACTTCTTTAGAACTTTATTTTTTCAGCAATAATCTGCCAAGTGTTGTCTTTAAAAACAGACCAAACTTAATTCTTTACCGCTCCAAATCATTCAAGATATACAACAGTTTAAGTTGGAAATTTCATTTTCCGATCTACGCTCAAAAAGTGATTAACAGTTAATAAATGGATAATAGCGATTCCATAAATATAATTTAGTACCATAAAATCCCATAAAAATATAACTTAATGAATATAAAACATTATCAAACTAAAATACTGTACATTAATTTCAATGAAACAACAACAACATCAACAACAACAACAACAATAATAATAAAAATGATAATAAAATGCCTCACAAGCCAATAATTCAGTTAAATTTCAACCCTCAGTTTTATCGTGGCTTCATTCTTCTAAAAGAATTTAAAAAATAATAATTCTTCATTCTTCCTTGCTAAACAAGCAAAAACAAGAAAGAAAAAGAAAAAAAAAGTGTGCTGAGTGTGTTGTATACCCATCACTGTTTGTATATACTAAAGGAAAGACATCAACAGCTTGCTGGATATAGCCTACAGTCTTCTGAATGAAAGTGTTTGATCAGAGAATCCTGCTTGTATTCTCATCAGAATGTCTTCACTCTTGAGTTTAACCCCCTTAATATCTCTTTACTCAATCTTTCTGAAAGATATTCCTTGTGTGTCACTGTAACAATGCATTCACTGAAGAAAAAACATAAATAACATAAAAACACCAGCCACTCTTTCCAACATAAATATTGCTTTTGGGTGTTGCATGTTTGTTTTCTCCTAAAAGAATAGAAAACAACAGTTATACATGCTGTATTTGAGAAATAAATGGCAATGGACAAAATTAGTGAGTTTCTTTGAATATTGCATGCAGTGACAGTTTATATAACAGTTAAATAAAAAAGTGACAACGAATAAGCGAATGTGTTTTCATTGCATTTTGCTTCTTATTGCCACTTGTCCTGCTTTTGTGTGAATGTAAATCACAGTTACGAAATTGATGTGGTGTCATCTATGAAGATAACAAAATTGGCCAGTAAACAGTGGCATATTTTAAACTGCTGTGTGCTCAGACTGGGACTCCATCTATTAGTTGTTTTTCCCCACCTCCGTGTCACCTTATGGATCAGTCGCTCATGGGAGGAGAGCAGTTCGAGTGTCTAAGTGTCACTCAGACTATCTATCATCGAGCACTCTGGGTAAACCGAATGCAATGTTTGCATCAAATTAGGCGTGTGTGTCTCCTAGGGAGCTGGATGCTTGTCTTTCTTCTTTCCCCTCATTCTCTGTTTCACTGAACTGAGGAGATAGACGCGGGAGTGATGGAGGTCTTTCCTCTGCGCTGTGGAGATAAGTCTAATTCAAGCCCTGAATGCATTTAGGACTCCGCTCTCTGATAGAGCTCCTCTGATGAGCCCATTCAAATCCTTA
Organism: Opsariichthys bidens; assembly: GCA_037194245.1. Classification (NCBI taxonomy): domain Eukaryota; kingdom Metazoa; phylum Chordata; class Actinopteri; order Cypriniformes; family Xenocyprididae; genus Opsariichthys; species Opsariichthys bidens. The sequence goes on along the minus strand of CM074277.1, from coordinate 7,421,895 downwards.
AAGGATGCCCTACTCCACCCATCCCAATGTCGGGCAGATTGCCACGAGATAGTTGCGTAATCTTGTCGGAGTGGTAATGCCTCGTTTTTGATGTGCAGTATCCCATTATTTCTGGGCAGCAGATAGGAACTTAATTAGAAACATAATGGATCTGCCGCACATCAGACAAGGCTAATTAAGACGGCCCGGCGTGCAAGATAATTGGGGTTTTTGTGAAGACCTTGGGTCAGATGGACCCCTTTTTAAATTCCAGGCCCCACTGGTCTGCGGCGTTCAGGTCATCCACTCATGAGATCAGAGAGAACGCAATGGGCAGATTGCTTCCTTACTTAAACACTTACTGAAACCCAGAGGAAGAGACGTGTTTTATTTGACATGTGAAGTGTTTTTTGGAAGTTAAAAAACTTTCGCCTATACCACATTCTGAACACTGGGTTCTTTTCCTGTACAACGGCGTTAACTCGCTGCTTAACTACCGTAGCTAGTCGCAACTGTTTTCTGAAACCTCAGTAACTGTGTCACACATCCATTAGTGGTGGTTCAACAATATAGAGCAGTCGCTAACCGTGTTGTTTCGCAGGTGATGGAAAAAAAAAGATCTGATTTATCGGTTTGAGATCGAATGACCTTTTACGCCATATTCAGGGTTCCTTTTGCTGTTCTAGATCACATATGCAATAACAGTGCTTTTATTCTACTAAATAAAAGACATTTTGCACATTTAAAGAAAAATATGAAAGATATAGATCTGTCTGTAGCTTTCTAGTAATCCTGAAAACCTTAATTAGCTTGTTCAGCGTATAAGGCACCTCACTAAACTGATTTCGGACAGACTTCTGACGCAGCGTAACAGTTATTTTTCTAGCTCAACCGTCACAGAATGTGAAGCACAGGATTGTGGGATATCAAAGACAGCAATGGATAATCTATGATACTTCAATCAGATGAAGGTAACAGGAAACAGGAAGTGAAGCTAACATTGGATTCGGACATGTCTTAATGCCTTCCTACCTTGAAATGAATGCTAAATTCTCCGAAGGTAGCATTTTCCGGTTTTCGGATGTAGCCAATCTCTGGTTCCGGTCTCTTAAGGCAGTTTTTCTTTGACTACCTTGTGAATCAATGCCTCCAGGGTAAAGTTGCCACCTTGTGGATAAACTAAATACTGGAAAAAAAAATAAAAAAATAAATGCACATGTGCAACCTATGTATACAAGAACAAGTGGTTATAAAAATCCGGCGATGTGCATAAATACGCACAAACTCTTGTGATGACGAAAATTCACGTCACGCACAATGTACTCTGTCCCTCGAGTCCTTTCCTCTCTCACTCCTACTTCAGTTCCTGTGCTCTCTCCATATACTTTCTAAATAAACATTTCAAAATAAATCTAATAATAGTAATAATACTAATAAAATCCTATCAAACTTCACTGGCTCTTGTGCCTCTGTTCTGTTTGAATCAGGTTTAATCGTTTAATCGTAATCGCAATCACTTATATAGTTTTATATACAAAAACGTCAATACACAATAGTCCAACCAAAGACAATGGTGTTTGATAACAATCATTATTAAATTATTATTTTGCAATTTCATTTAGTGAACATGGGGCGCTTCACCTTGAAAGAAAACAGAGTGGTCTAAGAAGTGCAGATGGGTTGGGAGGGGGTCAAACTTTTCACTTTTTCTGGGCCGAGGCTCGTCTTGGCTTTTCTTCTCCACCCACTTTCTTCTTGGACTTGAGAAGACACCATCGTGATTCACTGTGTTCTCTGGTTTCTCCAATATTGGGTTTGTGTGAATCTAAAGTGTGTTTGGCTTTTTCCAAAGTCATATTGCTGTGTATTCTGAGATTTTTCCTTCAGACCAGCAGCTGTGTAAGAGGGTAAAATGGTTTTGGAGAGTCTTGCAGTATGTCTTGATCATCAAGAGTTTGCACTCCATTCAGAAGTGTTGATAATGATTGGTGATACCTTTTAGAGTTGGCAGTGTTGTCACAGACATTTTTAATCTATAAATAAATTGTATTAATTAATTCAGCCAGCAATTTTCTTTTATTCATAAATAAAAGACTTGGATATGAGTATTTCAAGACTTCTGAACATTTGCATGTCTGCAGTAGGCGTAACATCTCTGATTTTATTACAGCTAAAATGGAGCTGGGACAGTTTACCCAAAAATGAAAATTATCCCATGAATTACTCCCCCTCAGGCCATCCATGGTGCATACGACTATCTTCTTTCAGATGAACACAGTCGGAGTTATATTAAAAAATATACTGGATCTTCCAAGCTTTATGATGGTTGTCAATGGCACTTAAGATTTTGAAGCCTCAAAAAAGTGCATCCACCCATCATTAAAATGAGAAGAAATATCCATAATTAAAACTTTTTAAACAATAATAACCAGCTTCCGACAAACATCCGTACGCAAGACGACTTACATTGAGCAAAACAAAACCTCTGTCACAAATTAGAAGTCTAAAACAAGATTTTTTAATAGAAATGTCTGAGGATTTCAATATAAGTGAAGAGGAACTTGAGTTTATTGCCCAGCCCTATTTATTTGAACTATTACGTCCTATATCATACGTTGCAGCAGAGGTCACGGTTCCACCATAAGTCTACTTGCGTACGGATGTTTGTCAAAAGCTTATTATAGTTTATAAAGTTTTAAATATGGATGTTTTTCTCACAAAAAACCCATCGTTTTGCTTCAAAAGGCCTTTATTAACCCCTTGGAGTCATATGGATTAGTTTTATGATGAATGGATGCACTTTTTTTGGCTTTAAAATCATGAGTGTCATTCACTCCCATTATAAAGCTTGGAAGAGCCAGGATATTATTAATATAACTCCGATTGTGTTCATCTGAAAGAAGAAAGTCATATACACCTATGATGGCTTGAGGGTGATTAAATCATAGGATAATTTTCATTTTTAGGTGATCTAAACCTTTAACACTTCTAATAATTGCCCAGCCACAAATCTGACTGTATCTATCAGACTAAAGAAATATTAATAACTATTAATGATGGACCATTATTCTAACGTGTTATCAAGAAATGTTTGTTAGGTGCATGGCTGTTATAAAGTGTAGAAACAAAACAGTTTTTAATCAATAAATCCACAATGGAAAAACACAGGAGATCGTTGGAGATTTACCTAACACAACCACTTTCAACATAGATGATAAAGCACAAATAAACTAGGGAAACTAGAGAAACAGAACAGGAAATATGGAAACTAATAAACAAACAAGGAAACTAGCTAGGGAACAGAGCAAACAGAGTGAAATGAAACTAATACGTGAATGTATTATCATTTAGGGCTGTCAGCTAATTTTGTACTTTGTTAATTAAAAACAAACTTTTATGTTTAATTTATCTACCCTTTGTGCTCCCAAAACTTTTAGAAATATTCAGAAAAGACTCAAAAGCTATTACACATTAACACCACATGTTCTGTATTAGAACAGCATGCTATTGAAAATGGCAGGGTGAATTATTAAATGATAATATAATAAAAATATTATATAGCAGAGACTGGAATTTCAAAAGATTGATAATGCTTTCCCATTGAGAAAAGAGAATTTATTTCACAACATGAAATGCAGGCAGGTCTGTGAGTTCCTGAGTGAGAGAGTTTTCTATTACTCCAATGAGTGAACAAAATTAGGGGGCTGGAGTTTTGCTTGAGAAACCCTGCGGAGTTCCAAAGCAAGCAGCAGTGATAACAAGATCATGTCCAAGCCTTTTATCGAACAGCGTGAACAGGCGTAGGAGTTCAGAATGTGCCTGCAAAATTCATTATTTTTCTCTGCTAACAATGATCAATGGCTGTCAATGGACACACTGAGACCGGGCCTCTCTTAAACAGATCTTATTGGTCTGATTGGAGCGTGCTGCGGATCGACCGCTCTTCTCTGATCAATACTGGTGAGATGGCCAGTGAGAGATTACTTTTTTGAGAGACCTGGGGGTGTGTATCTTTGTTTGTCTGTTTACAGAGGATTCAGCTGGAGAATAAGCCTGGGGAACAAGACAACAGGAGAAAAAAAAAATGGCTGAAAACCAGGTGACAAAAAGGCCTAATTAACTGTAATGGCTGCGGCTTTATATGATCACAAAAGGCAATTATTGGGCTGTCGCTCCCAGGGGTGGAGTTTTGGCGGAGTCTCACATGGTCAGGCTCTCTGCCAATCACAAGACATACTGTACGTAAAACAGGAATATGAATTCAGGCACAGATGCTACATGCATTATGAAAATTTGGAACTGGTTAGTTACTCCCTTAAGAGTCGTTTATCACTAAGTGGTTGTAAAATGAGCAATAATTAAGAAATAGCAAGTGCCCGGTTCTGATGGCGTACGTTGGGTATTTTAGATGGCCAAAGAAGTTTAAAGCCTTGATTATTTTAGGCCACTGAATTAATTAATGTATTATTGCATTATTTTAGGACAAACAATTTTTTTTACACTGGCCAACCGATGGCAACAGCAGTGAGCCGCCAGTCTCTATGACACGGTTGGATGAGTCATAAGCTATCAAGAGAAACCACTTTGATTCTCTGTTCTATTTGAAGTTCGAGTGCCTGACCTCTTTTTGACCAAAGAAAGGCTGTCCATGGCCCCTATTATAGCTTTACACGACCACTACAGCCTTCTGCTCTAACATGACCCATCTATAACACGTTAAACACAGTGCCACAGTTTTTTGTGTCACCTGGTGGCTAGTGGACTTGAATAATAACGACAGGTATTGTTCATTTATAATGCTTTCCTGTTAATGGTTATAGTAAATTAACCACAACATATCGGTAATCATAATAAAAAGGTTATAGCTTCTAAACCATATCTGAATCAAGTCAAGACTGTCTTTTATTATTTGCATTATTTGCAAAGTCTACAATTTGAACTTTCGATGTATTATTTTAGTTGTTATTAGTATAATTGAGAACTATTTAAGTGTAAAATACTACTACTACGACTAATAATAATAATTTTTAAAAATCAGTATTCAAAATAAATGGCGGTGCCAGGCATTTTGTCTGAGCTCCCATTTATCAAAGCAACACAAAGAGGAAATCTGTGAGTTTGAAAAGTGAGATTTAAAGTTAGTTTTGGGACCCTAGCTAGAACAGCCCATTCCTGCCAGGAGGGTTTGGGTTGCTTGTGAGCTGTAGTAGTCGAGCTCAGCAAGTGTGATGCCAGCAGATTGTGACCAGCCTAATGCAATTACATGGCCAGGCCTCCCAGGCTCCAGCCTAAAAAAAAAAAAAAAAAACAGGGTTAGTGATTTGCCCTCCGCTCCAGTGGTCAGGCTAGCTGCCATCACCAGCTAATCCCCATATTAGACACATGTCGGCAGAGATGAAGAAATAGCCCAGTGATACAATCCCAGAGTCCAGTGGAGTTTATACTGAAGTCTGTACAGAGGGACCTGCTTGGATTTGCATTTCCCTGGTTCCCTTGAAACACATGAAGCGAGTTAATCCAGTTAGCCATGGACATGTGTAAACACACACTTACTATTGTGCGTGACAACCATTTAAATATCTCACACAAAAGGAATCTGGGGAAGACTTTTTGTTTGTAAAATATACTGAACTCATGAACTTAATACAGACAGCTTCCTCAATTTTAACCATTCAAATTTAGTGACACTTTACTGGAAGCCTTCATATAATGCATCATAAATTCATACATTGATACATGGTGGACCATTCATTCTTTTTTTAAGGGGGTGGAGGGTACAGTCCCAGTCCCCCTTCTGGTCCCCTAGTTAAGTCAAGTCCTTTTACTTTTATTTTCGTTTACTTGCATTCAAAAACAAGCAAGATGACGAGATGGGGATCTGTTTGCAGCAATATAACTTTATTTAACAAAACACAGAGGGTTTAAATACACAAGATAATGAGAACTGAACAAGAAACAGGTGGCAAACATAATCAGAAATGAGAACATGCTCAGAATCCATGGTCCCGTTTACACTAGTGCATCTTCGTTTTAAAAAAGCATTAGTTTTGCTATGATTAGGTCTATTGTTTATACTACACCAGCGTTTTTGAACCTCGAAAATTCGAAAATGCTGCAGACCCCGTTTTAGTTTCAAAACACTGGGGTTACGTTTCAGTGTAAACGCACCAAAACTGAGACTTTTGTAATGGCAGGCACATGCTTATTTAAAAAACATTATATTATTGAACAAGGAATTAAAGTCAGTTGCTTCAATGTGATATTTTTTATCAGTACTTCGAAACAAAAGAAGAAATTTATTAAACTGAAAACATATTATAATAAAAACATGAAATTTGGGGTTGATAATGTGTTTTTATGCATTTAGCTCTTAAAAGTAAGGAAAGTGTTAAATATGTTATATTTTTAAGGTTGTATTATGAATGCATTATGTATAAAATAAGCATTATAAAAACTTAAATAACAAATGTATTCTTGTTAAAAACATCTTATATTTGTAATTGGTCTCCAATTTGCATAAAGTGAGCCGCTGACATTGCTGAAGGTGAATGAATGGCTCTATGAGTCTGGGATACCCACTGAGATTGTTAATAATTGCTGCTTTGATGCTAAAAAGAGCACATTAACCGATAGCAAACTCAGCAGCGTGCCAGCCAAATGGACAGCAAGTTAAATGAGAAAAGATCAGCGTTACCAGACATATCACTTTCTTTCTCCTGTAGAAACTACTGGATGTGCTGCTTTTGCCAATATTTCGTTGTCTTTGAAGTGAAAAATACTGCATTTTCATTGAACTGATGCCGTATTTTCTACTTTTACAGGTCTTTGTTCTAAATTACTGTGGATGAGCGGATATATTATGCATTACACACACACAAAATAGCACACATCCAGTGAATCTTTATTAAAGCAAAAATTCCGTGCACACATGCACACAAAGAAATGTATTCAGATGAGCAAGAGAAAATGAATCATCTAGCTTTATTTGGAACACGAATTGTTTCAAGAGCGTGCATTTTTTTTTTCTGTCTTTAATGAGCTGATAATTGGCAGGTACTTCTATGGTGACACGTGCCTGAACCGTAAGAGAAGTACTCTGATCTTCTTAATTTCCCTGCTGAATGAAAAACGAACTTATTACTAATGAACCCCCAGTGTAAATATGCAGTAAATGCTCCCTTTACAGGGTGCCAGCTTTATCAGCGTGATCTCTCACAGCGGGAGCCTGGAAATTTGTTCGAATTCACCTCAAAAGGCTGCTGAAATTGGACATCTCTGTTGAAAATATGGTGTGATTTCATAAAGCCCTGAGCCGAGTATTTCCTTACAGATCACACAGACTTTCTTATAACGCCTAAGTTACATCACCTTCCTTCCCTTTTTATCTAACCATCTAAGAGTGGATGGGTTCCAGTGTTCACTCTTGCGGAGCCTGACATTACTGCTCATATACTGGAGTATCAGCAAGCTGTTAAAATCTTTGCATTGGACATCATTTGTAGAAAAGCAAGTAACGCCGTGGGGAATTAACTTGGGGGGAATTAATTGTTTGATTGCATTGTTTATTTGCAAACAGTGTGTGCGCTGTTTTAGTGTGTGATTCACAAGGAATTTTGCAGATCAGCCACACAAACATGAAAAAAAGAAAGAAAGAATGAAAGAAAGCCGGTGCCTTGCAGAACAATGCCACAAAACAGCATCATGAAAGCCTCCTGGGACATAATAAGAATTGTGCTTACACTTTTTTTTTTTTTGTGCTCACTATTTCGAAGGACCACTTTAGAAAATCTACTAAGTATAAGTTAGTGTGTGTATATATACATATATACATATATATATATATATATTATATATATATATATATATATATATATATATATATACAGTGGTTCATTATTTTCCTCATTAATGTACACACAGCACCCCATATTGACAGAAAAACACAGAATTCTTGAAATTTTTGCATATTTATTAAAAATATAAAAACTGATATATCACATGTCTTAAGTATTCAGACCCTTTGCTGTGACACTCATAGATTTAACTCAGGTGCTGTCCATTTCTTCTGATCATCCTTGAGATGGTTCTTCACCTTCATTTGAGTCCAGCTGTGTATGATTATACTGATTGGACTTATTAGGAAAGCCACACACCTGTCTATATAAGACCTTACAGCTCACAGTGCATGTCAGAGCAAATGAGAATCATGAGGTCAAAGGAACTGCCTGAAGAGCTCAGAGACAGAATTGTAGCAAGGCACAGATCTGGCCATGGTTACAAAAAAAATTCTGCTGCACTTAAGGTTCCTAAGAGCACAGTGGCCTCCGTAATCCTTAAGCCAAACTGAGCTATCGGGGGAGAAGAGCCTTGGTGACAGAGGTAAAGAAGAACCCAAAGATCACTGTGGCTGAGCTCCAGAGGTGCAGTCGGGAGATGGGAGAAAGTTGTAGAAAATTAATCAACACTGCAGCCCTCCACCAGTCGGAGCTTTATGGCAGAGTTGCCTGACGGAAGCCTCCCCTAAAAAACACCAGAAGGAATCCAAGATGTTGGGAAGTAAGTTTCTCTGGTCTGATGAGACCAAGATAGCACTTTTTTGGCCTTAATTTGAAGCGGTATGTGTGGAGAAAACCAGGCACTACTCATCACCTGTCCAATAAAGTCCCAACAGTGAAGCATGGTGGTGGCAGCATCATGCTGTGGGGTTGTTTTTCAGCTGCAGGGACAGGATGACTGGTTGTAATCGAGGGAAAGATGAATCTAAGCACAGGGATATCCTGGATGAAAACCTTCTCCAGAGTGCAGAAGGTTTACCTTCCAACAAGACAATGACCCTAAGCACACAGCTAAAATAATGAAGGAGAGGCTTCACAACAACACCATGACTGTTCTTGAATGGCCCAGCTAGAGCCCTGACTTGAACCCAAATGAGCATCTCTGGAGAGACCTGAAAATGGCTGTTTCTGAAAAGGATACCATTATTTTCTCAGTGTAACACTGTGAACATGCGAAAACAGAGACATTATGTTTCTTTACAAATTGACATCGCCGACTACTGGCATGGCACAATTAATACAGTGTTTTTAGTCATTTTTACAGATCAGTGTGAACAGGGATCATTTTGAAAATGTTGTCGCCTATAGGCGAAAAACACGAAGGCAAAACTTTTCCATTTTTAGTACACTGATGATGTGTAAGCTACCCTAAGCTTTGACGTCACTGTGTATGTCTGAATGTGTACACTATCTAACTCAACTCACACATGACAGATACCACAGTGGTCAAATCCAGTTTGACATTTTAAAGAGAACAGTTCACTTTCAGTCGCTCACCACTACGTCACGTCAGCTGTCCCAGGGAGACCAATTCGTCAGTCACGACTGACGTGATGTCTCCGTTGCCTCCTTCAGCCAACGAGGGTTACCATACGTAACCAAGACATTATCTTCCTTAAGAATACACTGACCTCATGAATACTTTTAGCTTCAGGTCTCTGTTGTACTCTGCTAAAGAGAAAGTACTGTTTCCTCACTAAAAAACACAAGAGCTTTTCCATATTTAATGCAGCCATGAGAATAAAAAGTACTTTAATGTTTTCCTTTTTTTTCCATGAGAACAAGCACTTAAGAGCTTAGTGTATCATAAAAACAGCAGAGTAGAAAGAAAAGACATGTTTTCATTAAACATATTAGAGGGATTAAGAGGAACCAAAATATCTATTCAGTTTTTAACTTTTTTATGTCCATAACTGCATGTTTTTAAGTGTATGCGCACTTCAAGCAGGGCTTAAACCTTGCTTAAATGAGTCGTTTTCCCTGCCGTTAATAACTTGGTGTGTTAAACTTTTTTTTGGAATGACTTTCAGCCATGATAAACCTCATGTAAAGTTTATAAGAAATGCTTTTTCTTCTCTTTTATTTCAGATCATAAATTTGCTCGAAATCTTGCATATATTTGGTCAGCTGTGACATATGTTACTCTTTTCCTCATTATCATTCTTTATGGAGCATTGCAGCAGCTTCTTTATGGCCAACCATTATGCTCTCCTTTTTTGGCTTTTTCGACATTAATAAAAATTTGTAATCCATTCCCTGAATATGAAACAATGCAGCGCACAAAGAAATCACAAACGACATTTGAAGCTACCCCTATTTGATGTCGCCTAGAAAGGAGGGGTCCGAAATTAATTTTCTGTTTCTCAAAAACGCTCCAAAGATAAACGATGACTGAAATATAGGCCACATTTGGTGCAGTGGCAGATGTTGTCAGGTGATTTTTCTCTACAGCATGCATGCTTTTTAGCAAACTGAGACCATGGTGTCATTTTGTATAAAGGAGTATAATCAGCCAGCGAATGGGTCTGCCTGCAGGGTGACTCTTTATTATTTACTAGAGTAGGTAAAAGGAGGTTTGACATTGCTGGCAGACATTGTATACAACAAGCAGCAAGTAGTACATCAAATAGACTTTGTATGTGAGCCTTTGCATGTGGGGAAGTCACAAAACTCTGTCCCATTAGAATACGGCTCTCAAATAGAGTAGAGAAGGTAAATAGGATATTTATCAGCAGTGGGCACCGGGGAAACGTCTTTTGAAAACAAACAGCTGCGTTTTATTGAAGGAAAAACACACTGCATCTTAGATACGAACATTCCCATTTGTGAGCACAATATTGACCGAATGACCTGTTTGTTTTCGCTTCTTTGGAGAACAGCAAACTTTATAATGCAGCCAAGGTAAGAACAAGGGAGAAAGGTAGATAAAGAAAATGCTATTTGTTATGCATTGGCACGGGCTAGACCAGCGCTGTATGTTCGGCAGCTATCGATTGGAGAACATTTAGTGGTATCTGCTTGAGGGTTGCAACTGTATCCATCGGTCGGTAGGAATTGACATTCGGATAAAACGGCCACACGGTCTCTATCCAATTAGGTTTATGTGGCGAATTTTATTGACAAAGGTGTCTGACGAGACCTGAAGAGACCTTAAGGTTCTCTTTAGAATGACTTAATTGTTTAACAAACTCTAAAAGAAAAGTGTCAAAGAACAACATTCGGCCGCCAATGCATAAAAGAAAATATTACAACACTTTCAGAAAGCAGACAAAGGCTGAAGTTGCTGTAAATCGATTTACAGAGAGACAACAAAGAGAAACAGGTTCTGTGTGTAAACAGGCCTGTGTGTAGTCAATGTGTTTATTTCCCCATTTCATTTGTGAAAAATTTTGTCAAAAGAGCATAACCTCCCATTCCTGTGAAGCATTGCAAATTACATTATACAATCATGAATATAACATATTGTCTGCAACTCATTGTCTTTTGTGAAGTTTCAGTGGTTTTATATTGTCAAATTATTTTTGATTCAATAACTTTCACAATGTTAAATGGGTTGAGTCATTTCCCCATAAAGGAATACTAAGAGCACTATGCCCTTGTAAAAAGAAGTGCGGTTAACTGTGTTTAAAGTGTACTTTATATCTTAAAAGAAGCTATTATAAACAAACAAAAAAAAAAAAAAATGGACTTAAATACAGTTTTAAATAGTCTACTTAAAGTATGCTAAAACATACTTCTTTTTCACAAGGGTGTCTTTCTTCTCTTATGGGGAAAAAAAGTAAGGGTCATCTCTGAATTAACTCTGTGAATTATGAATTACATTCTCCTGTGTTACAAAGTCTAATATTTATATGTAATATATGTACAACATTTTCTGAACATTTACGTTGATGATGAACATACAGCAGGTGTTAAGTTTAACAGTTTCACACTGCTGGATGCTATAAATCCATTGAGTGCAGTGCTGTTTATGGGGTTTTCAGTGCAATGACCTTGTGTTGCAGAGGAATATTAATCTTTGTTAATAAGCATGTGAGAGATTTACCGCAATGTCCACAAGAAAGAGAAGGTCACAAAACTTTAACGCCATTATGTGGTGATTAAGCCCATCTTAAAAACAGTGTTTGGTTTTAATCACTTATTGTGGCAATGCATGGAGAGTATACCTGAACAGAGTACAACCCTTATATTATAAATTCCCATCAAACATTTTGAAGAGGAGGAGATAAGGAAATAAAGTTTGGTAGGAAAGCTGTGCTGCAGAACCTAACAAGCTGCCTGGATTCTATGACAGGCATGTTTCAGTCATCAAGATTGATGTGTCCTTCGTAGATAAGACAACCCCACTGTGTGATTCAATTTTTTGTGTTTACTATAAAATCAAGTAACTAGCCAAACTAGAAATCAATTGTTATTGCACTAATAAACTCCAAAAGAAAACTTACATGGGCTTATGACAGAGCCTAGAGGTACACCGCAACAAACATCAACAGATAAACAATGACCCAACCACCATATTTGTTGTGTTTGTTGCAATTGTACAAATTGGTCTCTAGACAGTAATATGCAGCTTGTTAAGTCTGAAGTACACTGTACAAAAATGGGTTTAGGATTTACTTTGAAACAAATTTCAATAACAAATTGCTAGTAAATTTTACAAATAATTATAAAGAAATTATAAGTAACATTAACTGTGAAATTCTGAAGTGGACAAACTGAAACAGTATTTTCTTGTAAAATGGTCTCCAGTAATCTTTTTTTTCTTTTACAGTGTACATGAAAATAAACATTCCTAATATCTAGTGGTCTGTATGTGGTTTTTTATTGTTTTATTGGATGGATAGTGAATAGCATGTAACGCCTTGACAAGAATAAATATATGGTTCATAAAGCAAGGCCACGTAAACTATCTTGCATATAAAGCTTGACTTCACAGTAGAGTGCACACAATCTCAGTTCCTCGATATCACTAGAACGAGCTGGATTCTGTTGCCACTGCTTTTCGAGATTGAATTCAGGAGAGTAAAACGCTCCCCAGATGTCTATTGATTTTGGACTTGTTCTGATAATATTGCTGAAGACAGTTCATCTCATACCACCAAAGGAAAGGAGAGATGAACAGATCTGCGTACAGATGGCCTGACACTCAACCTCATATTGATATTATTCTGCTATTTGAAACGTACAATGAACAACTGTAAATAAAGACGGACATGTAGGCATTTTTCATTACACACAAGCAATGGCTCTATATTCCATATGGTGCATTTTCTTGGCAATTTTAAGCAAATCTATCTGACTCCTATGCAGTTTGTCTTGAATGTACGCTTTTCTTTCTTATTTTACATTAATGGGTGGTTCTTCAACTTGATTTTATATCCCAGGGGTTGAAGTTTTCATTTTTTTTATTAACTTTTCTTTTTGTTATATGAAGGTCACATTAAAACTGCCACACCATGCAAAAATCGAAATAAATTAATTTTATGAACGATAATAACCTAACAAAAAAAAAAAAAAAAATCAATATTTTAGTTACATTTCTAAAAATCCCATAGCTAAAGAAACACCTATTGCAAGCATTCTATTATGTGTTCTCATATTCTTGTTAGTGAGAATGAATGTTTCATAATTGTCACTAACCTTGACGGCAGCAGCATTTAGCCCTCCTTCCAGGCTTTATGCAGCCTTGCTTCAGCATTACTAAAGATCTTCGTCAGCTATTCAGCTTCACATTCATAACATTCATTAAGTCTTAAATGCTGTCTTTTCTTCCATTCTAAAGAAGCTTTTAAAAGGTGTTCTCATTGTTCATGCATAACTTACTGTGCCATGCCTAATACAAGTGTGGAAAGATAGGAGAGGAGAGACTCTAGTCACAGGTATCACCAGCCTGATTATTCATGACTTTTACATGTTTTTGCTCAAAAATTGTGAGGGCCTTACACTTAAGTATTCATCCTTAGCTGAGAATAGCTGACATCTTCTCACTTTCTCCATCACAACTCTGAGAGTGCTTGTATATCAGGAGCCTTGTCAGAGACAATGAATTTCTACCCCATCGACTTACCTCTACAGGCACGCTCAATCCTGAAATAACCAAAGTCATCTCATCGGAGAAGTTCAAGCACTTTCAGGCCCACCCACAAGTTACAGTTTTCATTACTGAGCACATTCTCAAGTCATTTTATGTATTGAGCCCATTTTAAAAAACACAGTTGAAACAATAATACAGATGGGACAAACATAGGAGGAATAACCAATAACCTCAATGCATAACAAAATGAATTAATTTGATTGTCGAATGAGCTTATTTTGGTATTGATATGAGCATTATTCTCTGATATATTTCAGAGCTAAGTGTGCTTTTAATGTTCCAGCCAATTAGTGTAAGATTTTCCTCGATTGCAACGCATTGAGGAAAGCATATTCTCATCGAATGGCAGCTCATGGTACGGTAAAATACCATGTCCCAAGATGCAGCCCTGAACATTTTCAAATCTGATAAAAGAGTGGAAACAAACACAAGGCTTTTCTGTAGTCAAAGAGTCTCAGGTCAAAGAGGCAAGTGGCCACACAAGAATACATTGATTGCTGTGTTTGAAAGTGACTCTTTGAGCAACTATAAGACGTATTGAAGACATAACAATTACTGATTTTCAGACATGCAAATCCTGTTTGGGCAATGCTGTTCTTTCTGCACCGACTGAGCATTAACCTTGCTGTGTAAGACACATTTTGCCATAATTCTGCCAGAAAATGTCAGATGACTGAATAGTTCTTCAATTACAATGAAAAGGCTACAATGGTAAATGAGTAGAAGGGAAAAAAAGAACATATATTTATATCTAATTGTCTAACAAAAAAATATTGAAAGAGTCATTTGTTATGCGTATGTTTGTTCTGGACTCTGTTTAGTTTGGTTTGTCACATGTGCTCTTTGTTTGGTTTTCGTCTAGTCATCTAGTTATTATTGTTTCATTCATGTCAGGTGTGTGTCATTAATCAGTATCATTTACTCCCACTTTCTATTTAAACCCTCAGTGCTGTCATTGTTCATTGTCCATTGATGTTGTTTTGAATGGTGTCATGCATGTATCCCTGTGATTCTCCTGATTCTTGATTAAACCGTTCTATGTTAAAACCTCTTTCCTCATGCGCTTATTCCTGGACACACACCCATAACATCACTACCCTTACAAAAAAGAAGTTTATTCAAGTGTGCCATTTGTATACTAAAAATACTAAAACTAAAATATAAGCTAAAAATAAGAAAATACTCTCAGTCTACTCTCTATGTAAATATACTTAAAACTGCATTTAAGTCAAGTTAATTCTTGACTTACTGACAGAAAAGTCTTATATTTGGCCTATACTTGCACTCAATCTTTTAATCAAGATATACTTAAAAGTATTATTAAGTATTCTAATTATACTTGGCTTGTAGTTCTGTTTACTCTTTTGATTGATAGCCTATTAAATATACTTTTTACATAGTTTTACATAAGCATAGTGTCTTATAAACTTCTTTAAAAAAACAATATTTTCAAACAATGTAAAACCGATCAAAACACAGGTGAAGAAGAAGAAGCAGAAACAAGCGATAGAAGATTGCTTTAGCAAATGTAAAACAAAGCAATCATAAAACATTAAACGGCATGTAAATCAAAACTGCCTAACGTTACTGAATGAAATGTTGAACCGGGAAGAGCTATAAGACTGTGAAGGTTTGGGGGTGTTGATGAACTCGATCTACTCAATCTGTGTTTTGATCGTCGTTCTGAATCCCATCCGGATGAAGTCCTTGACAAAAATGCAATTTTCAGATTTTTCTTTAAAATGTTGCCTTTTTTAATGAACCTTCCCACATTTAGGAGATAAAAAAGGATGCATGAAGCTAGAATAAAATGTTTTTAAAATGGAAAGTTAAAGTACATTAAAAAGGTATTAATTTAATCATAAAAAGTATTAAAATAGGAATATAGAAGTATACTTAAAGTGCAAATAAAACATCTAATAAATAGTACACTATAAGTATGTTATGTTCACTTAAAGAAATCTTATAAGTACACTTGCAGTATAAAATGACTAAACTAGTGGTCAAAGTGTACTTTCATAAACTACAAAATGTATTACTAGTATTAAAATAGTAAGCTACTGGTATACTTATAAGTTAACTTGTAGTACAAATGCAGTAAAAACTGCATATGAACTTAAATTTTACTACTGTGACGTTTATAGTACAGTTGAAATTATACTTTTATATACTAAAAGTGGGCCAATTTAGTCCCAAGCAGAACTGAAATAGTACACTTACAAGTTTACTACTAGTACATTGATATTAGTATACCTACTTCATGAGGTATACTTAAACATACTTTAACATTACTTAAGTGCACTTTATAAAACAAACTTGAAGTATAATTCTTTTTTGCAAGGGTAAACAAAATGTATACAAAAGTTTGCAGCTGAAGAGCTGCATTTCCGTCTTTCCAATATAAAGGTTGTAAGAGTTTTTACTGCAGAGTAGCTCTTTTCATAGACATTCAAATGAGGGATCTAGGAATAGTTTTATCAAAAGGTTTTAATTGCGGTGTGTCAGGATCACGCCAAGCTCTCCCTCATTCACCCAACCGTCACACTCACTAAAGTACTGCTCCATGCTACTTACCAGCTAAATGTCCCCGAAGATCTCTCGCAATACAACTGTTACCTCAATCCAGCCATCCAGGTCATCTTTCAGACATTCCTCATCTTTATGTCTGTTCCTTCACGTGTGTGTGTGCGCTCGCCACAGATCTGTAAGACAAGTACGCCAAGTTATCTCAAGGCAATCTCATCTGCTATAAATCTTAGGACTCACAATTTACCTTTTTCTGCATTGTGTTCCCGCCAAGTCTGCTAATAAACCTTACATCAGTTGCTGGTCATTGTGTCTGATCATTATACTCTGACTGTACAAGGTATGTAAATAGATTAAGCCTTTTATTTTGGTGCACAAAGTTGTCACATAGCCCTGTTCAAGTTTTCCACGTGTTCACTGTTTTGGTTTTGTTCCCGCCACTCTGTCATCATTGTCGTCAGCTGTTGTCAATCAGTCATTCCCTGCACCTGTTCCCAGTCATTTGTAACTATATTTAGTCCCTGTGTTTTCTTCACTGTTGGTCGGTTCTTGTCTATGTCGATTATGTTTGTGTCTGTGTACCTGATCCTGTCATTTGTATTAAAACCTGTTTATTGTTACTTCTACTTCTACACGGCCATCGTGACAGAAGAACTGACCTCTCATTGCGAGAAAACAGAATAAAATGGACTCACCGACGATCGAGCGTCTTCTCCAGCCAGAAGTTAGACCATACCTGGGCTACCTGATGGGTATAGTCCCGGGAGGCAGCTTCTCCGCCCCAGCCTGGAAGCCCGGGGTGCGCACCGAAGTAGAGGGGGAGCTGGATGACTTCGGAGCCCCGGTGGTGAAGCGCGCTGGTGGGTCCATCGCAGAGCCAGGAGCCAACCAGAGTTCGATCATCTGGTGGGCCACGGATCCTCTCCCCACCCAAATCCCCTCCCTTGAATCTGCATCTCCACTTCCGGTCCCGTCCGGAAGCCATCTGCCTGTCCCCCTGTCTGTCCTCCCTGTCCCACCATCTCCGCTGGTTACAGCCAGCCCCCTGGATCCGTGGCCACCGCGACTGCTATCAGTAAGCTCCTCGGCTCTGCTACCGCTGCCCACTCCGTGCGGCTCCTCGATGGCGCCTCGGGCTTCCCTTCTACCAGCACGGCTTGAGGCGGAGTCCCCGGCTCCACGTCAGGCCTCCAGGCCCACGTCACCACCGCAACCCGTCAGCCCGCCACCATCGCCTGGGCCCGCGCCTCCCTCACCTTCTCCTCGGCCTGTCTGCCCGGAGGTTCTGCCAAACCCCCTCGTCTCTCCTGGTCAGCCTGCAGGGGTCGACACCCAGCCTCCGCCACGGACCTCCGGGAACGCTACTACTTCACCACCCGTCACCCCTACGGCGTCAGCAGGTTCCTCCCTCCCTACAACTTCCCCGTCATCCTCGGGCACCTTGTCATCACCCCGGTCAGCCAGAGCCTCCTCGCCGCCTCGGTCCCGCAAGCCGGCAGGTCGCCTAGGGCCGTCGGCCAAGAAGTTTCGCCGGGTCCACCACCAAGCACCATGGGGTTGTCGCCTGCTATTGGCCCCAAAGTTTCTGCCAACTCTGTCGTCTGGACTCCACCTTGGCTCCTCCCTCCGTCAACACCCCCATGGTGTCCGGGGCCATCGTCCCCAGTGTGCGGCCTGTCTCCATCGCCACGCCCTTCCCCGAAGCCTCCGCCTCCTTGTGTTCGCCATGGACTCTGTTACGGCGCGAGGACGCACCTATTTAGAGGGGGGCGTAATGTCACATAGCCCTGTTCAAGTTTTCCACGTGTTCACTGTTTTGGTTTTGTTCCCGCCACTCTGTCATCATTGTCGTCAGCTGTTGTCAATCAGTCATTCCCTGCACCTGTTCCCAGTCATTTTTAACTATATTTAGTCCCTGTGTTTTCTTCACTGTTGGTCGGTTCTTGTCTATGTCGATTATTTTTGTGTCTGTGTACCTGATCCCGTCATTTGTATTACAACCTGTTTATTGTTACTTCTACGTTTGATGTCCTTGCGTCTGCCTCTTACCGTCTACACGGCCAACGTGACAAAAGTAAAGAAGTTTGTTATTTAAGATTGTTATAACCCAACTGAAAAATGTGTCTAAAAATATAGATCACACTGAAAAAAATAATCGTATTCTAATTATTACAGGAGATCGGTAACAAAATTAATTTAATTTCAGTTTAAGCTGTCTTTTTGTGGACTCAATGCTGAGCACGAATACTATTAAAAAACTGGCAACTGCGTGCATGCATAGCGTAGCATCTTACTGTTAAAGCAATATCACACTTGCAAGAGTGTGTTATGGCCATATATCAGCACCGCAGGTAATCACAGCTCTGCTGATATATAACTCACTCTTGAGAGTGTGATATTGCTTTCCTACAACAGTTCAACGAACAGGTATGTAAATAAGGGAAAACCAATGAGTGTTGCAAAGCCCCGTTTGTGTGTGAAAATGTATTATTTTGCAATAAACTCAGGATCTAGTTAAAACAATGTCTCTTAGCCTCCATTATAAGTTCAAAAACGTCAGATTTGAACTAGATTAGAATGGGTCGTTTCTGAAAAGTTATTAAGTGTAACTAGGCGGCAGCACGATTGTGTGATGCTTCACTGAACAAGAGTTCAATAAAAAGAGAGCAACTTACATGTTTTTTGTATAGCCAAAGAGCCACAGCACAGTAATGGTTTCATTACTGTGTTTTTGAATGAATCGGTTGAAATCTTTTATTTATTTTTTTGTTGTTGAAAGATTCAATTACTCACTCATAAAGAGAGGGAAGGTATTTCACCCTTGAATCAATACATTTAACAATCTGCATTTTGAACAATTTAGATGAATGAATGATTCAATGATTTATAAGTCCACCTTTAACAAATAGTTTGAAACAATCATGTGAAGTTATTCCCCAAAACGAGTTCAGCGCAAACTCAGGCCCGTTGTCGAATCTAAAGATTTCACTGGTTATGTCAATCAGATTGATGCACAATGAATCGATAAAAAACAATCAGCAAATCGACAAAATCACACAAAACAATCAACATTTTTGAATGAAACAGGTGAGTGAATGATTCACTGGTTCACTCATAAAGAAAGTTACTTTCAATCATCTACTGGTGTAATGATGTGAACCCATTGCACAGAGTGATATTCTATTTGGAACTGCAGAATGCTGCATGGACAATTATTTGAAACAATACAGTGTGCCTGACCTGGCCTTCCATTTCCAGTGTAATCAATGTAAGCAGATTAATTATTGATTAATAACTGGATTAAAATGCACAATAGCCACTTTTTATTTCCAAGATAATTAGACACCGTTCTCTGAATTAAACATACGCTGAGTAGCTGTAATAATGAATACTATTTCATTTGCTTTTTACCCTCAAATTAGCATTTGGCTTAGTATATCAAGTTTACTGCTCGTATAATAATTATTCCGAATATTGACTTTTCGGATTGTTAATGCCACAATTCAGTTCTCTCAATCAGAGGAAAAAAGTATTTCCAGACTTGGACATTCTCGTCACTTGAAATGTTCATGTGCAAGCAAGGTTGGCTGATTGCATGATATATATTTCCAATTCCTTTCTGCCTTCAATTGATTGTCAGTGTAAAATGACACCTCATTGTTCTCTATTAGTGTATATTGACCAGAGGCAGTAACAATCATAGACACCGAGGGGCAAATGTCAGATTCGATGGGCTTTTCGATGGCAGATTCTTGAACTTTTACCTCTAGATTCTCCAATCTTCACTATTTTGTTACATCCTTGATATTGAAACACAGTTTTCTAAAGGTCTTCCAGCTCAGTGACAACATTGCAATTCCGTCAGTTACATTTCATGCTATCTGAATCAAGACCTTTGGAGATAAAGTGGCATTTTAGTCTTGAAAACCAATAGTACGTCGAATAAGTCATGTTACATTGGGTTTAAAAGGGTTTGGGGTATAAATAGCAGGAGGGGAGGAGATATCCCACTGTTCCTGAGGAGGTTTATCTGATGTTACATCACACCATACCCTCCCGGTGGACACGTATTAATTATCTGCATATGACATTGTGGTTAAATTCTCTGCTTTTCTACAACACACTTTCATTTTGCAGTTTCAAGGGTATCATAATCGTATAATTTCAGCCACGGAAGTAAAATCATTTGCTGTCTTACACTGTAGATTTTTTTTTCATTGGAATCTCACGAAGTAAAAACTGGTTAAATACACTGTTAAAATAATTAAAATAATAATGGTTGATTGTTTTGTGGCAATTTTTATTTTTATTTTACATAGAGCTATTTTTATTTTACAAGTTTAGTGTAAAATATTGTGATCATATGATCGTTAATTGATGTAATGTGATATTATTTCTTATATTTATTCATGCAACATAATAAACATACTGCATGAATATTGCATTTTGTATGACTAACCCTAACTTACAGCACACTGATGCCATTTTAGAGAAAATGGGTCAACTCTTCAAATGTAGGCTGAGAATTTTTGTTAGCTCAGTGATCATGAAAAACACTGGAATCAAACAGATGTATTCCTTGTTTAGATGTGTATAACAGAACGCAACATTTCAACCTAAGATGCTTTACGTGGACACAGTATTTGCATAATACAGAGCAATGAGACTAAGGGCCATAACACAGCTCAGCTCAGTGACAATAGTTGTGAAATCGCTGTACTTTATTGCTTTCCAAATAAGACATAATAAAAAGAGAGAGGTAAGCAAACCACCAAAAACAGTAAAACAAAGGTAACATATGCGACGGTATAGCACACTAGAGAAGAAATACGATGGTTTCTCTGAGAAGTGTTTCTGCAGAGTAATCGGCAATAATAAAACATCTGTGATTCTAAAACAGATGGATGGAGTCCATATTCAAAGAGCTCTGTGGCAATTCCAGGGCTCAATTACAACAGAATATGCGCTCAAGTTCTCGAGAAATCGCTGCATTTGCCTCTGATAATGCCACAAGGGAACATATAACGTGGAGGAAAGAGTGTTTAAGAAACTCTGCATCTACTTTTTGAAATGTCACAGAAAGGTTGATGTAAACAAAAGGAAGCAAAACAAAAAGACCCTTTCTGGTCCACCATGAAATTATTGCCCAAATCCTTTGTTAGTTTCAAAGAAGATCATAAGAGTAGAACTGGACATATCATGAAACAACATGAAGTCCAATACTCAACTGAGGGCCGATGCATAGTGTGAAAGCTGCCACCTGAGGGGTTTTATTATTGTTGAGATACAATAGACTTCTTCTACTTCTTGAAATAGGTCATTACGTTAAATTGGACAGCTCATGACAGCTGTGATCAAGTCAAAATGACCCTCTTCTCCCAAATTACGGTTATTTGGCCTTTCAAGAAGTGTTAAGACTCTTCTCACTGACAGATTCACCTAGTTAAACTTTTGACTATCAGTATAAAGTCGGTCTATTTTCTATAGTTTACTGTCCCCAAGAACGGGCCATGACGATATGCAATTATGTGTCCAAAAACATTACTTTCAGTTCACACTTGCGTACACATATTTTTGAAGTGCATTTTTACATAATAAGTAAAGTAAGCTAAAGTGTATTTATTCACAAGGGAGGATTTGACATACGGTGCCGTATCTATGCATATGCTAAATTCAATTATTCCTTTAGATCTGGAGAAAAAGGAATAATTGTGTAGGAGTACACTATTGATGTCTATGAAGACATATGCATGAGAAAGTACAAGTGATACTTTCATACGGTCTTCAAAATGGCAAAACACAGCTTCAGTTGAATAACTTTACAGCCTACTAAAGTGAATCTATTTTAAAAAGCCAGCAATCTTGAATACAAAACTCTTGGTTTTAACCAAATGCAGTTTACTCCCAGAATAATCGCTACAAGCTGAGGCGAATTCTAAAGAGATGTTTTGCTGTTTCAAGGTTACATAATTTTAACATTCCTCTGTCTATTTTAGCATGACTGAAGGCTACACTGTGGAGGACACGAGACATTGGCATACGCTATCCTGTCTTTGTGTGTCCCTGCTGACCCCGAGGCGGCTGAAGTAGGGGAGTTGGGACTGATTCTCCGGGACTCTCTCCTATGTCAGTTAACCAGCAGGTACTCGGACTGATGCACTTACTGAGAGTCCGCGGGCGGAAGCAACTCTTTCGAGCCCACTCCAATGCTAAATTGCATTCTGCCCTCTTCACCCACAAGTCCCTGCAAACAACGCAGCAGCATCAAGAGAGATGGGAGCTTGCCGCTTCCCTCTCCAGTTTCCACTGCCAGGGCTACAATTTCTCGTACACCGGAGAGAAAAGGTTGAGGTGCCTTCGGGAGAGTTGGGAGAGCTCTTATGTGCCCTTTTCTACATCTCCCATGTCTCTCTCTGCCCATATTCTCTCTTATAACTCTCATTCACTTTGTCCTTTTGTTACTCCTTCTTCCAATTTTCCCTATTTGTCTCTGAGATTTTACTTTTACAGTGATAAGAGATCCAGGTTCTGATCCAAAACCCAGTGATCTTTTTACGGACAACATTTTATGGGTAATCAAAACCATGACAGGACAAAAGTCTACACACAATGTCTTTTAAGAAAATATGATCATGGGTCCAAGCAGAAATTGCGCACCCGGTGTCATTTAAAAAGCACTTACCGTAATACTTCTAATATGGTGAAATCTGTATACAAATATTATACGGTGTGTTGTCAGACACACACACATATTTTTTGAAAAGTAAAAATTTTGTGCAAAATGCATCATGGGTCAGGTTCTCATCAGATAAGTTGGCAGGTCAGAGTTCACCAAACACTGACCCTCATTCATGAAACTTTCGTAAATATACGAGTAAATTCGGAGTAATTTGCGAGGATTCATGAACACTTCATAAACATCAGATTTGGTAGTTAAATGCGTGTTGATGAATTCATATCATTCGTAAATGCACACTTAATTGCTATTAGCATATTCTCCTGCCATGAGTTACAACTACATAAGTTGCGTGTCCAGGAATGCTGTGGTATCTTCTAGACTCCCTTCTCAGGTTTGGCTCTAGTATGTTGCATAAATGCAAAAGAGATTAATGAGCCATATGCTAAAAAAAAAAAAAAAAAAAGCAATTAACGTGTCCGCCAGAGCGTTTTTAGCCTCTGAGACGCTTGCTATGATTTGTAATTTCCATGGCAGTAAAATGTTACTAGTATCTCATTTTGAAGAATATTAAAATATTACTTAATCTAGAAAACATCTTGATTACAAACATCTTAGAAAAGGTAGTTTCACATACACCCTAAATCATAAACATCATAAAGAAGTTTTCTAAATGTCTATTTAACATGTGACAGGAAACGTCTTAGAGACATATTGCAGATGATCAAACAGTCTAAAAAGTACATCATGCAGACATCGAATAGACATCTCTGTGATGTATGTGTGCAATCGGGAAGTATGGCGTTGTTAGCTTAGCATCATTGAAATCAATAGTTGTGTCCCAAATGCAGCTTCCTGATACCCCTTCTCCTGCTGCTATGTAATCAAAGCTGCGACCGTTAAGTGTCCAACAATCCACACTTTGTTTTTTGGTTGCATATGTGCGTCAACCATGTATTTGAAGTGAATGCACTGATCATAGGATTTATACCACAAAACGACATAAAGTAGCACTCAAGGACCTATACACATTGTAAGCACGTAATTTCAGTCCAAGGAGGTCTATAATGTTGCATTGGCATCTCAATGCTGCGCAGCTGGGCTCTTGGAAGTACACACTATTCTTTTGTTCTATGACTAAATGCATTAGTCACAAATTTTTGGCCATTGTGTTTGGGTGTTTTTTAATGTCTTGTATAATGAGTTTTGCATTTTTAAAATGACGTTTCAAGTTCCTAGAAGTTCTCAACTTATCGAGAGCCTTACGTTGAATTCTAATCCGTTGTGCTCCATCTAGCTAACTTTGAACATGCACAACCTCTGTGTACAGCTAAGTTTTAGTATGCTTTAATAAACGGAGGTCCTTGTAAAAGCAAAATGGTGAAGGAGAACTATGTATTGCATTTTCAAATTAAAATAATGTATAAGGACATTGTGAGTCAGATATTTGAGTCACTGACCCTTTGGAAACTAAAATAGAAAATCACATTAAACTCCAGGAGAAGAAAAATATGCAGGAATTATGATTTGCATATTATTTGCTATAGGAAAACTGCAAATTACTACACATTTACATTTCTTAAACTTTGCATTTGCAATTTCTGCTGTGGCAAAGTCTACCTGTTATAATATGACTTCCACCAAGCTATCTATTAAGGGTAAAGGCCATTATGATTAATCTAAATCACAATTATAACCATTTTTTTCCCTCTCAGAGTGATAATCTAATGCTCTGGACAGATTGCACTACTTTCCCAAAAAGACCCATGGATTAACATTATGCTGCAGTCTATATAATTACAGTTAGACAGTCTTCCCATAGCTTCCTTTAGCTCGGAGAAGAAGCCTAATCAGATTTATCGCAGCCTGCTTCTGTAATTATTTACTCCATTAGCCATTAGTGGCCAACACAAAGTGCACTGGTTTGCAAAATTAGAATCCTTATCTAAATGTTCCAGAAACATCACTGTATCCTCCACCCAAATGTGGAAATTTAACTGGGATATACAGAAGTTTGTTTAAGGATATGTTGTAAGGACCAAGTGTTTTGGGCAGCTGTTCGGACTAGTGTGTTTGCTTGCCAGCAGAGGAAACTGGGAACATTGTCCCAGTCCTGGGTTATAAAGGGACCTATACTTAAATGCATCTTTTGCTGCTGTGTGTGTAGTAATAGGGCCATCCTAAAAAAAAAAAAATTGTGCCAGGTCCTGTGATTTCAAGTGATGGCTCTGGATAGAGAGATAGTGAGACGACTTACATATTGAAAACTTAAGGTTTTGAGGGAGATTGAAATTTAGAAATGTTTATGAAATCTCTCTGCAATGAGACACTGTGTATAAAATCACTCTGTGAGACATAAACTGTAGTGTGTGATACATTGCCTCGATAGGAATTTGCTGTTTGTCAATGGTTTAAGAGGGTACACTTTTAAAAGTAAAGGTCATTTATTGGCATTGATTGACCATTAACATCCACTGAACCTTTCCATTCCATAAAAGGATCTTTATAGTGGAAAAAGATTATTAAAAACATTTTTCACAATAAGAAAAAAAAATCATGTTCACTGAAAGGTTCTTCTATCACTGTAAAAACTGTAAAAAAAAAAAAAAAAAAAAAAAAGTGATGGTACGAACGTGTTTTCCAGCCACTGGAAACTTTTCGGGAAAGTGTTCGAACTACCAAATCGATCTAATTTCATTCGAAATGACGTCACATCAGTTCGTTCTTCATATCTATATACACCTTTGAAAACCAAGCAACAAAAGCGGCTTGCCTTAGCGAACTTTCCCGAAAAGTTTGCTCTGGCTGGAAAACAAGTTCGTACGATCATTGGCGATTAATTAATAGGTGGGTGTGGCTCTGAGGCTCCGCCTTCTTTGATGTGGAAATCTTCTCTGGTTCATTTCTTCTGTTCAGTCTTTTTGCACCTTTTAGGGCTTTTAACCATCTCAGGTAAGAGTGTTTATTAATTATTAGAGGTGCAATGGATAACAGTTGATCCTTTATCAGCAAGGATTCTGATTATTTGATTCGCGGATTAACTGCTTTATTTAACTATCATAGAGTGAAAGTTTTATCGTTTGGATGTTTTGGTTGTTTTGCCAGTTTCATTTTTTCATTTTCATTTTTCATCATTTAGCAGACGCTTTTATCCAAAGCGACTTACAAGGGGAGCAATTAGGGGTTAGGTGTCTTGCTCAAGGTTTTTGCACTTTTAGTCACAGTATCAAAGGTGGAGAGAGTGCTGTTCATTCACAATTCCCAGCTTCAATTCCTGCTGGCGTGGGAATCGAACCAGCAATCCTTCTGATTACAAGCCCAACTCCCTCACCACTAGGCCACGACTACGACTAGTTTACACAATGAAACTCTTTTAAATGCGAAGGAAGAGGCGAAACTTTGTTTTTCACAGCAAAACCCTCCCAATTGCTACTCAAAAGTAGCCCAATCACATTTCGGGTAAAAATCCCGTTCCTGGGGGAAAAATCTGCATTTTTGCTGTGGATTCCCTGGTATTATTTGCATTCCAGGGACTAAATATCATGTTATTCGGGGTCACTTTAACCCACGGGCATGAAAAACAACCACCTGCAACAGTGTTAAAGTAGTATTTCCGTGGGAAAACCACAGACTTGGCAACACTGAAAGACACCAAATTAATTCCTCTTTTGAGTTTACTTGTGCTTGAAAGGACATATACACACAAATTAATGTCAAAATTCCCATCTATTCTCTAAGTTATATCATAAGTGAAGTCAGCATATTTGTGTCAGTATATGCATTCAGTCTTAAAGTGACAGCAGCCTAATATTCCTGCTGAGGTCTGTGTCATTAACGTTAATAATAAAAACAACAACAACAACAAAAAACATCATCATCTACCATGTTCGAGAGAAAAGAAGATAGCAAGGAGTGCAGTCAGGAGGAAAGTGATGACGACAAGTTGTAGTGTGCCGTGTAAAGTTCAAAGCAGCATCTCCAGGTGCTCCCATAGAGAACCAGCCCAAAAAAGTTATGTGCACCCCCGGATATAGACACTTTGTAACACCGTTTCCACAATAATGCCCAAATTTTAGGATATCAAAGGTAGTATGGGGAAATTAAAATCATTTTAAATGTAGCATTTTTCATTCAGGAAGCACCTGAGGGCTGCCTGACGGATGTAATCCATACATGGATTGTCTGACGAAAGATGTCTGCATGCCTTGTTTTTAGTTCCGAACTATTTCATCCAAATTCCCTTACTTAGAAGTCTGTTTGCCTTCAGCCTCGTCTTAAGGCAGTAAAACATGCTCATTTGGATTGAGGTCAAGTGCCTGATATTTCCAACAAAGAGCAATCCACATTTGGCTCAGAATAAATAAATAAATCCTTAGTTGTGTTCAACGTATGTGTGATTGTCATTGTTCTGCCACAAAAATGAGCCATGCAATATGCTGTCATGTTTTGAAACATTACATCAGATTTAAGCATTTAAGATGTGCCTGGATATTTCAGCCCACTGTTATTGTCACCCTCAATAAGCAGTCACATCACAAAACAAGTACACCGCTTTAAATGGCAACCATGCATGCTCAGGGCGCACCATTATGAGTTGTTTGCTTTTTCTCCTCTCCTTTATTTCATCAGCCTAGTGCTAAGGTTTTCAACCCAACTAACATGTTGTCTTTTATCATACTGGAGTTTTACAAAAATGTCATAAAATTGTTATGCCATTTTATAAAGATGAATAATCCGCTCGAGTCAGTCTGTCATAGTGATTTTCCCGCAGGTAAGAGAGTTTCAGGACACTCTAAATGAGCTGTAAATGAAAAGCTGCAGCATATTTTAACAGGTTTTCTTCAGCATTACATCTTTACACAGACCAGTGTCTTCTTCCTTAACGCAGAGTCATGCCAAAACCTGGATAAGATGACACAATCTGAAGTATCTTGTTTCACACTGATTGGATTTTATTATGGATTACTAATAAATGTAATTAGGTTCAGATTTCACGCACTCCACATTTGTAAACCTGGGTTAACACTTGCATTTGCATATTTATGAGGTTAATAACGTTTACAAATGCATGTGACCAGTGTGCAACCTGTTTTAATAAATGCTTGTGGAAATGCCACCACATAAATTACTCTGGCTGTATTAAATCTTCTGAAATACAGCGCAAATAACAGGTCTCTTTATCACTACAGTTAATGTTACTCTGTTATATGTCACGGTTGAACTTTTCAAACTATTTCCTTCAGACATGCAGAGTAAAGGCAGCAAAGTGTATGAATATTTAATGAAATAAGCACGTATGATTGGTTTGTTTGTTGCTAAACAAGTCTACATGACCACATTACAATTCATTCCCCAATTTATCATAGAGCAGCCAAGCACATACAGCAATGGCTTTGTGTTTGAGTACATTTTGATATAATGCCCTTAAAATCTCCCAGCCACTTAAATCGCTGAAAGCCGAGAGCATTCGGAGGGAAGGTTAGGTTATGGCATGCCTTTGTCTCGTGTTCTTTGGACCTTACGCTTGAATAAAGGCCCGTGTTAAGTGCTGAACACAGAAGCGATTCTTTGGAGTTCTCATACACTTCCTGTGCAGCGACTCTATGAGGGGAGAGTCCTTGACCCAATTACAAAGAACACATTTGATATGCGCAGGATCATAGTAGTACTTTTATGAATGTTTGTGAAATATTTAAGCTAGGGGAATTGTAGGAAACCAGTAATAAATTATTTATTACAAAGCATTTATACATTCATTGTAGAACTTTTGTACTACCGCTGCACTGATTTAGAAAAAAAATGTTTTAAATTTTACAATCCCCAGTCATCACTGGGGAAAAAAGGGAATTACAGAAAAGCTCATAGGTAAAATGTCTGGATGCATAGCATTGAATTTGGATTATCTAAGGCGAAATTCTTTTGCATAGTGTCAAATGCAAAGAATCTTAATGATGGTGTTTATGCAATATATATACCTCGGTTTTGAAGTCACGGTTCATTGCGGTTCTGTACAGCATGGGGAGAAAACTAAACATAAAATTGCTTTTTTATTATTAAACTGTTTTAATAAATTTTTTTTTAAATAAATGTATCAATTGACCCTTTGCAAAGACCCGCCCCCTTTAGTTACTGTTGCTATGTCCCGACAAGCCATGCCCTCTCACGCCACACATCATGTTCTCACGTAGTGAAAAATACATCGACAGTACGAGGACACTGACAACACGTCAACAGACAAGACAGAGCAGGTTACTATTGAAATGAAACAGTTTCAGATTTAAAATATTGTAATTTTTTAAAGAAGTTTAATCAATAAATAGCGTCTAGTGTCTCTTTAATGTGTCGTGACAGATCGCTGGAGCTCCTTCAAGCGGCTCGTGAACCAACATCTCTTCATACTAGTTCATTTATAGCATCAAATAAACATGAATGAACATCAGAAGGAATGTTGTTTCAAGCGTGGAAAGATGTGAGTACACACAATTTTTCAAGTTCAAGTTCACCAACATTGATCTACTAACTCTCCTGATTGCTTTGTTGGTAAAAATGGCGGATTCAGGGTTATGATTGGTCAGATCGCCTGTCAATCAAACTGCCGACGAAGGGTCAATTGTGCTTAAAATGTTAGCTAATGCTGTAAAAAAAAAAAAAATTTAATTATAATATAATCATTTACAGAGTTACTAACTTACTTGTTACTAACTTACTTAACTAGTTAGTAACGTAACTTGTTTTCATGACAAATTTACTTAAATTATTAAGACATTACTAACAAGTAAAGTAAATATAATGAATAGGCTAATATATTGCATATGCAAACACATATATGCTTTCGACATTGAGGTAAATGCCTGTAGTAAATATAATGCTGCTTGAGATATTATTCTTAAGCTGTTTTATCGATAAGTTTCTGCCATCGAAACACTGGTTGAGAGACTACATGCAAACATGTCAATTGATCTTCTTCTTCTACGCTTTTTACTGGTATTACCGTCTGCGCCCCTTCTGGATTGGAGTGAGGATCGCCTGTGACTGACTGTGTTCGTTGTGTAGCTGCATGAACCGAACCGTGACTTCCATATTTATTAGGTACACCTCTAATTATATATATATATATATATATATAAAATTAGAGGTTTAACTAATATATAAGGACGGGCAGTATTGGAATCCAAGAGTGTCCAATAAGAATACATAATAGAATATTTAATGAAGGTATATCTAGAGAGCAAATTGAAGCATTTCCTCAGACGTTTGGAAATTTCCATCAGACTTGAAACTAACATAACTCCCAAAAAATGTGTCAGATCTGAAAGGCATGAGCACCATTGAACATGAAGAACGGTTGTTTGTTCCGAAGTCTCATGCAGTTATATTCTAATTGTTTCTATCTATGTGACATCTCAACAGAGCAATTAACATTCAGGTGTTGTGACATGTTGCCGCAGTTCATCAGAGGACAGACAGTTGAAATCGCAGCACGTATGTTGAAGAAAAGAAATTATGCAGCAAGCGTTTTGTAATGAGGCCTTGTCCCCTCCTCGAACCCTGGACCGAGCTTTACAATTTCATTCATATCTCACGCTTGATTAAGCTCCATCTACTCCAAGTTTAGGTCAGTGTGGAATGTTAACGGTCTTCTCACACAATTATGAAACAGAATAAGTGTTAAGACTGAAACTTTCCCAAGGTCATGCAATGATTGTGTTTTAAAGTTGGCCAACTGACGCATTTACTATGGAAGTAGATTTTCTATTATCTGTGAAAATCCAACTCAAATGTGGTTTATTTTCTGGTGAAAAAAGGTGGGAGTGAAACAGAGAAGGTGAGTCTTGTGTGTTTTTTTCTGAAGCAAGTTTACATTAATTGTTTTGCATTTACGTGTGAGACCAAGATATAAATGGCTTTGAGGAGTACAGAAGTGGTTTAGCCTCTGGGTAATGATGCATTAAAATTCTTCATGAAACAGCCATGTTTAATTCAAATCAATGTTCATTTGAAAAAGTCATTAAAAATCGTATGTTGTGATGATGTACATCTCAATACATCTTCATATGGAACTACAAAACGTTGTACTATATCTATGAACCAAACGTTTGTTCAATAAATGTTAATTATACTCTCACCTCCATTATATATTATATAATTAATATAATTGTCAAACGGTGTGGTCTTTAAAAAAAAACATTAATAAACAAACCAAATATGCAAAAGTATTACAATTCACTGTAAATTTTTGCAAGGGTGTTGCTCTTTACCGTTTCACAGTAATTGGTCAGTAGCAAATGGTTCAATTGGTTGTATATTATAATAATACAAAATAGTTAATGAATATTAAAACATGAAACTAAGCTTGCTCAGTTTTCTGAAGTCATACAAACAGTTGTTTCTCGTTTCACATGCAAACAAGTTGTTTAAATAGTATTAAAGGTACATCTCTAAAAGGGAAAAAAAGTCAAACTAATTGTCAGGGTCAGTAAAACTAAATTAAACTAAACAGATGTCTGTGCAAAAACCTTGAATGGTATTATAATTGGATCTCCAAAAAAAAAAAAAAAAAAATTTAAAAATGGAATCCTTAAAAATAAATGATATGATCCTTTTAATTAGGTTCCTACCCTCGCTTGAAATTAATTTAAATAATTTTAGCTTTACCCTGAAGTTATGTTTTCGCAAGAGAAACTTACCTTTATAAATTGAGCTAAGCATCTGTTCAAAAGGATGATTTATAATTCCATTGACGTAGAGAACAGATGTTTTATGAGTGACCTAGGTGACTGATTCTTCCAAGCAGGAGTAAATTATAATATCATTATGTGATGATACTGACGATTATTGTTGTAAAGCACTATTTGGACAGGAATGCTTCTAAATAATTAAATAAAAAACAGTTGGTTATTTACTCTGCAATCTTTACAGGCATTGTGAGAGGAAAAAACAAACTGTGAAACAAATTTACACTCAAAAAAAAAAAATATTTAGGTGTAAATTTATCTAATTTGTAAAGAATTTACATTAGAAATTATTAGAATAAAGTTCTAATTACAAATCATGCGGTTATTTTTCAGTAAACTAATTAACTTATTGTGATGCATATTTGTCAGTCATAAATTAATATGAGAAACATGAGATTCAAGAAACAGGTAAAATTTCTTTAATGTTTTCTAAATGTATTATCAAAAAATACATTTGTTGCAGTCATATACATTTGAACTAACTGAATATTCAGTACACAGCTAGCCATGTTTCAACCATGTTCATACTTTTTAACTAAATACATTTAATTGTTTTGACAATGAACACAGATTATTATTTTTATGTCAAATAAAATAAGCCATGATTTTCTTTAATGCAGAAATCTGAACTTTTTCCCACCTGTTCCCTTTTGAAATAGAACTCAACACTGCTTCATGGCGCATCACATCTCGTGAGCCTGTGTCTGAAGCACGTGTAAATACATGCCAATCTTGAATGGCTGCCACAGTCAGGTGGCATCATAAGTGTGCCAACAGAGTACAAGGGTGCTTAGAAAGAACGTAATCAGCTTCTTTGCCTTCAGGGAGCTGATTGTTTGTCTCTGTGTGTGTGTGTATGTGAAACTCTCTGTGCGTTTGTGGGTAGGAGTCAAAAAAAAAATCTCAAGCATCGCCTGCTACCTGTAGCTTGTGTCTCGTTCCTCTTCTCAGGGAACCATGATTACAATCGTAACCTGAGGCATTTCATTTATGTATGCCTGACAAATATGCATCAAGTTTATTAGTTTTAAGTAATTTTATGAGTAGCTTTCCTTCCAAATTGACACCAAGCCTACTGTATCTAGAGATGAAAAGTTGATGTTCACGTTACAGTAGGTTCAGCTGCAATGAAAAGCTGACACCAAATAAGTTACATACTTTTTACCTTCACCAACTGCTGTCATGTCAGCAAATTCTGTTGTGGCCACAAGTTAGGGAACAGATATAATCCATTTGCAGATTTAAAATGTTAATAGGGAAACTTTTCGTTCTTGCCTCAGGGACAGCATACACCTGTCAAGTGTTTCTGTTCTATGCTGCATATCAAGGAGACATCGCTTGAAAAGCATTTTAAAAGCCGGGTCAGGGAGATCTTCAAAGGCATAGATCAGTAAATGAGGAGCCCTTGCAGATATTTCGCACAACTTTTCGAATGTTTCAATTCTGGCAGATAAAGAAATGAATGAGATGAATTATTCATCTCATGTGGAGGGTGGTATGCATTCATCTCAGGCACTCTTGATAAACTAGTTTTAAATTATGGCTGACGTGGAGGTCTGAATGTCAGGCAACAGACAACAGCCTTCCAGACTCATTCAGTTCAACTCCACTTTCTTTTCATTCTTTATTCAGAAAGACTACAGACGACCCTCTTACAGGTGAGTCATATGTCAAGAATGCATATTTTGTGCATATATATTACTAAACTTAGAAATGTAGAGATTATCAACCATTCACTGATAATCGCTGCGACCAGTTCATTTAGTCAGCGACCTGAACTTCTGAAGTCGGTACTTTTGACAACCCTAGTAAGAACTAGGGCTATTGATTTAATGTAATTATGGGTTAATGTAATTATATACTTATGGGAAAATAATGTGATTAAAATTATTTAAAGCAATTAGCGCACCCGCCCTACGTAGGTCGATTGCAGTTGGTGACGAACATGAAGCAGGGCAAAAGCTCACTGCGTGATGAAGCTTATAGAATGCAGTTAGAATGTACGGAGCCCCTAAAGGGACATGGAGAAGGGGAAAAAATGAGATGGTAGGAAAAATGTCAATTTCTCTCAATTGTTTTGTGTTCCCCCGAGAAATTTTGCGCTCACTCGCAAAAAAACACACAAGGTTTTGCAAAGTGAACATAAAATTTGATGTGCGATTAATTTGCAAGATTAATTATTTTAATCGGCACATCATGTAATTAATTAGATTAAAAAGAAGTTTAAGTGCTTGTCAGTCCTAGTAAGATTTATTTTATTTATTTATTTATTTATTTTTGCACAGTGCATGAAAGTGACAAGGAGAGCTGGAGCAAATTTCAAGATTTGTGCAAGACTTGAAACGGTGAAGAGTTTTATGGAGTACTTCATGGTGCATTTTAATAAAGCGTTGAAGACAAATCCAATTAACTGAAATTGTACTGAAAACAACAACAAAAAACAGTAGCATGAGTAAGTAGGCATAAATCATGACATTTAATTTTTGGGTTAACTGTGTCTTAAAAATGTTTTCTTGTCAAATGAGTAATTAATTATTGAAGGCATTTACTGCATTTTTGCAATATTGGCATTGGCTATATATGTATATTTATATTTTCATTTAGTAGTTTCTGCAGAGATAATTCATTTTGGAAACAAAAGCAGTGATTCGACTGAAAACCCATATTGATACAACATTATTACCTCTGAATAGCTCATTTATAGGTGTGATCTCTGCTTCTCAGTGCGTCACTGGCTCTAATGATACACGTTTGCCTTCTCTTGTGTGTCAGGCAGCAAACATGAAGATATGAGATGACTCGCGAGTAATGAACAGAGGAAATGGACCATATGACTCTGTCATTCTGTTTGATATGTAATTCATCCTCTGTCATACATGAGATGCTGTATTTAGACTGCAGCTTTCTGAAGACTGTCTCTATGTGGTGATGTCTGCACGTCATGATGATGTCTCACAGCTGGCTGGATGTGTCTTTCAAGTATTGAAAGAGTTTCTATAAGAGGACTAGCTTCATGCTCACTGTAAAGACCCCATGAAAACAACATAAGGGTTTTGTGGCTTCTAGCTCTAATATCTTTTGATGCCATATACAACATATATTAGCAAGCTCAAATGACTTTTTTTCCTACACATATAGGACTCAATGTGTGAGTCATTCAATTCAGCATTTTATGTTATAAAGTTCACTGAAAAAACAAGGACAAAAACGTTTGTTACATTTAAGCACAAAGTATACTTCGACTGTCTGCTGACGTCTACGTGAAGCCTGATTTTTAAACCAGACAGCAGGGAATGTATGCTCAAATAGAAGGGTCTAGTAGGTGATGGCAAGTCCTGATTTTGCAGAGTTAGACGCATTCCTGGGTAAACATATTTTGCTGATCCTGGAACAACATTTCTGACTGAAAATTTAATCCTAACCATTTCCCTACCCCTACCCATAACTTAGAGGCCTAACCCTAAAGCACCTAAACCCTAAACTTTACATAATCTGTTAACTTGTCCCTCAAATCTGATTGGATGATTGGAATGTTTTTCCAGGATCAACAAAGATGTCACACTTGGTGGTGAGGATGTATCATTCTCGATTCTCTCTGTTCTTGCAGCAAAAACAATACAGACAATTTATAAAACCCTACCAGCTAAAATAATAATAATAAAAAAGTCTGTTGTTAAAGTTGATATCTACAGACGTTTAGTAACATCAAATGAACAGCTATTGATTATATCAATTGAAAATACGGATCCAGGGCACTTCTTCCAGTTCCAATATTTAACATATTGGAACTGGAAGAAGTACCTTGGATTAAAACGGAGGTCCTTTCAGCAAGTAGCACTCCGAGATGTTATCCTTGAGCTATTGATTATGCGTATGAGTGTTAATCAAGTACTTCTTGATGTATCTCATCTCCTTCTCCACAGATGTCACCATTGGTGGATGGAAAGAAAAACCCCATATTTACCTGTCGCATTGACTGCAGAAGGACAATATCCTCTGCTTTGAAGTGTAATTAGTGCTTTGGGATGCCTGCGAGGTGCATCTGAGGCCATTTCCTGTCTCCGTGGCTTTTCTCATTTATCAAGCCTATAGATAAAGAGAGAGTGTGTGAGGTTGTGGGAGAACAGAGCATAAGCTCTCTTTGTTTTTGCTCATTGTTGAGGACGCTTGCCGTGTGCTCTCACGGAACTCTACAGAGCCCGCGACACAAATGCCGTCATTGTTCACGTCACGCATGTGTAAACACTGATAAAACACAAGATGATGCTGGTCTGCTCTGTGAACAACTTTGTGTGTTTTTCCTGCATGTTATTGTATCTGCTTACATTAATACACAGCCAATTGTGGACATGTGCACGTTTAATATGTTGTAAACACCATGATTGAAATAAATATATTTTCCAAATTTAATTTTTTTTAAAATTTTGTTTAAAGACCAAATTACCCTGAGCATGAGAAGATGAAAGAAAGTGCTGATCTTGAAGTCTGGCTGAAGAGCGTCTAGTCAGAACACAACACTGCTATATTTTATCAGTGTTCCCTTTTGTTTTTTGTTTTCCCGTGAGCCCCTGAAATAATCAGAGACAATGATCGCTGACTGATGGCTCCATTGTCAGCACATCCACCAGCTCTGCTTTTTAATAGGCGTGGGTTCGACTTGCACACAGCAGCGTCTTATCAGGACACTATGACCCTCATTCTGTTGCTGTCCGTCAAAGCTTTGATGCTACCATGTGGCTAACGCCCTTCTCTGAACCTAATCTGCTTCACACTTCTGACTGACACATACCTGCATCCAAACTATATTTGGAGACACATCAGAGTCTATTTCCTCCAAAAGCCAAATGACAACAGCCTGTCCTTCATCATATTAGTCCTTCCTCCACCACTGAGTATTAATCTTCATGGTGATTTGAAGGTTATAAGTTGCTTGTAGAGCTTTTAATGCTCAATTAGTGATAAATTATAGTTCTTACGTGAGCATGACATAAGCTTGATTAATAACACATAGAAGATGACTTTATTAAGACCCAACATGGAACCATTAGCTTTAATAGCATCTCAGCGTGTCCTTGTGGATAAAAGTCGCAAACATGAGTCTGTCATGCTAGTGTTCATAAAACGTGTTTCTCTCTGGAGAGAGTTTGAAGCAGCAGCTGTTGGACTGATGAAGAATTATAATCTAAATCTCCAAGGGCGATTCATCTCGGATCCATTGGTCATCCCAGTGTTGCTATACTGATTGCAGAGCAACCGATTTTTTTCCAGTGAACTCTACACTGTCATTTTAACAAGGAACTCTAAGTGTGGGAATTTTGAAATAAATGATTTCGATTATTTAGACAAAGTGAAAAATACATTGTGGAGAGGATACTGACAATGTATGTGTCAGACACGGACAAGAAGGTATTAGTGTTAGATAGGGTTTTTATTGAACAGAGTGAAACAACAACAGGTAAGTGGTATGGTATGGTGAGTCTCTGAATCCGGTAACCAGGAAGTGACTTAGCTTGTGAATTAATCCGGTGTCCGTGTGTTTGCAGGTTTGAAGATGCCAGTCCAGCGGTTCACGCCCACGCCTGAGCAGAAGGTAGCAATAACATCCGATGAAGACAAGAAGGCAGGTAAGTCGCAACAGGTAAGTCTGGGGTCCATTAATGACGAGATCAGACACCAGAGTTAGCGTGTAAGGGCTTTTTAAGGCGTGAGCGTGAGTGAATGCAGGTGCAGGTGATCAGTATTCCGGTGATTGATTGGGATCGTGTGGGTGGAGCTTGACGTGCTGGTGATGGTGACGGTGTGACAGTACCCCCCCCTCCACGGGCGGCTCCTGACGTCCGCAGGTGACGACGACGGGGACGACCTCGTCCACGGGGTCCTGGTCGGCCGGGATGTTCCTGATGGTAACGAGTGAGGAGAGCAGGGTCAAGTATGTCATCTCGGGCTACCCAAGATCTCTCCTCGGGTCCGAAACCCTCCCAGTCGACCAGGTATTCCAGGCGCGTCCCGCGGCGTCTGGAGTCGAGGATGTCGTTGACCTGGTAGATGGTGTCTGCCTCGGCCAGGTCTGGAGGAGGAGGTACGGCAGGCACTTCCGGTTCTGTGGGGGGAAACATAGGTTCAGTGACGGGTTTGAGCAAGGATACATGGAATGACGGAGAAATACGATACGTGGTAGGGAGGTTGAGTCTGTAGGTCACTTCGTTCAGCTGCCTCTGCACGGTGAAGGGACCTATGTAGCGGGGACTCAGCTTCTTGCAGGCAGGCGTAGACGTATGTCCCTTGTTGAAAGCCACACCGGCTGTCCAGGTAGGTAGACCGGTGTGGGTCCACGGCGCCTGTTGGCCTGTTGTTGATGTCTACGCACTGCCCGTTCCAGATGGACGTGAGCTGAGTCCCAGACCCTCTCGCTCTCTTGGAACCAGTTCGACACCGCAGGTACTTCAGAGGGTTCTCCCGACCAAGGGAAGAGTGGTGGTTGGTAGCCGAGTACGCACTTGAACGGTGTTAATCCTGTAGTGGACTGCTGCAGAGAGTTCTGGGCGTACTCGGCCCAGGGGAGGAACTGGCTCCAAGATGGCTGATCCTGGTGGCAGTTAGACCGCAGGTACCTCCCAATCTCCTGGATCTTCCGTTCTGTCTGGCCGTTGGTCTGCGGATGGTAACCGGAGGAGAGGCTGATGGTCACGCCCAGAAGACGGAAGAATGATCGCCAGACCCGGGAGATGAATTGGGGCCCTCTGTCCGATACGATATCCTCTGGTAGGCCGAAGTTACGAAAGACATTCTGGAAGAGTAATTCAGCTGTCTGAAGTGCAGTAGGGAGTCCCTTGAAAGGGATCAGCTTGCACATTTTAGAGAACCGGTCGACGACAACTAGGATGCTGGTGTAGGTATCCGAGGGAGGTAGGTCTGTGAGGAAATCAATACCCACGTGGGTCCAGGGTCGGTGAGGTATGGGAAGAGGATGGAGCTTGCCGGCGGGCAACTGACGTGGGGTGTTGGTAATGGCACAGACAGAACATCCTCTCACGAGACGGGAGACATCCTGGGCAATGGAGGGCCACCAGTAGCGTTGTTGGAGGAGCGAGAGGGTCCGCTTGCTACCTGGGTGTCCAGAGCCCGGAGACGTGTGAACTGACTCCAAGAGGAGCTGACGGCAGGCGGGTGGAACGTAGGTCAGCCCCTCCGGAACCCCCGGCGGAGCAGGATCCGTCTCTTGAGCTTGGCGGGTGAGTTCGTCCCACTCCCATTGAATGGGACTCACGATCATGGCTGGAGGGAGGATAGGTTCAGGTGGATGAGCGTCTTGGGTAGGAGCATAGAGCCGGGATAGAGCGTCGGCCTTGCCATTCTTCTCGCCTCGGCGGTAGGTTACAGTAAAATTGAACCTGGTAAAGAACAGAGCCCAGCAGGCTTGGCGGGTGTTGAGCCGTTTGGCGTCTCGGAGGTATTCCAGGTTTCGATGGTCGGTCACAACGACAAACGGGTGTTTTTCTCCCTCCAGCCAGTGTCTCCACTCCTCGAGGGCCAATTTAATGCCCAGAAGCTCTCTGTTTCCCACGTCGTAATTCTGCTCCGCCGGGGTCAGTTTGTGGGAGTAGAAGGCACATGGATGGAGATGAGCGGGGTTCCCCTGCCGCTGTGAAAGGATGGCACCGACCCCCGTTTGAGAAGCATCTACTTCGACCAGGAAAGGTAAGTCGGGACTCGGGTGACGGAGGATCGGTGCCGTAATGAAGGCTTCCTTTAGGGTTCGGAACGCTGTGCTCGCTTGGGGGTTCCAGGACAGAGACTTGGGGCCATTACGAAGCAGTGAGGTAAGTGGCGAGCTGATTAGGCTGTAGTTATGAATGAACTTGCGGTAGAAGTTAGAGAATCCTAGGAATCTTTGCAGTTCCTTCACGGTCTGGGGTTCCGGCCATTCCTGGATGGACTCCACCTTCCTCTGGTCCATCCGTATTCCGTCCGGGCTGATGTGGTAACCCAGGAACTGGACCTCAGGCAGGTGGAACTCGCATTTCTCCTGTTTCAGGTAGAGACGATGGCTCCGGAGCCGGTGTAGGACCTGGCGAACGTGTTCCCGGTGTTCCTGAATGGACTGAGAGTAGATGAGGATATCGTCGATATATACGATCACGAATCTGTGGAGGAGGTCTCGGAAGATCTCATTCATGTAGTTCTGGAACACCGACGGCGAGTTCGCCAGGCCGTACGGCATTACGAGATACTCGTAGTGCCCCGACGGAGTAACAAAAGCCGTCTTCCACTCGTCTCCAGATCTGATGCGAATGAGATTGTATGCGCTTCGGAGGTCCAGTTTGGAGAAAATGGTCGCTCCCCGGAGCTGTTCCAGGGCCGCCGGGACCAGAGGAAGGGGGTACCTAAACTTGACAGTTTGAGCATTGAGTCGGCGGTAGTCGATACAGGGCCTCAAGCCTCCGTCCTTCTTTGCGACGAAGAAAAAGCTTGAAGCGGCAGGGGAAGTGGAAGGCCGGATAAACCCTTGCTGGAGCGCCTCGGTGATATACTCATCCATGGCCTTCCGCTCCGGGATGGACAGAGGGTAGATCTTTCCTTTAGGGAGTACTGCCCCAGGTAGCAGGTCGATGGCACAGTCCCATGGCCGGTCTGGTGGTAATTGGGTGGCCAGCCGCTTGCTAAACACATCCTGGAACGCCCGGTATTCGTCAGGAACGGTGGTTGTGGGCAGTACCTCAGGACTCTCCACCGAAGTGGAGTTGAGGTGGAGAGCCGGAGTGGAGGAAAGGGCAGTCTTGAAGGAGGGACCGGATTTCCTCTCGAGGGGAAGAAGACAGGATTGATGACAACGTGAACTCCACTTGAGGATCTCGCCGGTGTTCCAACCTACCACCGGAATATGCTCAGCCAGCCACGGGCGTCCCAGGATGATGTCCGTGGTGGATCCTTCCAGCACCATGAACGCAATCCTTTCCCGATGGAGGCATCCGATGTGCAGCGTGAGCGGTGGAGAATGGTGGTTGATCACCCCTCGGCCCAGTGGTTTTCCCTGGATGGTGTGGATTCTCATGGGGCGGTTGCTACGGTGTCGTTTCAGATGAAGAGTTTGCAGGAATTGACGTGATATGAAGTTCCCCGCAGAACCGGAGTCGACTAGGGCTTGGGCTGAAACATAGGAATGCTCGATGAGAAAATATACAGTGGTTCTAATAAGATGTGAGACTTTGGGTTGTACTTGAATCGTACTCACCACAGGCCGAGGGGGACGGACCGGACAGTTGAGGCGTTGATGACCATTCCCACCACAGTACAGTAGAGACATAAGTGATTGTCCAGTCTACGTTGGCGTTCGGCGGGTGAGAGGTGATAATGGTCCACGCTCATGGGTTCAGGTGCTGGAAGTGCGGCTGGCCGACTGGTGGACGGGGACTGCAACCCAGGTGGAGGACTGTCACAGGTGGTGAGGCGTTGTGAGACCCTTACCATCTTTTGAAGGAAGGCCTCTAACCCCATAGTGTCGTCATAGGTGACCATAAGATGACGAATCTCGGGGTTGAGGCCTTGACGGTAGGCAGTGAGCAGAGCAATCTCGTTCCACCCGCTATTGGATGCGAGGGTTCGAAACTTCAGGGTGTAATCGCCCACGGTAGACTGGTTTTGGCGGAGATGGTAAAGTTGATCCGCAACGGAGAGTGACGCAGTGTCTTGGCCGAAGACTTCTTTGAAATGTGTGGTGAAAGCGGCAAGGGACGATAATACGGGAGCGTTGGACTGCCAAAGGGACTGAGCCCACCGTAACGCTTTGCCAGTGAGCAGATTGACCATGAACGCCACTTGCGCTCTTTCAGACACGAAGAGATGTGGCTGTATTTCGAAGTACAGCGAACACTGCATAAGAAATCCGTTGCAGTCCTCCACCTCACCAGAGTAGGGCGCTGGCCGGGCCACGGGACAGGCAGAGGCAGCTGAGGGGACAGAAGAAGAAAATCCAGGTTGCGGTGCAGGAAGTGGTGCGCGACCGGCTGGGACTGCATCGGAGAGGGTATCCGTGGTGCTGGTTGTTGTGCTCGTCTGCATCATGTTTGCGGTCTGATCTTCTGTCAGACACGGACAAGAAGGTATTAGTGTTAGATAGGGTTTTTATTGAACACAGTGAAACAACAACAGGTAAGTGGTATGGTATGGTGATTCTCTGAATCCGGTAACCAGGAAGTGACTTAGCTTGTGAATTAATCCGGTGTCCGTGTGTTTGCAGGTTTGAAGATGCCAGTCCAGCGGTTCGCGCCCACGCCTGAGCAGAAGGTAGCAATAACATCCGATGAAGACAAGAAGGCAGGTAAGTCGCAACAGGTAAGTCTGGGGTCCATTAATGACGAGATCAGACACCAGAGTGAGAGTGTAAGGGCTTTTTAAGGCGTGAGCGTGAGTGAATGCAGGTGCAGGTGATCAGTATTCCGGTGATTGGGATCGTGTGGGTGGAGCTTGACGTGCTGGTGATGGTGACGGTGTGACAGTATGAAACAGTTATTGTAATTTTTGAAAGAAGTTTAAACAATAAATAGCGTCTAGCGTCTCTTTAATGTGTCGTGACAGATCGCTGGAGCTCCTTCAAGCGGCTCGTGAACCAAAATCTCTTCATACTAGTTCATTTATAGCATCAAATAAACATGAATGAACATCAGAAGGAATGTTGTTTCAAGCTTGGAAAGACGTGAGCACGCACAATTTTCAAGCTCAAGTTCACCAACGTTGATCTGTTAACTGCTTTGTCAGACAAAATGGTGGATTCGAGGTTATGATTGGTTAGATCGCCTGACAATCAAACTGTTTGTGAAGGGTCAATTGTGACTTTGTAACTGTAACTTATAAGATGTTAACTCGCAATTGTGAGAAAAAAATTTACAACTACCTTTTTTTATTTTTTATTCAGTGTAAGGACCACCCGTCAGCCATATGGCGGAATCTGACGGCCTAGGCGAAGGTACAATGCGCGTATGTCTTTTCAGCGCCCGCGTTAAGTTCACATAAATTTCACATAAAATCATAAATTTTTAGGATTTAGTTTATGTTTTCCTTTAGCTGTTCGTTTAATCTGACTCCAATTGTAAACGATCTCTAATTGGTAATGTTTCTGATGTAACATTAATAGCTGATCGCGCAATTAAATATGAATTAATTTAGATCTTTGATTTTTTGATTCCTCTTAATTTCAATTATCCTTTCATTTGGGCGTCGGACCAGCTGAAAAACACGTCTTACGATCACAATCTGGTTTGTTTAGAATCAAAACAGAGGAATATAGCGTTTACTAAAAAACACAAATTATGGAATCGCCTCATGCTTATTCTCACAAAAGTGCCATTCGATTTA
This sequence comes from Opsariichthys bidens, assembly GCA_037194245.1. Classification (NCBI taxonomy): domain Eukaryota; kingdom Metazoa; phylum Chordata; class Actinopteri; order Cypriniformes; family Xenocyprididae; genus Opsariichthys; species Opsariichthys bidens. Next base: position 7,378,698 of record CM074277.1, on the reverse strand, counting down.
ATCATGATACTATAACATGTCAAGTCATAATAGTCAGAAATCCAAAATCTTAATATCGTGCTCATGCTCCGTATTTTAAGATTTCAGTATGATCTATCCTAACAACTAGAATTGCGGAAGTCTAGAAAACCACATAAATCTACCGGTGACAAATGATTTCAGACGAATTCAAAATAAATCAAGATGTAACAATTTATTCATCAGGTAAAAATGTATCAATGTCCATTACATAATTACACAATTATAAACCAATTCAAATATAATAAATACATAACATCAGTTACTCAAAAGATCTCTCTAAGAGTATTTAAAGTTATGCATACACATAGAGATGAGTGGAAAACACTCATCAGCTCCATGTGGGGGTTCTGGCTACAGAATGTCCCGTCTTGCTGCTGTGTCTCTTCCCCTAAATACCCAGACTAGAACAAAAGGATTGTAAGTATGTATTGCCCCCGCACCTGGTTTTGGGGGAGAGGAGGTGGTTTTCTTGAAGAGAACAGAATTCTCCTAAGTTTTCAAACTTTCTCATAATACTAATGACTGCTGTGAAACTGAGACCATTTTACCAATCGCACTGAGACATTTAAAATGATACTAAACATGAAATTGGAAAATAATAGATTCACAAGATACATCATACATTCTTGGAGAACTTCAGTGACTTGAATCAGAGGGGAGGTAGGGAGTGGAGGGAGGGGGGCTGGTCACATAGATGAGTGAGGGCAGTTTGGGCAGGGCGTTGTCCTATTCCTTTGAAATCTTCTTTCCAGAGGAGTTTTATTGCTTTATTGCAGGATGTTTGATCTGAGCTTTATCTTAGCAGGAAAATCAAACCTTACATCAGTGACGGAAACAAGCCTTAAGCCAAACATTCTTGTTGCACACAGCTACTATATGCATTCTGTTGTCTAATTGATAGTTTATTCACTTTTAAAAACTAAAGACTGTTTTAGGCCACATCTTCATGAAGTGACCTATCACATCTTTTTTCCCCCCTCATTTCAAGAAATATTTGAGTACACATGAAACCACTGAAAGCAGCTCATAATGATGTAGTATCCAGATCAGTAGGTGGTGCTGTAATTCTGCCACAGAGACGGAGAAGAAGACTTGGAGTGTGCGCATAAATCTTGCGCGCTGTATACAAACTTTAGTGAAGCTTATAGATAAAGCTTTATCTTAGTAAAGCTAATAGACTCAGTAGCTTCTGCGGTACAAACACAAGCATGCAGTCCATGATGCTGTTGCTGTTACGTGACGTAGCGGTATCTGACTAGGGTCGAAACGTGGGGGTGATGAAAATACATGGATTGGCTGTACACACGAAAACACTGTAATTTTCGGTAAGATTCCCTCTGGGACCAAAAAATAGCAGTTTTAGGTTCCAAAAACGCCGGATCCGTCTGAACGAAACGCCTATACGATACAACATTTTTCCATACACAGTTAAAGCCGGATGTCTTAGTATAAAAGTATAGGCGAAAAACAGAACTGATGACAACACATGCGATACATCCTCAAAGAACAACACCAGACACCAAACTGAGCAGATACCAAGGACTAAACACACAGGGTAACTAATCAAGGAACTGAGACTGAGACTAGAAAACTACAAACTGACTACAAACTATGGAAATAGGAAAAAAAAGACCAGAACAAAACAAAGCCCAAATACAAAAAGGTAGGAGCACCTGGCTAGAACCAACGGTTTTGTAACAAACATAAAAAGCACACCATGCTCCACATACTCAATCCTCAATTAGCGGGCAATTTGTACACTAATTGACACATTGTTTGTTAAGAGACGTCATATTAACAGTTTAACAGCTGAGAACATCTCTAGAGAAATGAGAAATTTTTTCAGCTTATGTAAAGATTGTCATTGTGTCATGTAACATGTTTTTGTCCACATGAGAGGAAGAACGATAAAAACTGCGGAGTAGTACGGAATCTGTTTTGCATTTGTCCGCTGTGGATTTTCTGAAGATTAAAATATATTGTAGGTTATTTTCCACCTTCCATCTTTAACTCCATCAGATGGAGAAATTTCAGTGCAATATCCAATAGAAAGCAATTATTTTGTTGTTTAATCTGGTATTAGTTGGCATCAGCTGTTGTATTTGATCAATTTCAGCGAGCTATACTGAGGCGTGGATGTGTGTGTGTGTGTGTGTGTGTGTGTGTGTGAAGATTTCACTCCTCAGCATACACATGTAGACCTGTTCTGTTCTGCTGCCTGACATTGGTAAGTACAATAGATTGAAATTGAATTTGCATTTGGACGTCTAGTCACAATTCATGAGCAAACAGAATTCCTTTGCTTCATTTAATTTGTGTAATGAAAAGCTTCCGAAGTGGATGAAAAGATGACACGAATATTCAAAGAGAGGAAATTGCAATAACAGTCATTTGCATTTTTGTCTCAAACAGAAGAATGGGTCTTTGTAAATGTAAAAGAAAATGCTTATTTTTGCTCCTCCCAGACAAGTGAGTTATACAACCAAAACATGTTAAAAAGATCAACTATGAATAGATGTCCAGGTATACTCACACTTGAGTTCCATATTGTGTTGGTGAAATGATACTGGGATTCTTGCGGTCATGATTCATAGGTGTCATGTCACATGACACTTTATGAAAAACTATATGTAATTCAGAGGAAGCTTCTCCAAATTCATACATAGAAGAGTGTTAATTTCATTTGAGGTATTTTTAAAGCTATGTGGTTGTTATCAATAGCAGAAAGCAAGATGATTTTTTCCCCCTACAAATCTCTTTGCAACTGTAACCTAGTAAAAATATGATTCTGTAAGAATCTCTCAAAACATTGACTTAATATCTCATAATAAGGAGAATTACTCATGAGATTTTCTCATTATGAAATACAAGAAAGTGTATTGTTAATATGAGATTCTAATGGTACATTTACACAAGAGTGATGTACTAAAAACTTTTTACTTTGCGTTTTTCATGTACAGACGTCAACGTCATCCGCACACGGATCCGCAAAAAACGACTAAAAACCGCTGCATTATTCATACCAGGCCAGAGGTTGGCGATGTCCCACTGTAAAGAAACTCTCCGCACCTACAGGTATAGACTGAACACTCAATACACATGTGCAGGACGTCACCATTTTCACAAACTCAAGTTTTTGTAGCTTACATGGTGGTATAGTTTTCAAATACCTGCACTTTGAAACCGTTTTCAAAAGTTTGCATTTTCAGGCCCCAAATGAACGGCCAAAGCTTTTCCATTTTTGGTTAAAAATGTTGTTGTGTAAATGGCCCCTAAACCATGAGAGCTACTAGTTTTAAGGCATAATTATGACATTAATATTATGACAATAATTCATGATTATGAAAAAGAGCGATACTAATTCATATTTATTAGAACGTTTTTCGGTAACGCTTTACAATGATTTTAGATTCAAATCTTAATTACTTGGAAACTTTTTCTTCAACCTTATTGGAAAAAAATATTTGGAAAAGCAAATATCTGAATGAACATTTATTTCAGTTTCATCGGCATAAAATGTACAGATTCCAGTCAGTCGACTCACCAAACACTGTAGCGTCAGCTGGGAAGCATTTTTTCACCAGATCTACAAGAGGAAAAAAAGATCTACATGATGTATATGTTCCTTGTATTAGCCAATCCAGAAGGAAAGAGTCTTAATGTCAGAGAGACTCTTCTAATGACAGAACGACAATGTCTGGCAACAACGAGTAAAACACCAGTCACAGAAAATGGTCAATGCTGATCTATAGTGAAATGTCAAGCAGAACATTGTGACATTTGTGAAGTGACTTCAGATGTAATATTTTATTCAACTTTGAGTATGGCAGCACACATAGATATGCCATGGCGAACATGTCCTCTCATTAGTCCCATCGAAAGAAATTTCCTCCTCACGGGTTGTCGAATTAGACACATGGCTTTTAAACGACAGACGCGTCTGAAAGAACGGTTACTTCCGAAACAAAGACGAGAACTGTGAGGACACCGTGACCTGAGTAAGTAAGAACATAATGAGAAAGAGAAAAGCATAACAGGAAGAAAGAAAGAATCGTGGAGCTGCAACTAGCATAGTGCAGTGCTCTGATAGCATTAATCTATTTTCGTTAATTTATTCTGTTATTCTACTCAACACAGAAGCCCTCGAGCATGACATCACATCCTGCTGAAAAGCAATTTTGCATACAGTGTGACTGCACCTTACAAGGCAAGGTCTGTTTTTTTATTTGGTAAATCAGTGAGGATGATTGGGGGAATATCACACCATTTAATAATATACATGGTATTCATTATTACACCATTGGTACTAAAAAATCTTTAATGCAGTGACAATAAAATTAATGTTTTCTGCTGCTTTTAATATGCTTTGTGTGAATTTTGTACTAACGTTAATCATGAAAAACAATACTGGAGTCTTAATTAAATTATTAACCTCTGAGTGTTCATTTGAAGTTTGTGGTTCTGAGCATAAAAGACACTGGAGACAAGAGTTGGACATTTCATTTAATATTTGGCTCCATTTCATTTCATGAATTTGGCTTGGAAATGAATTAGTCACATGCCCTGCGTGACGTTTAATTGGAAGGAGAATTGCGATTGTGTTTTGGTTCAACAAAATGAGCCAGAACAGATTTTTTTTTTTTATGTGTTCTGAATAAGATTTTAAATAATAAAACATTGTATTTATATTGCGCTTTTTTCAACCCAAAGCGGTACACTGGGAAATAAGAATAAGAATAGGGTATAAACTAGAGCATTCAGAGTTTTTTTCCCCCACCATAATCCATAAAATTCATCATGTTAAACATATTTATGCAGATGGTATTTCAAACATGTGATAAAATTAATGCATTTATCTGAATTTCATTCAATTTGATTGTACTCCCTTGAATTCTACATCCTCATTCAAATTCAGTAAAAATCAGGACATGAATTGCTATTTAAAAGGCAAGAGATTTTGAGCTTTTTAAGGTTGCAGCATCTATTACATGGGATTTTTGACTATAAAATTAAGCTAATAGGATTGATATTTTCTCCCATGTACACTAAACATGGCATACTTACTGAATCACAAGTAATATACTCAAGAAACACATTGAATGATCAAAAATTATCCATTCAGTCGCACCCGAATCTATTGACCGACTTTCGCCATTCTTTCCAGTCCTGTTTAGGTGTTCTAGGCCTAGGCCTGTGTCCCTTTCCAGTAATCTTTGTTTTACATACAATTACGAAAAATATGTTATTTTGAGGTGACATAGTTACACATTACTACATGTACTTACTATGTAATAACAGCAAATTATGTGTAATTACAGGAAACTAACCCTAAACCAAAACCTAACTCTATAGCTGTAACTCTATCGTTTTCTTGACATAACATGGCACACTTTCTAAAATCATAGAAAAAGAAAGAAAGGAAGAAAGAAGGCCATGACCGAACAGAGGAGCAGAGCAGAGGAGCCCAAATTTTAAAACAAAAGGTGGTGAAGCTGCTAGCTTGATCCCTGAGAGACGAGATCTGCAGAGAGAGAGAAAAAGAGCCCGAAAGATGAACGGAAAATTGTCTCTCTGTGCCAGTGGTGTGATTGTGGGAGGTAGAGGACACACAGTGAGGAACCTGCACTGCTGGGCAGACAATCTTAGCAGTGCAACACTGTTTCTCCACACTCAGCACGACACCTTAACACCCACAAAATATGCCTCTCTCACACACAAATACACATAACTCACAACAGCCAAAGGATTATACCAGACCTTCACACTGCCAACAAAATAACACAGTAATACAGAGACACACACATGTCGTTCTGTCTCTCTCTTTCAATCCAGTGGTTGAAAACCTTTTCTTAACTTTAGTATCCTTAACCAATGAGATTTATAAAAAACGGAGAAAGTTATCCATTAGAAGGAGTTTGGTCTTACTTTAATTTGATGGTCCCTTTAACGATTTCTATTGACTATAAGTGAAGTTGTACCTACATGTCTACTAATTCTCGTTAGAGTTTTAGAGTATCAGGTAGGGTTAGGGTTAGAATAAGAAGATTATTAGCAGATATAGCATTAGCAGATATCAAACAGACAGTCTACTAATACCCTAAATCAGTGGTTCCCAAAGTGGGGGTCGCGAGATGATTTCTATTTTTTTTTTTTTTTAAAGTGGAAAAAATATATAGGCCCTATATATTTTTGTTGCAGTTAATTTAATTCAGTATTTATCAAATGGTGTTTGCAGAAAAGTCTGATTAAAAAAATATAATGTACATTTTAATCAATTAAATTTGTAATTTTGTCCCAGACATTATACGAGATTACGTCAGCGTCAATCACGATCAAGTTACTTACATCACGCGCTGTTGTTTGCTAAAGCTAAAGGTGTTTAGAGGCTACAAACAAATAATACCTGCTTTAAAATGAAACGGTGGTTAATATCCACAACAGAAAAACCGAGAGGAGGAGAAAAGTCACTGGTGAGGCCGGTTGATGGTGCGAAGACTGCAGTTGCGGACATCGTTTTGATGTGTAAAACTGACATTGATATTGCATCATATGTGTGATGATGAGAGAAAGAATTATTCAGCATGACACAGAAATGCTTTACCAAGTACTTAGTGTTTCGGACACGTTGACCGTCGGATTAGCATGAGTGTGTGTGTGTGTGTGTGTGCCGCTCAGACCTGCTCGACTGGTTCCTGATGGCAGAACAATGTTCAACCCAACATAGTTGCACAGTTACTTTCCGAGAGAGAACAGGTGGATATGGAGCGGCTCATGCAGAATTGTAACACTGATTTTTCACGTAGAACAATAAAATATAACTTTGTGTGCTTTGAGACTGGGCATAAAATCAATTTGCTGTACATTTCACGTGACGGGAGGGATTGTTGAGGTGGGGGAGGTGGGGGGTCGCGGAGCAGCAGTGCATGTATCATGGGGGTCGCGGGCTAAAAAGTTTGGGAACCCCTGCCCTAAATGAGAGTTAGTTGACACGTAGTAACATTTTAGTTATTAGAATGTTCAAAAGGGAACATCAAAATAAAGTTTTGTCTTTTGCTTTGTTCCAGAGTTTGGAGACATGACTTGACCTTTACCAAGCTGCAAAGTGGATCAGACTTTATGTCAATAGTGAGAGATTAATCTTGGATGAAATGGCAATGTTTTAGACCAGCCTCAAACTGTCATATTAGTGTGTGGCCTGGAGTGAATCGATCACATCCTTCGATAAACAGCTCTAAATGAGAATCATTAGACCTGTGTCTGCCATCACCAATCAGAGAGGTATTGATGATGCATGATTAATATGCCATCACGCCACATTACCTCAGTCTTCACAAATATCTCATTTTCGATATCTCGCATTTCTGCTCAATAATGATCACATCTAAAAGCCTCAATGATGATGTACTGTGTGATAAAATAAAGCTATAATCCACAGCAAAGCATGTAAAGGGTCTTATTCAATGTTATTTCAGTAGTTATAGTTTTTTATATTTTTGAATTGGATTGTATTTTTTTCAGTGGAACACTACAACAGATGTGGAGGGAGGGTGGGGGTCTTGGAGGGGTGAGTTGCGGGGTCGGCGGAAAAGGTCCCAGGCACTGTGGCGAGCCATAGGGATGGAGCTTTGGGTGGTGAGGACCAGAGTGGAGCTGAGGGGAGAACGACCAAGGCAGAATCAGGGATGTTGGTGAATTGGGAGGGATGGAGGGTCCCGGTGGAGCCACAGAACTGGAGGACCCAGGTGGTGATGGTGGGACGAGGGACCCTGGAGAGGTCACAGGGATGACAAGCAACTTTAGAGGCTAGGGAACGAGCTGCCACAGTAGAGCCCATATACAAAGGTAGAGCTGGGAACTGGGTGGAACCAGCGGAGATGGAGGACCCAGGAGGCTGGGCGGAACCAGCAGAGGTGGAAGGGCCAGGGAACTGTCGGGACAAGAGAGTCCTCCATGGGCAAGAGGTGGAGGAGGTCTTTGTCTAGCCCACTGGAAGCACATTTTCAATCTCATTCCAATTTACCTGATGGCACAGCTCTAAAAAGCCCTCAACAAAATCTTCCACGTGACATCCCTCTTGACACAAGACAAGGAGTTGGTCCTGTGAGTGGATGTCAACTGCTGTTAGCGCCATAGTTTGCCATCACAGCAGTATCAAATTAAAGCAAGGCAGCCGTCAATATTCATTAAAAAAAGCAAACCTCTAGAAAACCACAGGCACATGGAGAAGAACAAAACCAAACTGGGGATAAAATACACAGGGCTAAATGAGGAACCAAACAAAACATATGTGAATACAATCATAAATAGCAGAAACCAAATCCGTGACAATGGAAACCAAATGAGAACATCATACGAAACCATGATAACAAACGGTAAGAGAACGAAACACAGGAGAATAACTAAACAGACTAAATGTGACAAGTTATTTTAAATTGGAATAAGACTTCACAATATTGTGTTTTTACTGTTTCTAATCAAATAAATGCAGCCTTGGTGAATATTAGAGAATCATACAAACCCATTGAAACACTTTGAATGGCTATTTCTCCCACCATATGGACGCTAGATGTTTTTTAGTTGTATTTTTCAGTAAAACAAAAACAAAGTGGTGATGTATTTCTATAACATGCTTTACTGGTTATGTTATGTGCAACATGTTACCATCAGCACTGTGATGAATTGCTGTCTGTTCCAGTCTTTAATCTGCATCATTGTCTTCTTTGACCTTTATCAGGACATAACAGAGCTTGTTCTTTCTTTGTGGGTATGACGTTGAGATATATATCTTGTCTTGTCCTCTGTGTCGATGTGCCAGACTGAGAGTGTTGTGTATTGGTACATGGGTTGATTTTGGTACAGTCTGATTGCTTAGTACTTCTGATTGCTTGGTCTGATTGCTCCTTCCAGCCATTTACCATTAATGTTTCATTCCACTGGGAAAAAAAAAAAAAAAAAAAAAAAAAAACAGTGCATACTGTATATTTTGTGACCAAATTAGGAAAAATGTTCAGATGTGCACTTATAATGGAAATTTTACCATATTTTTTATACAAATCTTCTTTGTTAGCATGCTTGTTTGATGGGCAGCTAGTGTGTTGTCTATCAGGTCTGATTAACAGGACACTGGGGTGCTCAATCAAGTAGTTTGAGAGCAATCACAATCACTTACCCTTTCTTTTTCCTGCAAGGCAGTCTGCTGACAGACTTTTACTCGTTGTTCGGGCATCTCCCTGTGGAGATCTCCTCATTGTCATTCATATTACAATCTCCCCATCAACAATTAGTGCCAGAATTTCACGTAAAAAAAATAATTAAGAGGGGAAAAAAACCTTGGGGAATAGCATTGATACTAACTGCATGTTAAGCAGTCATTCAAGGAAAAGCCATTCGTGTCAGCAAAATGATGTTTCAATCAGGATCAGTGCACTAGATGCCTTGGGAAGTTTTTTTTTTCCGGCAAACATTATACTGTATTTGCACTCCACCCTCTTCTAGCAGCTCAATAGCTTCCCATGTCTAATTACACTGACGCCCTGATAAAACAGCCTCTGTGTCATAAATATTTGATTGCGCTCAGCTCACCCGAATGCTCCAGATAGAATCTCGGGCCAGTTGCCCCAGTGTGATGGCTGCTCCCTGTCTGGGCTGGGTGGCGGAGCGTGTCAGGCCTCATGCCTGGATCAGATGAGTCTGACCTTGCTCTGGGATTAGCCTGTAGCGGCCGGCCTCAGTGAGACTAAAACACTCTTATCCACCCATCTGCTGCTGAGCTGAATAACTCATTAACCCTGTATAATAACCCACAATGAGTGTGCTATTTTAATTATTTAGAGCTTCATAATTGCTGTTTTTATGATTTGGTCTTTTTTTGATGTACACTCTTACACTTATTTTGCATTCTTTTTTTGATTGCACATTGTTGAAACAGCACACGTATATTATTGTTCAAGAATTTGGGGTTGGTAAGATTTTTTTTCAGGTTTTTGAAAGAAACTTATGCTCTCATGCATTTCATAAAAAAAACAGTAATATTGTGAAATATTATTACGATTTAAATAAACTGCTTTTATTCTAATATATTTTTAAATGCAATTTATTTCTGTGATGTGAAGTTGAATTTTCTAAATGATTCTCAATGAACTGTTTTCATTTAAATTGAATTAATCAAAATACATTCATTTTTATACCAACAAACTATTTATTTGGGGTTGAATCAAGTAAAAATTGCTCTTTAAGATAACAGTCGCAGGTTACCAATTTTTACAATACATCTCTACGCAGAAAAAAAATAAAGGAAAAACTTGTTTTTAATACATTGTTTCCGTGTAAACGTATAGATCGTGCCCAGAAGCTCTCTCTGTGTGGTTTGTGGGAACAGTTATAAAATTAGGCAAATCAGTCATTGACTATGTAAATTATTTTATGTATTTAAATCTGGTAAGAATAAAAAAAATTAAAAAAAAAAACACTTATATTTTAAGATGGAGTATATAATTAAGCCACTATAGTGGCACTAAAAGGAAATGCCAATAAAATTTCAAAAAGAAAGCTCCTGTGATAGTGTTATCCTAAACTAATAGGCTAAGCTGTCAGCTTTAAAACTAAAAAATGTTTAGTTTGGCCATGTTTAGGTGTAGTTGGTGCAGAATCTTCCAGCTTAGTTAACTGAAAGTCTTTAAGAGGGTTTTCACACCAGCACGTTTCCCGAGGTCCAAATCCAAGCGTGATTGTGCTGCTCCCCATAGCATTGGCCTGGTTTCATACTCACTTGATTCTATCGAATAGTGTCACATTGTGCATTTGCTTTCATCTTACGTCATCACAAACATGCACGACACGTGATCGAAAACAAAACTCATGTCAATATACTGTGCTATCAATATGCTATTATGCATAGCAGAGAGTGGAGATGCAGCATGTGCTACGTCGGACACTTTTGAGGAGACAGCTGATTGCAAGCCATTCATTTGCTGCTCAGATTGCACTCACTCTGCATGACTGCATCGCACTCTCACTACCAAAGGTACATTATCACCACTGTAACCCCTACATGTGTTTTGTTGATCTAATGATGCCGTCATCTGATAAAACACATGCACACGCTAGCTGCTTTACTTCCTGAAGAAGTGCAGACATGAGTTCCAGTTGCTTTCACATTCCAGTGAATCACGCCACAGTGCCATTGCAACCGAACTCAGATCCAGTACTCTCAGGGTCACAGTACCCACAGTGCCTTGTTTAGTCCAAATCTGATTTTTGTGCATATCAGTTGGAATCTGATCATATTTAGCAAGTATAGGTGTAGCAGGGATATGCTGTTACACCAGATTATAAATAATTATTATTTTTTTTTTTTTATATATATATGTATTATTTGTTTTCATTATTATTATCATTATTTGGGGCATTTTATTTTGAAGAATCTGTGTGCTCGTATTAAATATCACTGTGTGGATGGTGGTGGATGTCATACATGTAACGCTCGGCGGAAGACAGGAGACGAGGTTGACGAATAACAAGCAGGGTTTAAATCAAAGACAGGGCAGACACGTACAGAGTGCATTGCACAAACAACGACCGACAATGAATTGCGGACAGACAGGAACTAAAATACACTGAAGACTAATTGAAGGACAGGTGAATGGAATTAACTGATTATGTGGAGACAGGTGCAGACAATGACTGAATAACAAGACTACCTAAACACGACAAGACTAAACTAAACATGACAAAAACATACATGTGACAATACGTAGGTGAGAAGTTCAAATTGCATCGCAACCTGAGTTCGTCCTTTTTCCTGCAAAGTCACTAGAAGAAAGGTACAATTGACTCTTTGCAAAGACCCGCCCCTTTAGTTACTGTTGCTATGTCCGACAAGCCATGCGCTCTCACGCCACACATCATGTTCTCACGAAGTGAAAAATACATCTATACTACGAGGACACTGACAACACGTCGACAGACAAGACAGAGCAGGTTACTTTTCAAATGAAACAGTTTCATATTTGAATATTGTATTTTTTAAAGAAGTTTAAACAATAAATATTGTATAGTGTCTCTTTAATGTGTCGTGACAGACCAACATCTCTTCATACTAGTTCATTTAGCATAATTTTCAACCAAATCACTGATATATAGTTGATTTTAGTTTATTCATCTAATAATTCTCTGTTTTTTATCTTAGTATGTGTGATACTGCTATTCTACCACTGTACCCATGCTGTTGCTAAAAGCAATTTCCCCACTGCGGGACAAAAAAAAAAGCTTTACTTACTTACTTACTTACTTTATAGCATCAAATAAACATGAATGTTGTTGTTTCAAGCGTGGAAAGACGCGAATACACACAATTTTCAAGATCACCAACGTCAATCTACTAACTCCCCTGACTGCTTTGTCTGACAAAATGGCGGATTCAGGGTTATGATTGGTCAGATCGCCTGTCAATCAAACTGTCGGCAAAGGGTCAATTTCATGAACTCCGTCCATCTGATGCTAAATTGTGTTATAAGTGTTCATGACATGCTTAGATGATCAGATGTGAGAAAGTATTCAATGTGATGTTATATTTGACCATTATCATATATCATATTATCCTATATTTTATATATGAGTTATCAGTGTGTTAAATGAAGTTTATTTCAGCTATGTTAACGGCAGTCTCTGTGTGTGTGTGTGTGTGTTGCGTGTGAGATGTTAATATAATAATATATGTGCAGATGGCTAAATAATAGTTGTTTTAAAAGTTATACATACTTATACATGTACATATTTTGTAAGCACACTAAAGATATATTCTAATCTATTAATATATATTGTACATTGCATTCATTGTGTTCTGTGGTTGACTACATGCAATTAAGATATGTTTTGTGGTTAACAGGCAAAAGAGAAAGTTGCAGATAAGAGTGCTCTATATGTGTTTTGCCACACAGGTATGTTAATTTGATATTTAAGAAACACTGTAAATCTGTTATGAATTATTTGAATGTAAACATGAATTACAATTAAGTATTGTTTGTTATTGGCGTTACTATATTAGTATTATTGGCTATTGAGATATATAGTATATAGGATCAAATACAAGAATGAACATCAGAAGGAATATATATATATATATGCCTGTCTGTTTGTGTTTTACCGCACAGTCACTGGAATTAAATCATAATAGATAATAACCAGATTTGTGTGGAAAGTCCTTTTATTAACAACATCATACATAAAAACAACACAACGCAGTGGGCAGCAAAAAGAGTCACATTAAATACTATTTTTACATATTGTTTCAAACTACATTCATATATGTTTTGACATCTTATTCAAATCACGTGCATATGTTGTTTGACATCCAATTCAAATCACATTTCTGTTAATCTGTTTCAGCCTGACTGATCTGATTTTGTCACTTTCTCACATGCAAAATGTAAACATGTCAGACATTGTTATGCTGAAAGCCGTTGCAGAAAAGTTGAGTTGTCGCAAAGTGCAGATCGGCCTGGTCTACACAAGTCTTTGGGTTTTGAGACTGGTGGAGATGGCAGCAGAGAATAAAGCCGAACATGCAGCCTCCTACATTTCTGCTGCTGCCTCGTAACATATAGTAGTCTAGAGCGTTGGGTAAGTTACTTTTAAAATGTATTTCAGTACAGATTACAAAATACATGCTTTAAAAAGTCATTTGTAACGTATTTCGTTACATTACTCAAGTTTAGTAACTTCATCTAAATACTTTAGAATACTTTGGAATACTAATAAGTGTGAAACAAACACAAAAAAGGTCATTGCAAGTTTTTATCTCCCAATTCTGACTTTTTCCCTCAGAATTGTGTAATATAAAGTTGCAATTGTGAGTTATAAAGTCAGAATTATGAGAAACTCACAAAATTGAGAAAAGTCTAAATTATGAGATATAAACTCACAAAATTGAGAAAAGCCAAAAATATGAGATATAAACTCACACTAAATTCACAATTGCAAGAAAAAAGTATTCCAAGTTCATATCTCCCAATTAAGACTTTGTAACTTACAATTGTAAGTTTAAATCTCACAATTCTGAGAAAAAGAAGTCAGAATTGTGAAATGTAAACTCACAATTGTGAGGGGAAAAACAAATTGTGAGAAAAAGTTGCAGTGAGCAGTGAATTATAAAATGACTCACAAACAACTATCACAAAACATGAAAACAGGACAGTTAAGTTTTTTTTATAAATTCAGTCATTTTGTCTTGCTCAGGACAGAACTAAATAAAACTAACAACATTTTAATGATCCCTCTTAAAAGTATTAAAATGTTGATGAAACTCAACTCTGCTTTTTCAGACTGTCAGAGTCAGAGAATCACCAATTGCTGTTTAAATGACATTAAAATTCAAAGTAATCACTTTGGTAATCTAAAACACTTTTCAGATGTAACTGTAATCTGATTACCACCCATTTCAAATGTAACTGTGATGAAATACAGTTACTCAAATTTTGTATTTTAAATACGTAACTAAGTTACTTGTATTTCGTTACTCTCCAAACCCTGGTAGTCTAGCAGTGTGGCTTCACATTGTCATAGAGTTAGACATCATCTGTATTGCAATCCCCTCTATGTTTCTGTTGTTCTTGTTTTTGGTATTAACATACCATTGATAATCCGGAAAAAGAAAGAGCACCATGGGATACACAAATCGAATCTTGAGTTGTGTTGCGCAGATTGGACATTCAGTCAATAAGATCAGATTCCATTTGAATACACAAATTTGGACTGACAGTGTGAACCCAGCTTTAGATATAACTGATTCTGTGCGTATTTTAATATAGAAAAAGTATTTACCAATTCTTTATTATTCATGAACAACAAGCTCTTTGAATTTTAATGATGTTTGCAGTTATCTGTTGCCTCAGAAGTGACTGCAATAATGTAAATATACTACACACAGTACTACATTATCAATCCAATACAGCTTCTCACGTGAAGTATGCCAATTTCCTTTCAGATAACCAAAGGGATTGTCTTTAGACGTTCCTATCTTGATCAAATCCTTAAACATGCTCATTTTCCATCTTGTCTCATATAGAAAGATTTGTAACCATTTTCCCCACCGCAATAATGAAAAATACAGAGCCTACCATTGTTCCCACGAGAAGAAAAACCCAATCCTTGGGCAACAGAAATGTTCCAGCAAGACTCATCCTGTCAGAGCATAAGTCAGTTTCTGGTCTCTTTCATCGACAGCCGGCCAACTAATGGTGAAGCTTGCATTTATTAGCAGAATAATTATCAAAGCGTTCCCCCTAACTGAGCATTGTGTGAGCGTGGTTCGGATGAGCTCCCAGAAGACCCACAGTTTGACAGCTCCCATGAATCGTCAGGCTTCGGCCCCGGGCCTCGCGGCCTTAAACAGCCTCTTCTTACAGAAATAATCTACCTTCCCTCCGGGGAGCCTCCTCAGCAGATACTGCTAAATTGTGTTGGGCCATGTACACCATTCACTCTTTAAAAACGAGTTCATGGAATATTTAATATCTTTGTCTTAGATGAAGCACCTCTACCATTTTCTCAGATGCTTGCCGCTCTCGAGTCCCGAGGCACTTTCCTGCTCTAAATAACTGCCTCCATCTTAAAATATTTAAAGTCTTAATACATGTGATGGTTACATTAGGGACGAGTCGAGCGAGAGAGAAGCCTCCAACACATTCGATTTTGAAAACTTTTAATTCATCTTGCTGGGCTTTTATGGTGCCTGCTAGCATTTGGCTGTCATGCATTTTGTCCCAGTAATTTGTCATGCCATTTAAGTCATGTTTAATAATGCTTAATACCCCTACTCTCGCCGAGCTGACGTGAAAGGCTGTCCTGTTGTGAGGTTGGTAGGTAGCTTAAGAGCAATTAAGCTTGTCAGGGTGTTGTTTGAATACAGTTAGGCCTGACTGTCTGCAGTCTTGAGATGAATATGTCAAAAGTTTAGCTGCTTTATGGAATCAATCAGAGCATAGCAAAGCCTCCATGTTGCTTAGATACTGAGCTATGTATATTCTCTACTTGATGTTAATATTCTCTCAGCTTGATGTTAATAACATATTAGTATCAAAATTGTATATTGCAATCTGTGCTATTTTTACCATCAGTGCCACTCCAACGTATTCCGAAAGTGGATGTTCTCCATAAACGTCATGAGAACCAGTAAAATAATGAGTGGATTGTTTCAAGTTAAGAGACTAATGAAGAATATTGTGATCATGATAGTGCATCGCTGTTTGGATTTAAATAGGCAAATGCTGGAGAGTATATGGCTGGGAAATTATTACTGTTTCATAATGTTTCAAGCATGTTATATGTCTGGAAACAGTTTTTTTCAGCCTAACTGATGGAGAGTGTTGAATTTCAATTCTTGTGTAGGAAGACACATCTTTGGGATGTGCTGCAGGAGACTTTACAGAGTGCTTGGCTCTTTGTCAATACAAGATCTTGACCAAAAATTCATGCACCCTATCCTGCAGCTTATCAAGAGGTGCATGAATTTTTGGTCAAGATCTTGTATTGATAATGCAAGAGTCAAACACTCTACACAGTCTCCTCCAGCACATCTCAAAGATTTTCGATGAATTTAAGGTCTGGACTGAGAGGTGCCAATTGACCCTTCGCAAAGACCCGCCCCCTTTAGTTACTGTTGCTATGTCCGACAAGTCATGCGCTCTCACGCCACACATCATGTTCTCACACAGTGAAAAATACATCCTGGAGCAAAGAGGACACGGACAACACGTCGACAGAATTCAATATATTGTAATTTTTTTAAAGAAGTTTAAACAATAAATAGCGTCTAGTGTCTCTTTAATGTGTCGTGACAGATCGCTGGAGCTCCTTCAAGCGGCTCGTGAACCAACATCTCTTCATACTAGTTCATTTATAGCATCAAATAAACATGGATGAACATCAGAAGGAATGTTGTTTCAAGTGTGGAAAGGCACGAGTACACACAATTGTTCAAGTTCACCAACGTTAATCTACTAACTGCTTTGTCTGAGAAAATTGCAGATTCAGGGTTATGATTGGTCTGTCAGTCAAACTGTTTGCGAAGGGTCAATTAATGTGTGAAAATCTCAACCATTCTTTCACAATTTGAGCCTGATGAATCTTGGTATTGTCATCCTGGAATATGGTCATGATGTGTCTTCCTACATGAAATGAAAAGCTACAAACTCCATCAGTTAGGATTAAAAGAATGGTTGCCCAACATATAACATATAAATACACACCATGAGCCCATGAACAAAGATGGAAAGATGCTTATCTGACGTTTGTAGGCAAACATGATGCTTAAATTAGAACTCCATGGTTTCCAGATGACACGCTCATTTTCACAGACGTTAGCAAAATGCGTTTACTGTGTCGATTCACTCTGATAACTTTTGGTTTAGGTTGGGTCTTAATTGGTTTTCATGCCTGAAACTTAACCACTGCTTTTGACATCACTGACGAAACATTTCTGCTGTGCACATGGGAAAAGTTTTGTAGTTGTATGCTTTCAAGTTGTACTCATTTGGGAGGGAAACAGCTTGCGAAATCTCTTGATATTCATCATCAATATGGTTTCACACATGGGGGGCCATGCTGTAGACGTCTATGAAGACATTTGATTTATCTATAAAAGGAGATTTGATGGATGCTATTTGTGTCTTATAGTGGAAAAACTGTGTGATGTACATTTTCATTTAGCTTTAATGGTGGATTTATGAGGTGATATAATAAAGTTGTGGAGTTTCAAAAAGCTCACAATCATTTGATCTGTAAACATACTTCCTATTCAGTGTCATTTTGAGAATTAAAAGTCTTTTTTCAGTCTCTCTTGGTTCTCACTTCTTGGTTTTCATAGTCAAAGTGAAATAATCCTTTTTTCTGTGGTAGATGAAGAGCAAATTATCAAAGTGATGAGACACGTGCTACTGATTTCCATGACGTTAATTTCGTGACAGAATCTCTAAGGGGTAAAACTGCTCTCGATTGAACAGAAAGATAGTACACATGTGACATTAGATGCTTTATTTTTTTATTTGTTTTACATGGAATAGTTAATAAAATCATAATACCCTAGATGAAACATTTTTCATCTAACATCACATTGAAACATCAATAGTTTCAAAAAAAAAAATTGTGTGATTATTTTTTATCACTTCACATGAATTGCATTCATTCAATTTTATAATTAATATAATTATTCGACAATGAGGAATTTTCTTACCATCTGAGCAATTTATTGTTTTTCAGTCCATATTTATATTAATTAAAAAATATAATGCATATTTTATAAATTATATTTAATTTATTAGTTTTAATTAATATTTTGTGTATTAAACTCAAATTTAAATATGATAATGATAATAACAACAGCATCTCGAACGGAGCCTAAAGTAATATGTTGAAATGTTAAAGTAAGGAATTCCGAAAGGTTTCTGTGATGGGTTTGGTTTAAGGTTAGGGGATAGAATATACAGTTTTTACTGTATAATGACAGACAATCAGACAAATAGACAAAAAGATGGACAGACAGAGAGGACAAGATGGACAGATGGACTGATAAACGAAATCTGGTTAGAGATGTACTTTATGCCCTCCGGTAAAGGCGTGAACTCAAAGCCTTTGTAGAAGAATTTCTTCAAATGCTTCTCTGAGGGGATGGAAAGCAGACCTGTTTTCTACCTCACAGAAGGAGGCTTGAAAGAAATAACTGCTACACTTTTCAGCTCGTGTTCACTCATCTTCAATTACTCCATACCGTCTCATATATAACTCTAATGAAAATTCTTTAGATGGTTTCATTTTATTTCTGTTTGTGTGCACTGGAGCTTTAACAAGCCTCTATCTCACCCTTCCCAAACACTCTCTGTCTTTCAGTCCCTAGGGTTCTCTTCAAAGACAGAGAGAGAGAGAGCAATAGAGAGAGAGATGGAAGATGTTGCCCTTTTCAACAGTTGCGAACACTATGAATGCTGTTTACTTGAAAACATAAGCACAACATGGTAATTTATTCATAGCTGATACACAGGCAAATTTAATTTCTACAATAGCCACACACCAGCAATAATGTCAAAAGACTTTATTGTAGATACTTCAGTAAGGGTTATATTCTAGTCAGTGAACTGAACAATAAATGCTGTTTTGCTATTAAGAAATGACTATTTAAATCAAATTCTGTCGACTCTATTTTTATTATAATGTAAAGAAGAGCTGGGAGATAAAAAACATGAAATTAATGCATTCGCAAAATGAACTAAGCATTCGATGCATTCACTAACACCTCATTATTCACCTCACTTTGAAAAACATTCTGAAAATTAAGCAAACCCCAATGCAAAGACCGGGTGTTGCTTGGCCTCCTCTCTTTATGAATTATTGTATTAAGGCCTCCACTCTGCGGAGCTTCGTGGGCCAGTTAGACTTAGTTCTTTCTGGGACTTTCTCTGGACTCCTTCGATGCAGCTTGAATATGGTTTTCGTTGGTATTCCATTCCCCATAGCGACCCCTATGGGATGCAGTGTGAGTTTCCCTAGGAATAGGGAATGAGACACTGCGTCCCTTTGCCATGCTTCTGGTATTCCTGCACACATCTCTTTCAGAAAAGAACTGCTTGACGTATTTCACAGGTGGCCTCACGATCACACCACTGCTGTCTGCCAATGTCAAGTTCATTGTCATTTTTACACTCGTGCTTCAGATACCAGCCATTTCCCATAGCGACCCCTAAGGGACGCAATGTCTCATTCCCTGTTCTCAGGGAACCATGGTTACATGTGTAACCTAAGATGTTTTCATTACCGAGTTTCATAAAGGCAATCACTTGCTTTATCTCTGAATGAATCATACATTTTGAACGAATCATTTGACTGAATGATGAAATGACTCACTCATTAAGACAGTGATTTGCCACATTAACAGCTTTCTTTGATGTAGGCTTAGGGAATAAGCCATCGGATTCAACAAATTTGACTGTCATTGAGGTACCAACAACAGAAAATACTGCTAGAAGTTAACCTGAAGATGAGGTTATTAGCGACACAGAAGAAAAACGTAGGAACACTTCAGTGTGTGAGGATCAAAGTACGGAGCACTGCAGTGAGTTAAAAAGGACAATGACAGACAGGGAAATGACACGCCCCTCTCCACTTCAAGCCCTCCTAATACACACAGATAGACGCTCCAGCACACTGCCCAAAGTGTGTTATGAGTGCACAATTGGTTGACATTGGTTGATCGGTCCAGTTCAGCTTGAAAACACTGACTTTCCCTTATGTCAAGCCAATGATCAAACCAATGCACATCAGCGGACAGAGCATATGTAAACTTGGACTGACACAATAAATCATTGAATTGCGAATCGAGATATTATTCTGAGATTTTTCGAATTTATTGCGATTCTCCCTCGTATTGATCCTGAGCTTCATTTTGAACACCAGATTCAAAGAATTTAATGTGTTATATTAAAAGATTCATTATGTGCTTTACAAATAGCCGTATTCTGCTTGCTTCCAATTCCTTACGCACACCACTTGAACCCTCTATAAAATAATCATTCATAAAATTCGAAAAGATTGAAGCAAATTACAAGGGTGTTTGCAGCATGAGAGTTCAAATGCAAAAAATGTCAGGAAATACAGGGTTAGGGCCACATTCTGAGCTCAGAGCTCCAGACAGCATGTCAAATACACATACTCTTTTATTCTATCTGATAATTTTTAAGTGTTAACTCGTGAAGACACTGGAGTTAACTGTCAAAGAAAGAACATTTCATCAGTTTCCAACTAGTGCATGACTCATCGGGTGCAGGACTGACAGGGATGCTCTTGAAACGCAAAAAACTTGGGATTGGAGATCAAAATGCAGAGGACAAGCATAGCAAAGGACAACAGGAGCAATATGAGGGACAAGAGTTGCAGAGAGTTTAATCCCAAATTTTTCAGAGACATGAAAATATCCAAATGAGGTGTCATTAGTTGAATTGGTCAATATTTATTTTTGAAATTTTTATGGAAAAGTGTGTGAAAAATGTGTTTTATGTTCATTCACAATTGTGACCGGTAGGATAATATGTATACTGAAAATTCTTATATAGCCTATATCAGCCTAGTTATTTAACACATTAACATTAACACAATAACATTAAAACAAGCCTTTCAGGTCATTTTAGGATTACTATTAAACATAAAACCCCTTATACAACACTTATAGGAACACTGAGATAAAAGACATAAATAAATAATAATAAAAATACAACCATCTGTATTTTCTCACTGGTCAGTATTCAACATCTTTATTCATTCTAATACCACAATCAACAACACTGAAAAATTGTGAATTCATATATTAAAACTAGACATCTTAAAGACAATGTGTACCAAAAAACTAACTAAAAAAAGAACTAAAACATAAAATCCAAACTCAAGGCAAAACCAGGAACCTGTGACATTATTCACCAGGTTTGGTTGTAAACTGGATTTCTATGTTTAACAAGCATGTGCCTTAGGAGTACACCCACCCCCAAAAGTTGTTAATAATGCACTGTAGTATATCAGCTTATCCCTTTAAAGATGTAGCATGTGTTATGCATTCCTGTGAAATTATAAGCTTTGAATTTGGCTGAAAGTCCCTGCTGCCAAAAAAAGACCTATATTAGAGGAGAACGGTCGATTAACAAGGTCATGTGTGCAATGTGTCTGCTCTGTATCACATTATTCTTCTGCCAAAGCACATTATTAATCGGTCTGCATGGTGCGTAAGGCTGAAACTCTGTGCTGTGGATTCTTTTTACCCAACAGGCTTTCAGTTCTCTGACGCTGTCGAACTGCAGTAGCTGGAAATAGTTGGGATACAGATGGCTGTAAAATAACACATGCAATAAAAGAGAACAAAACAAGCCTTTAATCTTGGTGTTGCACTGTATACCAAACCCTTCTTTTCACTTTTCTGTTGTCATGACAATCTCCATCATGTTATGTGCATGTCAGTTATGTGCATTTTCTTATGATTGTGATATTCCAGAAATATACTTGTATACATACAATTCACTGCAGTTTCCAGTTGAAATAAACACTAGTGGATTATCAATTAATTAATAAAGACTTTTAAACAGTTTCTTGCACAATACTGTGTTATAACCTTAAAAAAAATGTATACCATAGTACATGAATTGTAAACTAATACATTTTGATGTTTGCATCATATAAACAGCTCCATATGTACTTTGTATCTGGAAAGTATTCACAGCACTTCACTTTTTCAACATTTTGTAAGGCTACAGCCTTATTCCAAAAGGGATTAAATTAATTATTTACATCAAAGTTCTACAAAAAAATACCCCGTAATGACAACATGAAAAAAGTTACATAAGTGTTCAGCTTTTGTTCAATACTTTGTTGAAGCCCCTTTGGCACCAGTTACAGCCTCAAGTCTTTTTGAGTGGGATTCTACAAGTTTCCATTCAGCTTTGCGGGACCTCTCAAGCTCCATCAGGTTGGATAGCGAGCGTCAGTGAACAGCCATTTTCGGATCTCTTTAGAGATGTTCAATTGGGTTCAAATCTGGGTGCTGGCAGGGCCACTCAAGGACATTCACAGAGTTGTCCTGTAACCACTCATTTGTTATCTTGGCTGTGCTTAGGGTCGTTGTCTCGTTGGAAAATGAACCTTCGCCCCAGTCTGAGGTCCAGAGCGCTCTGGAGCAGGTTTTCATCAAGGATGTCTCTGTACATTGCTGCATTCATCTTTCCCTCGATCCTGTCTAGTCTCCCAGTTCCTGCCGCTGAAAAACATGGCCACACCATGATGCTGCCACCACCGTGCTTCGCTGTAGGGATGGTATTGACCAGGTGATGAGCGGTGCCTGGTTTCCTCCAGACATGACGCTTGCTATTCAGGCCAAAGAGTTCAATCTTTGTTCCTCAAGGTCTGAGGGTCCTTCAGGTGCCTTTTGGCAAACTTCAAGTGGGCTGTCATGTTCCTTTTACTGAGGAGTGGCTTCCGTCTCACTCTACCATACAGGCCTGATTGGTGTAGTGCTGCAGAGATGGTTGTTCTTCTGGAAGGTTCTCCTCTCTCCACAGAGAAACGCTGGAGTTCTGCCAGAGAGAACATTGGGTTTTTGGTCACCTCCCTGACTAAGGCCCTTCTCCCCTAATCGCTCAGTTTGGACGGACTGCCCAAACTTCTTCCATTTACGGATTATGGAGGCCTCTGTGCTCATTGGGACCTTCAATGGTGCAGAAATGTTTCTGTACCCTTCTCCAGACCTGTGCCTTGATACAATCCTGTCTAGGAGGTCAAGTCAAGTTGTAGAATCAAGTTGTAGAAAGATCTCAAGGATGATAAGTGGAATCAGGATACAACTTAGCTCAATTTTGAGTGTCATGGCAAAGGCTGTGAATAAATAATTCAACACGGTCTCACCTCTATTCGTCACACGCTGCCTTTTTGGCATTTCCCCTTCACGTCAACACTCCGATGTTGAGGGTACCCCTCTTTGTCAATAAGCCGACGTTTAGGGTCTTCCGATAGATTTGAATGCAAATCGCTCATCTTTGGATTTTGACGAAAGGGGTTTAAGCATCCAGCTGTTTTCTTGTGCTGGAAAGTATTGCTTCAGGCGATTGATTTTGTGCTGCAAATGTGTATTTTTCAGTAACGTGCGTCGTCGCATGGACTGTCACAATCATTGGTGCGGTGACCATACATTTTCGTGGGGCAGAAACCCTTGTCTGAATCGCTACCACGACTTTTATAAATAATTTCATATATATAATATATATAATTTTGGCCTACATTAAAATGGCATAATTACAGGACTTACAGGACTGCATATTTGCTGTAGGCTTAAACGTGTCTTAATTTAGGTGAGATATTTTATATCTCATTGTGATTCAACAAACAGTTGTATTTGATTTGATTTGATATACTTTGTTAATCCCACACTGGGGAAATTTCTGTGTTACAGGAGCTCAAAAATAAAATATGCAAAATAAAGTAAAAAAAAAAAAAATTTTAAATATAATGTCACTCTATTTGTCTGTTGTAGGCTACTTACCGTGGTGGAATTGTGCTGGGCAATGGTTTCTGCGATTGTCGCACACAGTGTGACGCGTTGCACAAAATTGCGCCAAAATATCAATCATAATGAAAAAGTACAGTCTTAATATTGTATATCCTTGCTCAAACATTTAAAAGAATTAGCATGATTAAATTATAATATAAAATATAAAATCTTAATAAAAAAATATTAAGACTGTACTTTTTCATACTTGTACATTATGCCATTTTAATGTAGGCCAAAATTATATATATATGTATATATAAAAGTCATGGTAGCGATTCAGTCAAGGGTTTGACGAAGAGGGGTACTCTAAACGTCGGCTTATTGACGAAGAGCGGTACCCTCAACGTCGGAGTGTTGACGTGAAGGGGAAATGCCCAAAAGGCAGCGTGTGAGAAATAGGGTTGAGACAGTGTTGAATAATTACATGTGATTTATTTTTTATTTTTTTTCAGATTTGGTTCAATTAAAACAAACTCATGATGTGATTTCTCTATTAGTGCTGTTCACTTGAATACATGTGAACGCTGCCACCCGAACCTTGGTGCACATCAAACAAGCGGACCGGGACCCCTGAAAAGGTGGGAACTGGTCCACTTCCAAACGAACTCTGGTGACCCTATGAATGGGTTTGAATGAAATACCAATGCGTCACGTACCAAACATATCGAAATGAACCAAAAAAGTCCGGACAAGATTTAACAAGATTAGACCCTAAAAAGAACAGAAAGCTTGAGCATCCCTGGTTTTTGTCTTCATAGGACATTCGTTGCCCATTGCAGTTCAGCACAAGCATCGGAAATGTTGTCTCCTTGCAGCAGATCTGCGTTTGTGTCTGTGATTGAGGAATTCCCTTTGCTGGTAAAAATACCATCATATGTATGCACATACTGTATAACAAGTGCATTTAGCCCAGCACACTGCATTGTTCTGGATGTTCGAAAAGTTCCATAGCAAAATATACGTCATAAAAAGCCTTTTGTGTGTGTGTGTGTGTGTGTGTGTGTGTGTGTGTGTATTGGTGTATTGGTGTTAAAATGACAGTTTGAGTGTTAAGCGAACCAGGACTAAATGTCTAATTTTCATTTTTGGTCCGGATGAACAGAACCAAGAGTGAACACACCCTTTAACACAGGAGGACAATCATTACAGGAAAAAAGAAAGAAAGAGAAAAAGAAAGAAAGAAAGGCCAGATTTAATCACATTGTCGTGCACATTGTGTTCTCTATTTAAATGCAATGCACAGAAAACTGCTTTTCAGATTTCAGAATGTCAGACTGCTGTTATCTCTATTACAGCATATGTATATCTTTATTATATTATCTTTTCCCTAATAATGTTTGTGGAACATCCAGTGAGGCATAATATTCAAAAATGCAGTTGTCAAAGTGAGCTCTGTCTTATACGTGCTTATCGTGCAAACATCTGGACGTGTAATGTGTTATGTTCCTGACATTACACTATCTAATCCACCGATGCATTATTCATGCTAGAGAATAATAATGAAATTAATATAAGAATAGTCTGAGAGAGCTGTTATCTGTGGACTAGTTTAGCTGTGTGTTTGTAGATACAGATCTTGCCAGCATGCTCCAAGGGACCACGAGGGGCGCAGGTTAAAGGCGCTTTGTCCTTCCCTACAGCCTCTCTAAAAATGTGCCTCGTCATTTCAGAGCCCCAGATGTAACGAGACAAGTTGGACTGACTGCGACATCCCCACCGCCTGAAGAATATGTGTCATTGCCTATAAGGGTCCTGCATGTTTCTGTCACTCATGTTCATGAAGGGAGGATGAAAAAAGTCTGGAACACACCATTTATTTAAAGGCTGAGATGTATGAATTACATTAATAATTGGATCATATCACATTGTATGCATTTAATTCTGCATTAGACTAGCACACACTTCTAGACAGAAAATGCTTTTAATGTTTTGATGTTACCAGTAGCTTATTTCCATTACAATATGCACACTGTTTCCAATAACCAAGAGGGCAGTAAGGAGCAGCAGCCAACGAAGTTTCAAGAGGAAGTTGAGGGAGGGCGAAGCAAGGATTGGTTTTCTCTCTCTGCCGTCTTTGATGTCACAGGAGAGACACTGACTTTATCTGAAAGCTGGGAAATACTGGCTCTGCAAGCAACATACGGAGGTAGAAATCCAACAAGTCATGTCCAAATTCTATGATCATGGCTTCATTTAACTCACTTCATTCAACACTTTTAGGCATACACTCGCAAACTTCCCTTAGCACTTTCCCTCGGTTGAATCTCCACTGCCATTTTGAAGTGCGTTCAACTTCGTCAAGTGGGCGAGGGAAGTTTATTTTGACAGACCCTCGACCCCTCGATTTTGGTCGAAGAAGTGAGTCTACTCAATATTTACATTTCTACCAGAAAGACTCGGGAGGTAAATTAACTTGCAATGAAATTTGTTAACAATCAGCAAGCAAACATTGTAAGATAAAGTTCTTTGGCGTAGGCCCCGTCCGTAGCTTAGATCCTGAGGGTTGAGTACCGATCTTATATACTACATGTGTTGGTTAATGATTGGTTAGATCTAAATTAGTAGTGACGTAACATTTGAGTCTTCCTGACAGAACTTGCGCTAGAGCTTTCATTTCAGGCAGATGCATAGACCACAATGCCACATGATTGTGATGTCACGTGATATTGGAGTTATTTTGACATTTCACCAATTAATACTTGGAGCTAGCTTAAGCTTATTGGCTTTTAGAGTTATAGTTTATTGTATTATCATTTTCGTTTTTCATTTTTTATATTTTCTCCAACAGCCCAAGTGTAACTACAGGCCTATAAAATGGTGTGTAAAACAAATTCATATGGGTAAAAAAACTGTAAATAATAAATCAGCACCATTGCAGATTCCAAGTAATCAAGGGTTTGGGCAAACTCATATAAACTCCTTATAAAATCCTTGACTGGAGCTTTCTAGTAATCTTAAAGACACTGATTAGCTGGTTCAGGTGTGTTTGATGTAGGGTTGGCGCAGAACTCTGCAAAACAGTGGCATTCAGACATTCCACAACCCAACAAACGCCGATTAAACATGTTCAGTCGGCTGAAAACAGACTCCGACCAAATCCAACAGACGTCGACAGGGGTATCACACCGATCCAACAAACTCCAACAGACGTGTTTGTTGGCGTTTGTCGGTGCGGTGTGAATTGGCCTTTATATCCTGGCATCTTGTGCTTTCAAATTCCATGACAGTTGAGCCAAAAAAGTGGCCATGAAAAAATATGGCCGAATTTAAATGGGTGGGGTCTGAGCAACATCTGTTGAGATCAATCGGAATACTTACAGATAGTAAGATAGATACATAATACATACCAGCCAAAGCTGCTGCTCAATCAAATCTGTGCAAAAATTACCATTCCATTTTGTTAATATGTAGTCTAGAATATATAACTTTTGTGACTGTGTAATAAACAGAAATTTGGGGTCATAGCTTCAGAATGATCTTGAGAATGATCTTTTAATTGAAGTGGCAATAGAAAACAAGAAGCTGTATTGCATGAGAAGAATGATTTTGACATAACGATTTGTTCAGTTCTAAATAGAGACTATGACTGATGTGTGAATTCTTCGTTACGTGAATAATCTTGTACTTTTGTGACCAGCAGCTCTATCCAGTCAGTTTCAATCAGTCATATGAGCATCTCCTGTAATGCAGCATGTATTCTCCAATGCAGTGTGGATTAAGCATGTTAGATGTAGTGAGGGATTACAGATAGACGTGGGGCACAGCTTTACAGGGTCAGGGAGCTCTGCCAGATGTTGAATAAATCCGCCTACAAATCCCAAAGCACAGCTCCCCAGACTCAAAGCAGCATTGTGATTTGCCAGCTTTTAGGTTTACAGTGACGTACAAAAGACAACTTTAGACATAGATTCAACGTTTTCTTAAAGGATTGTTCTGGGTTCAATTCAAGTTAAAGGGTTAGTTCACCCAAAAATGAAATTCTGTCATTAATTCCTCACCCTCATGTCGTTCCACACCCGTAAGATCTTCGTTCATCTTCGGAACACAAATTAAGATATTTGTACATACAGAAGAGAATATATTGATGAATGAATTTGTTATTTTTGTTTGGGGTTTTTTTTGCACAAAAAAAGTATTTTTGTTGCTTCATGAAATTAAGGTTGAACCACTGTGTAATGAATCCGCTCCGTCCCCTTTCACCCACTTACCACCAGAGGTCACCCTTTCACATCATGGACTCTATTTATGGACTACATTTCCCACAAGCCCCTCACCCAGTCACTGATCACCCTTGCCAGCTGTTGTACATTACCTTGATTCTATTACGTTCACAGCCACGTTGCGAAGTATTGTTGATTCCTGTGTCACAATTCCGAGCGTTTATTCCTTGTTTTGTTCTGCCTGTTACCCTACCCTGCCTGTTCTCCGTTTTGTTGTTTATCTGTCTGCCTATTGACCTTTTGCCTGGACTATTTACCACGAGACTGCTTGTTCCCCGCCACTATTGTTTGCTGTTGTGTTGACCATTACCTGTATGACTACGTTTTATGAATAAAGCTGCATTTGGATCTAAACCTACTGACTCCGCGTTACACACTGCAGTAACTTTGACTATTTTAATGATGTCTTTAGTACCTTTTTGGACCTTAAAAGTGGTGATTATATTGCTGTCTATGGACAAGTCATATACCTCTTGGATTTAAGTTTGTCTTCTGAAGATGAACGAAGGTCTTACGGGTGTGGAACGACATGAGGGTGAGGAATTAATGACCCAAAATTTTCACTTTGGGAGAACTAACCCTTTAAGTCCTATCGACAGTATTTGTGGCATAATGTCAGTTACCACATGAAATCATTTAAACGTCCCTCAGTTTGGAAAAACAAGTAGAAATCGCATTTACAGTACTACTATTCAAGGGAACACTAAGGGACAAGTCATTCCATAGAGTTTAAAAGCAAATGTGCACTACCATTAACTTTTCCACATAAAACAAATGTATGCCATTTGTTAAAATAGACAAGGACTGCAGTTTTAGGCAAATGAACTTCTGGCTGCCAACTTTTTTCCTCTTGGTAGATATCTGTAAACAGGCCATATACATAACCTCACAGATAAATTAGTAGTAAGCAATTTTATCAAACTAGTCTCATGTTTTATGTCGGTGCAATTCCTTTCCCAATAGACTTCCATTGATTTTTAAGTGTAGTACTGTACATTTTTCAGTCAGTCGATTATCTGAAGGATTGTTAGTCAAAGTTAATGAGAGTTGAACAGTACTGTACAAACTGCATAATCAATTTTTATATCCGATATCAACATACTATATATTGTTTATCATTTTTATTCATTGAGGACAACAGTAACATTAAAATATTTTTTATCATCAACTTTTATTGGATGTAAAGACTCAAGCAGTGAAATTTAATTCCATTGTTGGAAAGACTTTACAGCTCCCCAGTGCAAATCAAACCAATTAACTGCCTAAAACGATATAGGTTATTGCAGGACAGACGTGCCTTTTATTATTTGCATGTTCACCACCAATGAAATTTATGTTCTTTGACGTAATCTAATTGGCTGAGCATTTCCTATTTGCCTTGTTGCCAGAGTCCCTCTATTTGTGTACATTGAAACATGGTTGTCACTTCCACAACCTCAATGTGTGTACATGGTCATGGAGACTTGCCAGTTCGCAAGCACCTTAGCAACCACTTAGCAATGGCCTAACAACCATCCAGAACATCCTCACAGATAGACCACGATAAAAATATTTTGGCCGAGAGAGCTCAAAGCGCTGCAAATAAGAAAACATATGCAAATAGAAAAAAACACCAACAAATTAAGAAAATGTGATCATCAGATTGACAACACATGTGCTGCAAATCCTCTGCAAAAACTCAAGCAAACACAGAAACGCGTTGCAAAAAGCACAAACCACAACGGAAATGATTCAAGGGGACCCCAAAAAGTGACGAACCCTACTAGGAGCTGCTCATTATCTGTGTCCAAAACCACTCACCTGTTCACTTATTCACTAATATCCCTATATAGTGTACGGCATTGGAGGGCACAATGTGTTCACAATCATTAAATACTATAAAAACTGCAAACAAAAATAAACACACATTTACAAGTGTTCATTATTTCATGTATTTATTATTTTTAATAAAGTGTTTTTTTAGTTTGCTAGAGACTCACTCTCACAGGTGACGTGGTCGTCTTCTCTTAAAGTTTAATGCGTTAACAACAATGCCACATATTAAAACACTTTGCTGCTAGTGAAACACATTGCATTGAGTTAATGCCTACATAATATATTTTAATGACATTTTTTAGCTTGTGTTGTTGTGTAGTAGGGTTCGTCACTTTTTGGGGTCCCCTTGAATCATTGCTGTTGTGGTTTGTGCTATTTGCAGCGCATTCCTGTGTTTGCTTGTGTTGTGAGGATTTGCAGCACATGTGTTGTCAAACTGATGATCACGTTTTCTTAATTTGTTGGTGTTTTTTTCTATTTGCATGTGTTTTCTTATTTGCAGCGCATTGAGCTCTCTCGACCACCGTACAGAACACATAAATGTAAGTGCTGAATAAAAATATAAATAAAGATTTCAAGAGGGTTTTTTTCCACGGTGATGCCATAGAACAACCATGTTGGGTTCCCCAAAGAACAGTGAAGAAACCATTTTTGCCTTATTAAAGAACATTTTAATTATCTAAAGAACCCTCTTCTAC
Source organism: Opsariichthys bidens (assembly GCA_037194245.1). Classification (NCBI taxonomy): domain Eukaryota; kingdom Metazoa; phylum Chordata; class Actinopteri; order Cypriniformes; family Xenocyprididae; genus Opsariichthys; species Opsariichthys bidens. Next base: position 7,347,874 of record CM074277.1, on the reverse strand, counting down.
TAAGAAGAACCTTTTGTCCATGGATTTTAAAGGTTCTTTATGGAACTATCGCTACCCATAAAGAACCTTTATTTTTAAGAGAGTATGTATACAGTACATATACACACAAACACATTTTGTACCATCTGAGATGAGCTTGAGCCCAGAGAACTCTGCAGCATCTCTGCATAGAATCGATTGGGTTTCTTGATGCAGTGTCAGACTGTGTTAAGTTAAAATAGTTTTACAAAGGATTCCCGAGCCCATGTGACAATATATTTAACACAGTAGCATGACCGTTTCTAAGAGGTTTCTACGGTTTCTACGGTTTCAGAAGTTTCCTGCATGCCCAACACAGACTGAGATTTCTTTCCCTGAACCTTTTCACAATATTATGTATGGCAGATGCTGAAAAAAATAAATTCTATGCAATCTGGCATTGATAAATGTGATTTTTGAATTGCTTGACAATTTTCACATGAAATTTGGCACAGTAGTGAGCCATGATACCCTCACCTATTACCAATTAACGTGCTTATTGTGGACGGTTTCAAAACAGTTTAACTTGGATATTTTATAATCTTTTCACTTAGTAGTTTGACTTCCTGAAGAGTGTGAATCAAGGGCACTTTTACAACATCCAAATGTGTTTATTTGGTTTACTTATTTGTCTGAACGAAGGAACTGTGATGGAATAATAGGTGGTTAAATTTTTTCAAAAAATCAGTTTGGAAACACAATTATTATATTTGCCATTCCGTTTGGTGCCACTAAAAGCACCTTTAAATGCACACTGTGAGTTTACTACGGTGTTAACATTTTGTATTTTCGTTTTTTTCGGAGGGGAGGCCCACTGTCTGACACTTTGAAAACTCTAGACCCATCTAAAGAACCCTTTAGACCCATGCAAATGGCCCATCATTGGTGCTGTTGCCATCTCTTCACCAGTGGCAGAGGGCGGGCGACACTATTCTGTGTTTTCTGCAGATCGCTGGCATTCAGTGCTCCATTGCTCTTTATGACCTGTAATCCATGCTTATTAAACAAGGTGCCTGTGCTATTAAGAGTGGAAAATGAGTCCTAATGGCGGAGCTGCTGGCAGCGCCCGCCTCCTCAATGCCATCTCACATTTATGAGCAGCGTTATATTACAACCCTAATTCAGATGGCCATGCATCACTGGCCCCAAAAATGTTTTCATCTAATTTTTTTCCACCCCAGCGAGAGAATATGGTCAGAGGTGGTTAGTCCAAGCATGCAAATTTCCAGCTCTAACCTTGGTTTTATACACATTCACCCATCAAAAATCCAAAAGATAAGTCTTTAATCTCTCTGAATGTAGTTTTACCCACTGAGAATGGGTTATGGGGGGAATAATATATCTGGCCCTGAAGTGATACCGAAGTGGGTGCAGTTAGAGTTGAAGGTCCACCAGTGACAAGGGAGGAAATTACATCACGCTCTGAGATGATGGAGAGAATGGAGATGTGGCTGTGATGTGACGGTAAATCATGACTTGAGCGTGACAGTGGTGATTTGTAACCAAACCCTTTCTTCAGGTATTAGCACCCTGAGGAAGAATATTAGATTTAAAGGCTCTGTTAAATAATTGAACATACATATATAAGTTTTGCTCAGCCTCAAGTTGATTTATGACAATATGGTCACATGCCTATGGACGTCCATAGTGCAACCTGTATATTCTGTTGTTTTCTCCTGGGTTTCATTGGACTCCTTCTGAGTGCTTCTTTTTCTGTATAAAAGACTTTTTTTTGCTGAACTCTATCGTCAAGCTGCAGTCCCATTTCCTTAAACGTAGTCTGTTCAATTGACCATTGGATTTTAATTTGTAACGGTATATCATTATGTTACCGTTTTTACTACATTTTTTACTGCCCCAAATAGGGGCCGTTTACAAGACACACGGCAGATTTGTTATGCGTTTTGGCCGTTATCATATCTGTGTAAACTACAAAAATGTGAATTTGTGAAAATGGTGACGTCATGTGTATTATGTGTTCAGTCTATAGGCTTTCTTTACAAAGTGACATTGCCAACTACTGGCCTGGCAGGAGTAATACAGTATATTTAGTCGTTTTCGCTGATCATTTTGGCAATGTTGTCATATGTACAAAGATTTTTTTTTCCATTTTTAGCACATATTTGTCGTGTATGTACCCTGAGACGTAAAAAAAAACGCGATTATTGAAAACCTGTATCAGTTGTGTGTATTCGCAAGCGCAACTTTTTTTTCCTTTAGTAAGGCAGCATTTACACTTTATATTTACATTTATTAATTTAGCAGATGCTTTTATACAAAACAACTTACAAATGATACACCTCACAAAAGGTCAATGTGAAATATTTTATGTTGAAAAAATACAATCCATTTTGCTTTTTTATCTGTATTTTTGAGTGAAACTGCCATACATTCACTTAGAAAAGGACATGACTTTATTAGAACTGAATATCAGTTTAAATCTGTAAATAATTTAAATTTACTGTGCCATAGTTTCAATCAAGCTCTAATTAAGTAAAAATATCAAGAAAGTGTGAAAATATTATTTAATTCTGAGGATTTGGGATACATAAAACGAAAGCTATGAAATTAGTCTTAGCAACACCGATGAGTCAGACATTTTATTCTAAAAATGTTTCCTTCACAGAATGACATTAAACAAAACATCAGGTTATGTGTTGAAAATAACACTGTTGTGGATTTTATTTTAAAATACTTGTATTTGCGTATGGTTGGTTCTTCAACTACAGTATGGGGCATGTGTGGAAGAAAATAAACTCTCTTTAAAAAATCAAAACATTTTAGGATACTTGCAGCTGGTGCTTCTTTCTAATGAATGTTATTGATCTGGTTTGTGAGAAATCAACCCTGCACCCTCTGACCCCTGACCTCTGCCGCCTGAACAGTGACTCTAGTAATTACACGGCTGGTCTCTGAAGAGTGAGTCACAGTGTTCGCACCTCTCCTCCTCTGCAGCACTTTCTAATGAACAGCTCCTCTCTGTTGCGTTATCTGCCTGAGCTCAACTGGTAAGCGCCAGGGCCTATGATGAAATATTCATGCCCTGCATTTCTTTCAGGCAATCGGGTATCCACACAGACGCTTATAATTATACTGCAGGCAGGCACAGAGCTTGTCATCGTCAACACAGAAGCACAAAGCGAGAGATTATAGTTGGGTCTGCATGGGATCTCCAATCTTTTCTGTGCCAGCTCGGTGTCACAGAGGGGTGAGGTGCGCCGAATACAGGCACTTGCTGTATGATGCCATTAATACACGCAGACTCTTCAAAAGCAGATGCTGCAAGAAAGAAACATTAAAGGTTAGCTTGATCGTTCTGAGAGTCCTCTGCTACAGAAATGGATACATGTCATCCTGCAGCAAGAGCGTCTGTGAATTAGCATGCCGTTCATATGCAACGTTTCACTGCACTGCTTTGCCAATTGCATTTATGCATTTGGCTATTTATATGTGATATTTCAGTTTTTCTTCTTTAAGAAATTCTGTGTTTTTCTGTCAATATGGGGTGCTGTGTGTACATTAATGAGGAAAAAAATGAACATAAATGATTTTAGCAAATGGCTGCAATATAACAAAGAGTGAAAAAAAAAAAAAAAAAAAAAAAAAAAAAAAAATATATATATATATATATATATATATATATATATATATATATATATATATATATATATATATATATACAGGGAGTGCAGAATTATTAGGCAAATGAGTATTTTGACCATATCATCCTCGTTATGCATGTTGTCTTACTCCAAGCTGTATAGGCTGGAAAGCCTACTACCAATTAAGCATATTAGGTGATGTGCATCTCTGTAATGAGAAGGGGTGTGGTCTAATGACATCAACACCCTATATCAGGTGTGCATAATTATTAGGCAACTTCCTTTCCTTTGGCAAAATGGGTCAAAAGAAGGACTTGACAGGCTCAGAAAAGTCAAAAATAGTGAGATATATTGCAGAGGGATGCAGAAGTCTTAAAATAGCCAAGCTTCTGAAGCGTGATCATCAAACAATCAAGCGTTTCATTCAAAATAGTCAACAGGGTCGCAAGAAGCGTGTGGAAAAACCAAGGCGCAAAATAACTGCCCGTGAACTGAGAAAAGTCAAGCGTGCAGCTGCCAAGATGCCACTTGCCACCAGTTTGGCCATATTTCAGAGCTGCAACATCACTGGAGTGCCCAAAAGCACAAGGTGTGCAATACTCAGAGACATGGCCAAGGTAAGAAAGGCAGAAAGTCGACCACCACTGAACAAGACACACAAGCTGAAACGTCAAGACTGGGCCAAGAAATATCTCAAGACTGATTTTTCTAAGGTTTTAAGGACTGATGAAATGAGAGTGAGTCTTGATGGGCCAGATGGATGGGCCCGTGGCTGGATTGGTAAAGGGCAGAGAGCTCCAGTCCGACTCAGACGCCAGCAAGGTGGAGGTGGAGTACTGGTTTGGGCTGGTATCATCAAAGATGAGCTTGTGGGGCCTTTTGGGGTTGAGGATGGAGTCAAGCTCAACTCCCAGTCCTACTGCCAGTTTCTGGAAGACACCTTCTTCAAGCAGTGGTACAGGAAGAAGTCTACATCCTTCAAGAAAAACATGATTTTCATGCAGGACAATGCTCCATCACACGCGTCCAAGTACTCCACAGCGTGGCTGGCAAGAAAGGGTATAAAAGAAGAAAATCTAATGATATGGCCTCCTTGTTCACCTGATCTGAACCCCATTGAGAACCTGTGGTCCATCATCAAATGTGCGATTTACAAGGAGGGAAAACAGTACACCTCTCTGAACAGTGTTTGGGAGGCTGTGGTTGCTACTGCACGCAATGTTGATGGTCTGAAAACACTGACAGAATCCATGGATGGCAGGCTTTTGAGTGTCCTTGCAAAGAAAGGTGGCTATATTGGTCACTGATTTGTTTTTGTTTGGTTTTTGAATGTCAGAAATGTATATTTGTGAATGTTGAGATGTTATATTGGTTTCACTGGTAAAAATAAATAATTGAAATGGGTTTAAATTTGTTTTTTGTTAAGGTGCCTAATAATTATGCACAGTAATAGTCACCTGCACACACAGATATCCCCCTAAAATAGCTAAAACTAAAAACTAAAAACTAAAACTTCCAAAAATATTCAGCTTTGATATTAATGAGTTTTTTGTGTTCATTGAGAACATGGTTGTTGTTCAATAATAAAATTAATCCTCAAAAATACAACTTGCCTAATAATTCTGCACTCCCTGTGTATATATATATATATATACACACACACACACAGTGGTTACGGAAAGTATTTAGACCCCCTTAAATATAAAATATATATACATGTCAATGTATTTGGTCTTGGCGGAATAGGTGTGCTATGAATTGCTGCTGCTGTAGATTATTATTTCTGCTAATTATTGGAAATTGCTACTGCCAATACATATGCTGATACACTGCTGCGAGGGATGCTGCACAAATAGCATAAATCACTAACCCATAGCAACAAACCAGCCGTTGCAAAGCACTTGAATTACATCGGAAATAGAACGAATCCGTTTACTGTCAGAAATGTATTATGTCGTGCTGCGCCGCGCCGCATCCAGTGTAAACGATTGTAACACAGTTCGTAAGAACGGGAAGAAGGAGGCGGGAACCGGTGAACATTCAACGTACTTCAATAATAAAATAAAAGAACAATAAAATGAAAGTAAAATGGCGGCAGTTCATCACGGCGACTGACGCCCACACAAACATAACAAAAACACACCATAAAGTCCAGGTCTCGTCCTCTCTCGCCCTTCACTGTAGTCGCTCGTCTTTTATGCTTCTGGATCTCCTCCTTGAGATACGAGACCGGTGCGCCGCGCAGCTGACGCTCATTATCTCACGCGGCCTCGCGCCGTTCCCTCACGGCTCTCGCCCTCCCTGCTCGTCACAAAGATATCACTGATTATAATGGGTTCTTTTGTCTTTGAATGCATCTGGTGTGTAAGTCCGTCTGACATATTTTGTTGTTGTTGTTTTTTTTAAGCATTTTTTACCAGGCTTCTAAGTTTAGGTTCAGTAATGTCACTTTAATGGCAAGGAAAATGTTATTAGTCAGTTATGGAAATTATTTAACAGTTTTTCAAAAACTGTAAGTTCACTTCTTTGGACAAAAAGACATAGTAAAACGTCCGTTTCGGTCAGTTTTACAGCAGAAAAAGGAACACTGTTGTGTTTACTTACTCCCAAAATCCTGTCACTGGCGCTGTAACGATGGACAAAACATGATTAAAACTTGCAGCTTCGCGATTCGCTCAATGTCATTATCTCATATTTGACGGAGGTAGTGTTTAGTGGCTTTTGCATCTGAACTTTTTTTATATATTTCACTTTAGCATTAAAATAGTCTCATCACAGGATGTGCGGTGTCAAGTATATTGATCGTTAGTCCATACAAACCAGAAACACAGTTTCAAAATCCATGCAATTCTTGGATTAATTGCATAGTTTGAACAACATACATTGAAAGTTTATCATTATCATGTGTTTTAGGTCCTGTTAGTTAGGTTAGACATTCAAGCAATTTTAAACCATTTGAGTTTTGAAGTGACCTATTTTTACCAGTAGCTGACACTTACCAATTTGATGTGTTGTGGTCAATGTAAGGTGACAATGACATTCATTGATGCGGCAAACCATTTTGTGTATCAGCATAAAATGATAATTTTGCCAGCATGGTCTGAAGATGATCTATTTTGAGTCGAAATTGGTGAAAATGAGACAAACGGTCTAGGAGGAGTTCGAAAAAGTAGTTTTCCAATGAAAATCAAAATGGCAGATAGGACGTTCAGCTAATAATGGCAAAATTGGTGTCTATGTTCTTAGAAATTTTTTTAGAATTGTTCAACTCGACATCCTGCACTGCATCTAAAGAGTTTTCTGATTTTTGGCCAAACTGTTCAGAAGTTATTGGCAAAAATAATTTTTTTCCATATCTCCTGACCACTAGGTGGCACTGCGCCAAGTGTTTACTTTCATCTCATGTGACCATTATCACACATCAGAAAACTGTGAAGATATGGATGTGTCAATACATAACTGAAATACTGCATTCAGATTTGAGGGGGTAGGCTATACTTGAAGTTAATATTTTACATTTAAGAGGTTCGATTTGACAAAAAAGTTTGAGAATTGTGCTCGCATCTTGTCTTTTTCACCATCATGCATATGACACAGTGTTCTAAGACCGTGTTTATTTACAACGCCACATGTCTTGCTCTTTTAAGATGAATTGGTATTGGTATTTAGTGGTACAAAGGTGAGGAATGGTTGTTGCATTATAGTTTATATGTGAACATTGCATATCAGAACATAATTGATAATGTAACAATGACCAAATTTCCAGCCAGTAAACTCCCGGATACTCCTGGTTTCTCTGTATAAGGAAGTTTTTTGCTCTGGATACACTTCAAACTGTGAAATTAATGCAGGAATCTTAATTCGTCCTAACTCTCGCTTATTTTCACCTTATGACAAGAAAGTAATGAATTATTTGTGCAGAAGAAAACATTTTTTGTTCTTAAACCATATTTAATAGCACTGCATCTGAGCTCTGAAGTGAGTTGAGCTGAGGAGCTGCTTTGCAATTTTTTTTTTTTTTTTTTTTGAATAATTTAATAGGAAGTTGAGAGTGTGAATTACTGTGGGACTCAGTAATCAGCTGCTGAATTATTGGAGAGGCTCTCAATTATGCATTTTTTCCTAAGCCATTTAAACTTGTTCTTTAGATGAGACTGGCAGAGAAGAGAGATCGTTCAACGTTTAAAAGGTAAGTGCTCTGCTGTACAACTGCATATTTCCTGTGATAAACTTTCAACTAAACAACAGGACATCAATTTAACAAGCTGAACAATCAACTCTCCTCTTAGACCTGCAATCAACCTGAGGGAAAAAAAAAATCCATTAGAGAAGCAAATACTGTGGTCAGTTAGAGCTATAATTACATGGGTGGTGAGGATATATAAGAGGGGTTAATGAGGAAGGAATTGGAAGGGAGAGGAATATAATGAGTGGGTACATATGTAAATGAGGAAAATTCTGAGTGATCACACTTCCACTGGTTCATCCTGTATGACAGACAGGAAGAAGAGCAAGAGGTGGGCAGTCTGGATCTCACCCACCACCAACTTGCCAGTCATTGGTTAAAATGAATCAACCACATGTCGCTAGAACAGGTTACCGCATTGTAAATAGTTGTCATAACAGGATTGAATGGTCAGTGTTACTTCAACCAAAAATGTAAATTCATGAACTCAATTGGTTCTAAACCTTTATGACTTATGGTAATGAATGTTGGTAACCAAAAAAAAACAAAAAAAACTGTGAAATACTCAAAATGACTTCTTTTATGTTCCACAAAATAAAAAAATATACAGCTTTGGAATGACATGAGTAGATGAGTAAATAATAAATTGTGATTATTGGGTGAACTATCCCTTTAAATGAACTACAGTGAAGTTAAAACGGAGAAAATACAATAAGATTGTTTACCGCACACATGCAGCAACAGGGTTCGGTGCAAAATCTTAAACACTGCCTCAAATTACATTAAATTCATTAGTCACTTTATATTAGGTGCCTTTAACTACTATGTACTTACATCAAAAATATTTTTGGTACAATGTACTTATTGTGTTCATGTTGTTTTTTCAAACACTTCTATTGAGGTGGTGATACAGGTAAGGGGTTTGGTGGTGTGGATGGGTTAAGTCATCAATAAACGGTCAACAGTGTAATTATAGATGTTAGTATTTTATATTAATACAACTTAAAAACATGTATTTTAAGTGCATTGTTTCAAATAACTAACTTAACTGTTGGCATAGTAGTTAAAGATATGTAATTTAAAGTAAGACCTCTGGTAATTTATCAAACTGCAGTTTTCACTATGAAAAACATGAGGTCCCATATCTGATGTCGCGGGTCTGTAACAGTGTGCATTCAGAATTCCCTTTCCAGGCTCGGAAAAAGAAGAATTGTTGAGTTTGGGCACAGAGCAGAACCTGATTTCAAGCACAACCTGTTTCTGGATCAGATTTGAAGTTTACAGTTTGTCAAGTTTAGGCTTACAGTCAGGGTGCTAAATCAGTGTTATTCACCTGTCACTGCCTTATGATTTTAGGGATAAGTTATAGGGTAAGGTTAGGACTTAATTTTTAGACAGGAATGTTGTTCCAGGATCAACAAAACGCATCTAACTCTGCAAAATCAGGACATGCTATCACAGACATGCAAAGAGGTGAACAGAAACCATATCACAGCTAATTCAATGTTCTACACCACTGATTTTCACTTCAAACAGATCACCTGATGCCTCCTCGTAACACTGGGAAGGATGGGCTCCTAGTACACTAGGAATGCAGGGTTAAGTCTACTGCTCAAATCAAACTGCTCTCTACAGTAATCGAGTCAAGCGCTAGGTGAAATCGCTTGAAAACGGCAAGTTCTATCAGATGACATCTGGTACTGCGAGCGGAAATTAATCACTTTGAAACGTGTTATTGTCTGTGCATGTGCTTCTGCACACTGATCTGGAGAGTACATACGTTTTTTTTTTTTTTTTTTTTTGGTAAAGGGAAGCTAATTGTGGATGTGCTGTTCTCTCCAAACGGCCCATGTCCCGAAAAAACCTCTGCTGGTCTAGCTGTGATCTAATCTCCTGGAATTACAGGGATATCTAGATCCTGTCGTGTCCACCTGAGGTCCTCTGCTTGCTCTGAAGGACCATAACACAAGGCTGGCGATCCAGGACTATACTGCCACCTACAGTCAGGCTTTTAATGTATGTCTGAGGAGTAAATGACATCAAATTTATTATGTTATGTAAAAAAAAGCAAAAAAAGCAAAAGAAAAGTTCTATCATGTTGTTTTAAACTCATAGTTTACATGGAACACACAAAAAGAATATACACTTTTTGGAAGAATGTTGGTAACCAAACAGTTTTGGAAACCATTGTCTTCCATTCACCCCCCAAAAAAAACACTTCACCACAGAATAAAGTGGGTCATACACATTTGCAACAACATGAGGGTGATTAAATGATGGCAGATCCCATTAATCTTCATGAATACAGTGAAGTTATACAGCTCTGTTCCATATGTTAAATTACAGTGACCATGCCCTGACAGCAACATAGTGTCGGCCCAGATCCGGCCCACATCTGGTCCGAATGTACCAGATGTGGGCTGGATCTGAGCCGACACTAGGTTGCTGTCTGTGTGAGCTTTAACTATTACTTTAACCCAACTTAGAAAGTAAATGTGTCGTGCATGGCCTCATGATCACACAAGAGAATGTGATTACATGAGTAGATATTATAATGAGCCCATTATGTATGCAGGGTCATTATACAGTATTGTAAAGTACGAGTTCATTCAAATGAGTGGCACGACCAAAATCTATGTTCATGAGGATCCTGATGGCAGATGTTGTTATAATTCTTACATAATTCTTACATTATTTACAGCCTGTGTTGTTTTAGTGAATGACTCATCATGTTTTTTTTTTTTTTTTTAAGACAACTCAGTGAAGCATATAAGATACAAGAGTGTTTTGCTGCTTCATGCAGTTTGTTGTTTGCAACTTTTCTTCATGTTTTGTTTCTTTACCTGCTTGCACATTGTGTCCCAATCAGAATATTATCTAATATTTTATTGGGCACAATTCATCAGTGAACAAACTGAACCTACCTGGTCTCATTTGAGTACCTGTAGAACCGTTTTTGCGAGTTGTTAAAATACCAATATGTACCAATACGTACACCGCAGGTTCAATGTGAAATGTCCACCGAGTGGCACTAAAAGTAGGTTTTTTTTTTGGTTTTTTTGAATGAACAGATAAATGTGAATAAGGTATGTTTTTATGATGTTGTTTTTTATACGCATCACCGCAGTTCTGATTTAAAAATTTGTCGTGAGTTCTGTTAAAAGTGTAATCCTCCATTACCTTTTAAAATAACGTACCACCGACACTACATGTGACCTACCCGATAAAGTTAACAAAAGCATATGTGAGGTAAAAAGCATCCGTAATTGTGCCGTTTTAGCTTGTTTTGATCTCTGTCCTTTGCCGTACTTCGTTTTCCTTGGGATTCGTACCGAAACCTTCTTCATCCTAAGTACAATTCCGTATCAGCTGTGATACTGTAAAAAGTGTTTTTAAGTCATAACATAACAAGGAGCCATGTGAAAACGATTTTATTCAGATAAAACACATGAGCACTTGAAAACACCGCTTTATTTCCCTATAAATCATTAGAAACATGTAAAGTTTTTTTGTAAAGTACAAAATTATTATCAAAAAAATTGTGTCACTTGGTGAAAAAATGCTCCTGTTCACTTCTCTACTCTGGAGAAAAATTGGTTTTGCATAAGTTTACTTCAAATTTTTTAGAGAAAAGTATTATTTTTCATATTTTTACCCAAAATAGGGTGTTCATGAGTACACACATGTAATATAATTTCTGTTTCATTCATACTCGTAACCAGAGGGCGCCCTCACGCAGAAATTCCACAGATGAGAATTAATAAAACTTATGACGGTCCAGGAAATCCCTAATATGGACAAAGTCATACAGTGATCGCTGTAGCTGAATACAAGACAGATGAAATATGAAGACTATAAACATCTCAGGTATTTTCATAAGAGTAAAGTATTGATGAGTGGATACTACATTTGAATTTGAATATACTTCACAACCGTTAAAAAAGTATATCCTATATATTATGGCTGTGTATGAATGTAATCCACTACATCCACCATGTTGGTAAATTTATTCATACTGCTGAGTTTGAAAACACTCATGAAGTATTAAGTAGTTTTTTGTCATTTAATTCCAAGTTAAAGTGCCTGTTACACTTTTTCAGATATGATATTTATCGTAGTGTGTACTACAGCTGTTTGTGAATGTAAAAGATCTGCAAAGTTTTAAAGTGCAGATAAATAAAGTTATTGAAGTGATTCTGAACTGACTGAAACGTGTCGTCAGTAATTCTAGTCTTACTTCCTGCTGAACCTACGTAGGTTTGTAAGATATTTGCATAATGCCAGCCTATGGTCTTCAGTGGTTGCCTTTGAACAACGTCTAGTACTGTAATTATAGCTGAGACCGGAAGAGTTTGGTTTTTTGAGCTGTGAAAGAAAATCCACTTCCAAAGGATGAGGACGCGCGCTCAAATTTATTCGGTAAAATCAATGCCATCATTACTGTTTTGCTCTGTATTAAGTGCTAAGGAAGCCTCCGGAGCTGAAACTCAGATAATGGGCAATTTGTTTCCGACACATGCTGATGTTAATAACAGTGGAAACCTGTCCTGTCATTACATGTCACTATGTCCTCTCTCAGCAACAAGCCCTGGCGTATAGAGAATTAGATGTAAAACATCCATCATTTTTGATTGCTGACCAAGTACACCTGAGTTCGAATTGAAAGCAGAGATCCATACATGCTTTAGATTTCTGTAAATGGGTCGATACAGTAACTGAAGCTTCATGTGTGGGGCAATTTGTGCCACTGAGTTGGATACTGCAGGGGATTGTCCCTAAAATAAGCAATATCTGCAAAACATTTACTTTACAGGACAGGTTAAAGAACGTTTTGAGCGTCTGGTTTATTAGATAGGGTCACATCAGAAGGAAAAACTGTGATGGTAACCACTATAAGTGGCCATGTGCTGGCAGCGGGAACTTCTCTGATCAATGGCTGAGTGGAATTGCCCACGGGTTGTACATGAGGTCAGCTTCTGAAAGGATGATAAATGCAGACAAAGCAAAGAAGCGGATGAGGGCGAGGGGGAACTTTCAATGTGTTGTTCTCTGTCACAGCACCTTTAACAAGGACAAAACCTGTCACACCCTCGGGCAGGATGGAGGATTCTCTTCAATCTCTGTCTCTCTCAAGGTGGAAGTTATGGTAATTCTGCTGGACTGTAAATGATAGACTGATTTGAAGTTTTTCTCTCAGGGGTTTGGGGGTGTTGATACATTACTCTGGTTTGGGACGATTAACAAAGAGACTGATATCAAAAAGAGTAAAGCCAAAGGTCATTTTTAGACTTTAAAATAAAAAACTACGAGGTAACTACAAACATGGTAAAAAGGAAGTAACACTTAAGCCCTCACAAAACACAGGGAACATTTGCCAAATAATGGGTTATGCAGTCTTTACTGTCACTTTTGATAAATTTAATGGGTCCTTGCTGAATAAAAGTACTACTTTCAATTAAAATAAATTAAGAAATAAATCCGGTTACACTTTATTTTAAGGTGTCCATGTTACACTGTAATTATACATTTAAATACTGAGTAATAATAATGTACTTACTATATTGGTTAGGATGAGTGTTTGGTTTAGGGTTAATTGCATGCAATTACAGGTTCTTTTAATTGTGAGGATTTTGACTCACATTTAACAAAAATCCACCAGTTCAGTATCTCAACAAATTAGAAAACTTCATAAGACCAATAAAAAAAAAACCTTAACACTGGACTTCAAGGAACTTGGGCTATGAGCCAAATGACATACAAAACTTGCTCTCATCTGAAAAGAGGACTTTGGACCACTGGGCAACAGTCCAGTTTTTCTTCTCCTTAGCCCAGGTAAGACAACTCTGCCGTTGTCTGTGGTTCAGGAGTGGCTTAACAAGAGGAATACGACAACTGTAGCCAAATTCCTTGACATGTCTGTGTGTGGTGGCTCTTGATGCCTTGACCCCAGCCTCAGTCCATTCCTTGTGAAGTTCACCAAAATTCTTGAATCGATTTTGCTTGACAATCATCACAAGGCATCATAATTCTCTCTGTTGGTTTTGCATATTTTTCTTCCACACTTCTTTTCACTTCCACTCAACTTTCTGTTGACATGTTTAGATACAGCACTCGGTGAACAGCCAGCTTCTTTGGCAATGAATGTTTGTGGTTCACCCTCCTTGTGAAGGGTGTCAATGATTGTCTTCTGGACAACTGTCAGATTGTAACAGTCGGCTCGCGGTGAGTGCACGGAAGCACGGAGAAACAGGGCAGATTCAGGTTCAGATACAGATACACGATTTATTAAGACAGAACAGGTTACAGGACCCTTTTCCGACTTCTCAGTCGGAAAAGGGTGGCTTGTCCTCTTCAGGTTGGAGGAGAGCTCCTGCCTCAAGTGGAGGAGTTCAAGTATCTTGGGGTTTTGTTCACGAGTGAGGGAAGGAAGGAGCGTGAGGTTGACAGGCGGATCGGTGCAGCTTCTGCAGTGATGCGGTCGATGTACCGGTCTGTCGTGGTGAAGAAGGAGCTGAGCTGCAAGGCGAAGCTCTCGATTTACCGGTCAATCTACGTTCCTACTCTCACCTATGGTCATGAGCTTTGGGTCATGACCGAAAGAATGAGATCCCGGATACAGGCGGCCGAAATGAGCTTTCTCCGCAGGGTGGCAGGGCGCTCCCTTAGAGATAGGGTGAGGAGCTCGGTCACTCGGGAGGAGCTCAAAGTAGATCCGTTGCTCCTTCACATCGAGAGGAGTCAGCTGAGGTGGCTCGGGCATCTGTTTCGGATGCCTCCTGGACGCCTCCCTAGGGAGGTGTTCCGGGCATGTCCCACCGGGAGAAGGCCCCGGGGAAGACCTAGGACACGCTGGAGAGACTATGTCTCTCGGCTGGCCTGGGAACGCCTCGGTGTCCCCCCGGAAGAGCTGGAGGAAGTGTGTGGGGAGAGGGAAGTCTGGGAGTCTCTGCTCAGACTGCTGCCCCCGCGACCCGGCCCCGGATAAGCGGTGGAAGATGGATGGAAGGACTGACACAGAGGGAATTTATACAGACTGGCACACGAGGATAATGGGTTACACAGGTGAATGACATGACTGATCAACGAGCACAGGTGGAGACAATGAACTAATAATGACGATGAACAACAAAGAGCACATGACCGAATTGACAGGACAATAACAAAAGCACATGTGACAGATGACAGATGAACAGACAGACATGATAACAGACATGATTACCACAGATAAACAGTGTTACAGGTAGGATTGTGACACAGATCAGCAGTCTTCCCCATGATTGTGTAGCCTAGTGAACCAAACTGAGAGACCATTTTGAAGGCTCAGGAAACCTTTGCAGGTGTTTTGAGTTGATTAGCTGATTGGCTTGTCACCATATTCAAATTTTTTGTTAAATAGGAGCCAAAATCCTCACAATTAAAAGAACCAAAGACTTAAACTACTTCAGTCTGTGTGCATTGAATTTATTTAATACACAAGTTTCACAATTTATCAAGACGCACATGTATGAATAATTTACTGTTATTACCACATGTAACATGCAACAATAACACTGTAAAATAATGTGTCACCAAAAACCATTCTAGAATATTGACCAGTGGAATATAAGATATTAATAAATATTGTAGTACTTAATTATAGAACTTAATATTATATATTATGGTATAATAGAATGTAAATATTATAGTACCATAATAATACAGATCATGCGAACAGCTGTAGCTGAGAAAGAGAAATAGGAAAGGCATTATTTTCATATCCTCCTACAATTCATCATAAAAATAGAGGGATAAATCACCCTTCAAATGATTTAGTGTGTTGTTTTTATTAGATCATTGAGCCGAGACTTTAACACAGAGGAGCTATATGCTGCCCTGCTGACATCATGTTTACAAACGCACCCTGCGCCCACATGTATGCATAAGTAGCACAACCCTTGCTCAAACTCACCACACAAAACACAAACAAATAAAATTCTTCACGCCTAAGCAAGTCCAAGTGCCACGCAGCATTTAGCCACTTAAATGCTTTGAGGAGCAATGTTTCCATGTCATTTCCTGTTTCCTTCAGCTTGACTACCCTGCTCCACATATCTGTTCCTCTCCAAGAACACACACACCCATAACTTCAACCACATCAGACACTTTATTAAATGTTGGATTTTCAAACATACAAATAGGTATATAATTAATAACAATAACCTAAATACTCACCATGTAGCATGACCCTCAGTAAAAAGGAAGTATGCTTTAGCATACATATACCACACTATAAAGAACATTTTTTGACCAACTAAAGTACATCTTTATATGCTATTTCAGAATGACCTGTTTTCGTTGTGATATGGTTATGTGTACTGCTGAGCATGTTTAAAGATGTTTGTAATTACAAGAAGAAACATAAGAAACGTCACAAAAGTCTACTTTCTTTAAGTACATTTAAGTGACCTTTTATTTCACTTACATTCTATTATCTTCAAGATTTTTTTTTTTTTTAAACATACTTAAGATTTGAATTATATTTCAAGTTCACATTTAATACAACTAAGCACATTTAGTGACTTGTTGAATGCAGGCAGTTAGTGAATAAGATGCTGAAATAGTTTAGTGAAGTCAACATGTTGCTTTAAAAAGTATGAGCTTGTTTTACAGTAATTAAATAGATTAGCTATTATATTTTCACCATTTGTTGAACAATGTCCCTAGTGCTGACTGCAGTGCCGGAAGCTTTCTGGAGATGAAGTGTCTTCAATGGCTTGGAACTAACACTCCATAAAGAAATCCAAATTAATGTCATCTTTAATTAGCTGTTTCATTCCAATAGACAGCACTTAAGAGACTGATTCTTTTTCATTTTTCTTCTAGGAAAAAAACCCCCAAGAACTATGAAATAAATAAGTAAACATTACTTCATACATGAATGAGAAGATAATGATACAGGATCTGACAGTGAGGATCAGGGGGCTGAACTCGACTCGGGAAGAGAATCGTGAGATCATGACTTCTTTGAAGACTCATGCCGGGCTTTGACGCACAATCACAGTGGGAAATATAAAGACAATAGGATAGTGATCGATACAATGACTCAGTGTTGACAGAAACATTGAGTCAGATGTCTTCTGCATTGAGCATCTTCACTCACAGAAGTGTTCTACTGTAGATTGAGTACAATCAGTTTCACTGATTGACTGGTGGAACATTTTTTCTGATGAGTCTTCAAAAATCTAAGGTTTTATCATTTGAAACATGGAGCTATCATGAGTGGTAGCTTACAGGAAGCGCACGAGAGAAGAATTCAAGAATAAATCCACTTTAATAAATCCACACAGGAGAAACGAAGGAGCACAGACAAAAGCATCCACATAACAAAGACGACACCAGAAAAATAACACTGGGCTTAAATAACAAGGAGAACTGATAGGATCACAGGGAAAACATAATAAAACATGCACAACCCTGACAGGAACGTGTGTTTAAAATGAAAGATAGGCCCAGTTCCACAGACAAACCTTGAAACTGAATGGCACTGTTAGAGCTAATCTGAATTCACTACATGAAACAATAAAAGTTAGTTCAGGATAGTTCACCCAAAAATGAAAAGTCTGTCATCATTTACTCACCCTCATGTAGTTCCAAAGCTGTATGAGTTTCTTTTGTTGAACACAAAAGATGATATTTTGAAGAATGTTGACGGTAGCCTTTGACTTCCATGGCAGGAAAAAAAAAATATATATATATATATATACAGCCATCAACATATCTGGTTACCAACATTTGTTGAAATATCTTCTGTTGTGTTCAAGAGAAGAAAGAAACTCATACGGATTTGGAACAACTTGAGGGTGGGTGGGTAAATTTTCATTTTTGGGTGAACTATTCCTTTAAGCTAATTTCTTTAAGCCACAGTTTATATGCAATTTTTTATGTTTTAAAATGGACTGGCCCAGCCAACATTGAATGGTAGGGCCAATATAGGCATGATACATGGGTTTCTATGGACAAACCCATTTAGTTCCCATATTGGGGATTATTCAGACATTCTTTTCAGAAAATGAGAGGGGAAAAAAATCGCTCTCCTCCATAATTACAAGTGAGCTTGAATTCATGGTATTTACCACTGCACAGTTTGGACAGGTCTCCACTCCATTCCCTCATACTCTACAAGGACATCCTCAGGGATGGACAACACTGCTGGATCACAGACCTGGTCAGATATTCCGTTGGGCTCAGGCTCTGGGACTACATTGGGCTCAGGCATTGACTCTGGCGCTGGTATCGTGGCATGCTGATCCTTCATGCCTGCAGTGGGCTCAGGTATTCATTCCTTGATGGATTTAATGCGGCTGGCTGGGCTCTGGTGAAGAAGGATCCTCCTCACGCTGAAGGTGTAGGGGGATCCACACTGTGATAAATCTCAGTCCATGAATTCTAGGAAATTCCCTTGAAGGTCATCTCCAGGCAGATGCACTCTGGATTGATGGTTCAAACTGTTGTCATAATGAACGAGATGGGCCTGTTCTACAAACCTCTGCGTATGCACCTCGAGGGATTGATCTTTACTGCTGCTAGAGCCATTTCTTATGATCTGATCTTCTGTCACAGAGTGGATGCAATAAAATAAAATAAAATAAAAATAAAGGCTGGATCTAGTGGCCTGGAAGCAGTAAATGTTTAATGAAAACAAATTCAGAAGAACACTTCTCGAATATTTGAATACAAAAGCAGAGCAACCAGATATAGTGCGAGATCAGAGCCCGGACAGTGGCTAAATATATGTATGTATATATATATATATATATATATATATATATATGTATGTATATATGTATGTATATATATATATATATATATATATATATATATATATATATATATATGCCCAACATGCCCTTTTAAATGCAAATGAGCTGCTGCTCCCCACCCCCCTTTCCAGAAGAGGGTTATGCATATAGCTCCTACCTCAGATAATCCAGAAACAACAAAGCAGGAGAAATAGTATTTGGCCACTTCAACAAACACATTTTTACATTCCACTGTGCCGCTTTTCCATCATTTTCTATGTAAACGCGTTAGACGGACCTTGCATTTTTTTCTCCTATTTAGGGACATTCACTCTCAACGCGTCTTTGTGTCTAAAAACACGAGGTGTCAAGACACGTTTTTTGAAAAGTTAAACTTCTTGACCGCTGCCATAAAAGATGCACAACACGAACGCAACAGTCAAAAACATCAGTCTAGTGTGTTTAAATGGAAAAGCAATGGAAATGCAGTGGAAAAAAACGTGTTCTGTATTCATGATTCCAAATACAGAACATTTAGATTGATTATAACGTGGAGACATTCTTGTGTTCTGGCAAGGATATAAACATAGAGGGATTGTGTACAGCTCACTCATGGGAGGATCTAAGCTAACTGGGAAGATTTTGTCACCAGTTGTGTGATGTAACAATGTCTCTAAAATGCAAACGACTCATTTTGAGACACTGTTTATTATTTATGCGGAATATAAAAATAGGAGTGGGTGAACTTTTACCATTATAGGGTGGTTGTGTACATACGCTTTTGACATATTTATATTCAAACACCATGTAAATTTTGTATAATAGGCACCCTTCAATGTAAATGTAAACAACACTTTCTAATCTAAATGCAATTGACATGCAATTAAAAACATTACATTAAGCTCACACTTGTATATTCCTGTAAAGTATATTATTTATTTTTTCAAAGTATTCAAAAATGTTTTACTTTTTCCACAAAGGCAATCAAGCCAGTTTGGCATCAATTCTTCTTTCAGGTTGTAGAAGCTGTAGTCAAATTTGGAAAGTGCCAACATAGACTAAATTTTTGACATGCCCTCACCGTCAAAAACTATGAACAAAGCTACACCCGAGAAAACAAAGCAATACAGGCTCATTTGCAAGGAGAATATTCATAATTTGAGCTGAAAACAGTATGTACTGTGAGGTCAATTACTAGCTGCTAAGAAAAAGAAACCGGCAAAATTTAATCTTGTATGTTAATCATTTTGGTATTGCGATGGAGCGTCTGTATAAAATCTGGTTCCTGATGCAAAGACTGAGCAAACCGCTGCTCTTTGTCAGATCACCCAACAAGAGCAGGTACTTCTTACACAGGCGGGATGACACTTAGGGGATGCTTTTATCCACGATGACCTATGGAACACATACAGGACAACCCTCTGGGGAACCCAAGGTGAAGCGTCTTGCTTGTCAAGTACACACAATGTTGACATATAATGGCTTACTTTTTTTGAAACCTGTCAAGAACATTTCAAATGTCAAATTTCAAAAATCTTGATTCCGCCACAAAATAATACAATAATGGTAATAATAATAATAATAATTACAACATGTTTTCCGAGAATTGTCAATTTATATATTTTTTTGCGCAATGGGATGGGGACACACCAGCAGTGACAGTCTTTTTGTAAAGCAGAGACAAATATATATTCAATAACTCAAAGAGATGGAAAAACAGACACACAAAAAAGAAACAGGAAGGACAACTGATGCTACAAACTCATTTAAAAACAAATTAACTGAGCCGGGGGAGGATTGCAGATAAAATAATCTGGAGCTGACCGTATAACACCAGGCAGGCCTTCCGGCTGACTGGCTGCATCTGACTGTTGATTTGATGACTGAAGACTTGCAGATTGAAATAAATTGACTTAGTGCTCACTATTCACCATCAACACAACACAGACACACAGAGAGAATAATAGAGAGACATTATTTCATTCCCACCAGTGATCCTCCTATTAAATCTGCGGGCAAAGACAAACTTTACGTGGCTTTTCAGTGTCTGGAAATCCATGTTGGTCTTTCCAACAGGACGCTGAGGTCACCTGTCAAGTGCACTCAGGGCTAACGCAGGGTGATGGATGCAAGCACCTTCACGTCCTTAGGGACACACAGACACAAACACTCTCATTCACAGAGAAAGGAAGCCCAAAGTGTTTTTTTTGTTTTTTTTTTATCTTTATCTTTAAAGGAAGTGCTCTGCACAGACAGACCGTGCCCTTACTTGCAGGTCAAGAGCTCCCTAACAGGATAAAGCCTCTTTTATGGTTTAAAAATATCCAGTCGCTGAAGAGGACGTAGAGAGGGTAAATATCAGTTCAGTCAAGGGCATATGCTGTATACCCATTATCTATCTATCTATCTTTTTTTTTTTTTTTTTTTTGCACTTGTTCAACTAAAAATGAGTATTGGTACATAAGCTAAAATGGGAGTGTGCTGAAATTTGACCTTTTTCAAACTACTGCGCTTTTTGAGTGCTGGATATTTTGGTACACAGAGTACTGTCCTGTACACAAACAAGACAGACAAGTCTGGCTCAGTGGAAAAACAATAAAACGCATAATTTCAGTCGGGGCGGGATGTTCCACAACCAATTTTCAGTTACAGAATGCTTCTGCGTGGTGATGCTGTAAACGTTCTTCGCTCTTGTGAACATATTTGTGAGTTTATTCACTGCGCCAGTCCTAAAATTTGACACTCGTCCCACAATTACATCAAATTTAAGTTACCCATTGTTTCTCAATGTCATAAAAGAATACATTATGTAGCATATTTATAGATATATTGTAACACACATTACCATACAAACTTATTAACTATTAATAAGAAGTAAGTAGGAGTTTATTGAGGCAAAAGTCAAAGTTAAAGGATTAGTTCTCTTTCAAATGAAATCACCTGAAGCTTTACTCACCCTCAAGCCATCCTAGGTGTATATGACTTTCTTCTTTCTGATGAACACAATCGGAGATATATTAATAAATATCCTGACATGTACGAGCTTTATAATGGCAGTGAGTGATACCAATGAGTATGAGTGCTTCCATCCACATCCATCCATTATAAATGTACTCCACACTGCTCCGGGGGGTTAATAAAGGCCTTCTGAAGCGAAGCAATGCGTCTGTGTAATAAAATATCCATTTAACAAGTTATAAAGTAAAACATTGCCTTCCGTATTCAACTAATGAAGAAAGTGTAAAACTCTCACAGTTCAAAAAGCGTACGCTGTGCCTTCCCTATTCAACTTACGGAAAGATTAACGCTCGACGCAACGGCAGTTTACACTTTCTTCCTTAGTTGAATACGGAAGGCAGTCTGGTGGAAGTTAAATATGGATATTTTTTTTACACAAACGCATCGCTTCACTTTCCGAAGAACTGTACCCGTGGATGGAGACACTTTCTTCAGCTTATACTCGTTGATATCGCTCTCTGCCATTATGAAGGTTGGATGCGTCAGGATATTTAAAAATATATCTCAGATTGTGTTCATCAGAAAGAAGAAAGTCATGTTCATTTTAAAGTCAACTAATCCTTTAATAGTGAGAATTGGAGCCTAAAGTGTGACATAGTTTACTTATTATGAAGTCCCACCTCTATCGTTCAAGAGTGTTCAATCAGTAATATTCATTTTGAAAGAAAGTTATACTTTTTATTCAGAAAGGACATTGATCAAAAGTGATGGTAAAGACATGTGTAATGCTACAAAAGAAATGCGGTTCTTTTGAACTTCATATTTATAGAATCCTTAAAATGAAATGTATCTACAAGAGTTACATATTTTTAAAGTTCTACATATTAAAAAAGACATTTTATTCATTTGATAGAATGACATTCTAGAAATGATTTCAATGTGATACCATGCACTCTGTCGCGCATTTAATCCAATTTTCAGGAGTAAAAACCCCAACATTTGCGAATAAAGCCCCATTTCGAATCATGTGCGCAAGGGAATGAAGTAGTCACTTCCTGGGAAATTAGAGCAAATTATCTATAATACTAGAAGTTGCTGCAATCGGGGAAGCCACTGTGGCTGTTTATTCCTACATCATAAATTATTTGCGCCTCAGAGCATACCGACGAATCATGACTTTGGCTCAGGCGTTTCAGAAAAACCAAACCAGCATTTGAGATGCTGAGCAATGAGATTGGTCTACTGGTTAGTCCAGTTATCCAATAACATCCTCTGTTTTGGTAAAGTCACATGAGGTTTTTTTTGTTGCACACTGGGGGATTCTTTCAATAAATGTGTTTCAGTTGTAGTTTATCTACCTCAATTGAGTTTCTTTATGTGCATTTTTAGAATTGCGCAATTAATTCACATAGGTGGGTGGAAACATAACGGCAGATGAGAGTAATTTATTTATCCACACCTTTGAAGGAGCACATGACTTGAAAATATCAGTCTGAATCATTCTTGTGGTGAGTCTGAAATATGACGGCCATAATCTTGGCACAGCTCATCTGTATCCCTCTAATCTCTGACATAAAATTGAAAAGGTGATGATGTTTCCTGGCCATAGTAAAAAAAAAAAAAACAGCTCCTACTCTAAATGAAGATGCACACTAACTATTAGAGCTGACAAATATGAAGAGCTTCGTGAGATGCGCAGGGAAGCGTATGATTAAAGCGAGGAAGGGAAAAACAAAGAGATGAAACTAGAGAGATGGAGAGATATGATGGCAGCCTGTGGATTTTGTCAGTGAATGAAATGAGAAGTGACACACACTCAGCCCAGTGGCGACTTAATGACTTGCGGTAAGTCAGCTCTGTCTCAATTAATCAAGATGGCTCCCTCTCTATCTCTCTCTCGCTCTTTCAGTAGCTCCTCAAGACTCGTATTTGCCTTCTTCTCAGAGATTGCAGCCATGAAAGAATGAGGGCACGTATATAGAGCCAGCCATGCCTTAGGTGCCCTCGCATGATGATGCCAACAACTACAGAGGCTAAGTGCCCCTGGATAACTAGCCCAAATGGGGACGAGGACATCATGTCTCTTGGCATAAAGGTTCATCTACAAGGCCGCTTTAGGCTTTTGAGTGTACCACAGTAATAAAAGTCCTACAACTGTAAATGCCACTTTAAACTTAGTCCGATTAGTCTTCAACGACTCTAGACAGTCCAGAACATTGAGTAAGTGCTGTGGAGACTTTCTGAAGTGACATTTAAAGTTGGAAAAAACAAGCCTCCTGGGTTGTTCCAGATTACTGTGGACTCTCAGAAAGACTTCCATCAGTAATTGCTATAATCATCCACACTTGTATTATTTGGGATAATAGCTCATTAAATAAACTAAGGTCTGAGTGGATGTGCTGTATTGTATGTGTAGTCACAGATAAAGGGTGTTGTTTGGCAAGACGTTCCTTCGGGAAAAAGAAGTGCCCTTAATTGAATTGAATGTGCACATCTGGTGCATTTCAAATCTTGAAAGTCTATTTTTAAAAGCTCTACTTGCAGATAATATGATATTAATGAAAAGGCCAGTTAAAAGAGGTAAAGTGCAATGAGTATATTTACAATTTTAGTGAAAATCACCTCTTCTAAAGGTCTTTTTTTAAATGCCATTTCTATTGAAACTTAAATAAGTTTAAACTATAAGCAGAATATAAGTGCATATACAATTAAACACACTTCTTTTTCAGTTTGTTTCACATAAAACTGATAACTATCAATCAACTAAGTGCTTTCATTTGGATTTTTTTTGGATTGCACCACAAGATAGCATAAAAATGTGGAAATATAGCAGTAAAACATACAGAAACAGTTACACCCCTGAGGATTTTGGGAGCATGCTAGCTTCCCCTGGGGGAAACATACTTACCAATGCTCATCATGCACCACAGAGGTTGTTCTGTTCTCAGTGCCTAGAAAGAGCCTCTAACGCTCACTTTGATGAAGAGTGCCGGGATCAGTGTTAGGACAAGGATTTTGATGTTACTTTCCTCCTAGCTGAATTCCTCTCTTGGGGGAAATGAGAACGATTTAAACACTTGAACTGTACTAGCTTTGTAGATGTAAGATACATTGACTTGCTCAAAGACGAAAATAGGGTGTAGCATATAATTTTTTATTCTCAGCTGAAAGGCCAACATTGAATTAACCTGTTGGTCCAAGCTGTTTTTGACCAGTAAGGTCTTTCTGGAGAAACTGGTTGGCCAGGAAATTCTTGGCGCACACACTAAAGATTTTCACAAACCACAAAAAAATATTAGATTTATCCATTTTGTTCCTATAGTGTGTGGAGTGCCGCGATATGACCAAGACACGACACCACACACTAAAAGATTCCATTCACAAACAACAAGTGAACCACGGAAATCTCGCAAAATCTCTTGTGGTCAAATAGGACTTTAGAGTAAACAAACATGGCAGATGGCAGGAAAGAAGAAATTGCGATAATAGTGATAATAGTGATTGCGATAAAAAAAAAAAACAAAGAAAAGAAAATGGTTTTCGATGAAGTCATGTTACGCTTCCGTCAGCTCGCTTTCTGTTTTACTATCGTTTCGTTCCACAAGACAATCTACAGAGTGTGCGTGTCCTCTGGTTTCCCCCGCACTACAGTATTACTGATTGTAAATATTCAATATGTTGGATATTTATGATTTGAATCTGCTCGGAAGAACGTTGGGCCGCATCGCGCTTGACACACCTCACACCACAGGAAAATACGATCAGCTACAGAACCATCAAGATAATCGGGACTTTACCTTGGATTGTTGGGAGGGAAGAATTGGGCTCAGCCCGATTACCTTGTAGTGTGTGGCTGCCTGTAGTGGTTAAGCCTGTTGGGAACGTTTGCTGACCAGCTATTCTGATCTTTCCAGTATGTTTATTTTTTTTATTTTTTTAGTATGCTTGTACAGCATCTTGTCAATATTCTCCTTTTTTCTTTCTTTGTGCAAAACAACTTTGATTTAGTTCTTTAATCCTACACTAATCCCACTTCAGCAAGCATTTGAAATAACTTCAAAATACCACATCTTTGTGCTGGTTCCAACCAAGCAAACACATCTGAAGAAAGGGATTGAAGCAGGTTCACGTTCAGCTGTCAAGATTTATCAGTTGGGGATCAGCCGGCTCTCGGCTCCAGCCTAATCATCTGTCTGTTTACCACTGCAGCATGTCAATTAACTCTATTCACAGGTAAGTCCTTCAGCACCATCTGACAAAAAGAAACGTCATCATGCTCGCTCCTATGCGTCCAACTACCACCTTGTCTCTGCTAATCACCTTCGTTGAATTTATTGGAAGTGCAGAATTCTCTCACTCATTGCACTTTGAGAGCCTGCAAGGTGATTTTGAGACATTTGACTGGCTGGGTCGAGTAGCTAAGCTACTTTTTGCCTCCTTTAACCCCTCCCATTTTTACTTCCCCAAGCTGGCACTGTACTTGCCTGGCAATGTTTGGGATGTGTCCAAATGCGCCCCAGATGTAAGCAGCAGATGGGACGGTGGCACCACATCCCATAGGTAAATCAGATCGGGCACAATCAGCACACAATTATGGATGTAAACAAATGCAGCCACAGATGTCCAGTCTCCTACTTACACCTTTCCAACCATTCCTTTTCTCCAGGTCTTTCAACAAGAGATTGTCTGTGTTTGCTTTTTATTAGCGAAAAATGGAGAACAGGTTATTTACCAGTTGTCCTTGTGACCCAACATGAATTTGCAAACTGGTTTAGATCAGTATATTTTCTGTAACCAGCATAGCTGTGCTGTATTTCCTTTCTGGTTTATCTGGTTGACCATGAGATTACACTTCATTTCTCTTAGTCCACTTTAGACATTTTACTAACTATAAGCAAATTTGCAACTACCTGTCAACTATAAGCAATTTGTTATAATAATACAACACAATATCACATCGTGTCCCTACCTATATTTTTGCAAAAATGCACCCATACACACAAATTACTACAGGTTCCAGTTGAAATTAACACTATAGTGGCAGTACAATGCAGATATATGTATTATTATGACATAATAAAGACTTTTCTGTGGTTCCCTGCACATTACTATGTTATGAGCTCAAAAGATGCATGCATGAAGTGTAAACTAATATGCATCACATAACCAGCTCCTGTCAAACATGAGTCTTGCGATAAAAGTGTTCAAAGACTTGAGGCAAGTCTTGCTTTAACACTTGTGTTTTGTCTCACGTTTGCTTTTGTTAACGCTATCAGTTAGGTGTAGGGTCAGGTTTAGTGTAGGCGGTCCGAGCTCAAACATTTTAGCGCCACTCATCGGGCATTTTAGGAACTTTCCCCAGGATATAGGGACTTTGGGGTGGTACTCGGTGTGTTTCGACTGCAGGGTCTAAATGTAGTTCCAGGTAAAAATTTCCCCCTCCTATAGTCACCTTTATTTATATAGCACTTTTTACAATGCAAATTGTGGCAAAGCAGCTTTACATGAATAATATTATTGATTCATTCCGTTGCAAATATCAATAGTTATTAGTCTAGTTAATTTATGTATATCAGCACTGGAGAAAACAGTGAAATAATCGTCCGGCTCAGCTCGGTTCGCATAGAACGGCGCCAATGCAGGCAAATCAAAAACACTGCTGAATATCAAGCAAGTGTCCCCAACTTAAGCAAGCCAAAGGCAACAGTGGCAGGAAACCAAAACTCTGGCCAGAAAAAAGTCTCCTACGTCACCGGACTAAGTGCCTATTCTTCACATGGAAGCACTGACAGCAACAAAGTTCCTGGGACAAATGCATTTTGTCATTTTGCTGAAATGTCGCTACGGGTACATTTTTTTTTTACATTGAGACTGGGTTCGTATTTGTACTTCAAAAATGCTGAAAAAAAATTTGCTCAATAAAACAATGCATCCCAGTGTCTGGGTTTCCCTGTGGCAGAAGTTGTGGCTTAAGAATTGGCCTTCAAGTGGCATCAACATCAGTAGCACTGGCCGACCAAAAAGCATCACCATCATGGACATGATGGACAGCTATGATTGAGAATGAGTGAATGAATTTGTTTGTATCTTTCATTGGCACCTCAGTAGAAGCACTAGAGGTGGTTAATGGAAAAGAACATGTGCAATTGTGCCTGATGATTCATTCATGGATTTTTTTATTTATTTATTTATTTATTTAAAAAAAAAAACATTCCCTCTCTGCATGAGTCAAGGGTTCGTTTCCAGCTTATGGCATCAAGAATACTCAAAATTATTGTACACTCACTCTGACTCACATCCCTATGCATTAAAAATCCTTACCCAATGCCTACAGCTACTGCCAGTGTAACACTCCCTTCAGGGTTTCCTGTCTCTAGCATGATCAAGGTTTGCCTGGTCTGCACAGTCCAGTTAGCCCCTTCTAGGAGATGCCATAACTGTACCATATAACTGCACATAGCATCTTGAATGGGAATGCAATTGGATAGCCTACGGGTACAGACCACCTTCATCCTGCAGACAACAAACTAGTACTTTTATTAAGATGCAGCCTCTCCCAGCAGGAATCTGAAAGAGAAAACAAGATGTTGCATGCCAACTTACAGTACATGTAAATACTGAAAAATTTTTAGTCCCTAAAAACCCAAAAGAAATTGTGAAACTATGATACCAACACCTTTTGCTGAATTGGTGGCTAATTGCTATGAATTTGAACAATCTCATTTGTACATTTTCATTCGATCTGCTTGCATCCCACTGATGGTTAGGTTTAATAATGATAACGATCAATTGCATTTATATGGCATTTTTTTCTGCACTCAAAACGCTTTACATATGGAAGGGATGGGGGGAGGATGGATACCACCAATGTGCACCACATGGATGGAGCTTATTGGTGGAGAGATGAAGACAACCAGTATATTTGAGGATGATTAGGAGGCCATGATTTGGCCAAGTTTGGCCAGGCCCTCCACTCTTTTTCAAGGACATTCTGGGATTATTTTTATGAGCACAGAGAGTCGGACCCTTAACATCTCATCCAAAGGATGGTTGTTTTTGACAGTATTGTACACTGGGGCTTTAGGACCCACATAGACCACAGGATGAGCACCCTCTCTTGGCCTCACTAACACCTCTTTCAGCAGAAACCTAGTTGTCCCAAGATGTCTCCCGTCCAGGTTCAAGGCTCAACCAATAGTTAGTGAGAGAGAAAGCAAAAGCTTCAGAGGGATAGATGCTTGCTAAATACGGGTGGACTTCATGCTTATTTTTTTTAAACATGTTTTTTTTTTTTTGGGGGGGGGGGGGGGGGTGTATGAATCACATCATGAAATTCATACAAAATACTTACTTTTTCCTATGAGTTTGGGTTAGTGATATCTTAATTTAAAGTCAAGATTTTTGAAAATCACCTTCCACTGGTTCCTGCTTTCTAATTCTCAACTCCTCCCTCTACCCATTGGTCACTTGAGTGGGCCACTGTAGGCGGATAAATATTATGCAAACGAATGCAACCATTCAGATTCAGAAGGCGCTACGGCACTTGACAATTAAATGTGTTGTTGCAAGAGAAGATATTTGGCATGATAGATGTAAGTCCCCTTGTAAATTAATTCAAGGGTTATGCTTGTCAAATTTTCGATTGACTTGAACAATGGTAAAATTTAATCTAGAAGTAAACAAGTATTTGTTAGCTATTTGTATCACTTATTTAGAAGGTGCTGTACACAAAGTAACTCCAAGAAGAAATCTGTTGACTTTACAGTGTTTAAGGGTGAATAACATGATGCTCATTTTTCATTGACTCTTAAACAAAAATCGTTACAAAAATATCAGGGGTCACATTTCCTTGGAATCGAGCTCTAAACAGCATTTGAGCTGCAGACAGAAGTTTCCACTTGCTATTTTTCTGAGATAAAAGCTTTGGGAGCACTAACTTTGATCATTCAAACACTGGGCAGCAGATGGCTGAGATGCTCACTATGTGGGTTATTGACCCAAGTCCTGCTGGCTAAAGACCCTTGTGAGCACAGAGGAAAATGAAACAATGCCCATGCTTTGGTTCCACTTTTCAAAACAAAGCAAGTAGACAGAGGACTGCATGGACAGAAAGAAGCATGAAGGCTGTTTCACTGTCATGCCTGACAACTAAATTTGTCTAAACAGAAACTGTTCTATGAATTTGTATTGTCATTGTAAACAGGGTTGGGGAGTAACGAAATACAAGTAACTTAGTTACGTATTTAAAATACAAAATTTGAGTAACTGTATTTCATTACAGTTACATCTGAAAAGTGTTTTAGATTACCAAAGTGATTACTTTGAATTTTAATGTCATTTAAACAGCAATTGGTGATTCTCTGACTCTGACCGTCTGAAAAAGCAGAGTTGAGTTTCATCAACATTTTAATACTTTTAAGAGGGATCATAAAAATGTTGTTAGTTTTATTTAGTTCTGTCCCGAACAAGACAAAATGACTGAATTTATAAAAAAAATTGCCCAACTGTCCTGTCATGACCTGATGATCCACGACTGTTTTCATGTTTTGTGATAGTTTTTTGTGAGTCATTTTATAATTCACTCGTCACTGTAACTTTTTTCTCACAATTTGTTTTTTCCCTCACAATTGTGAGTTTGCATTTCACAATTCTGACTTCTTTTTCTCAGAATTGTGAGATTTAAACTTACAATTGTAAGTTACAAAGTCAGAATTGGGAGATATAAACTTGTAATACTAACTTTTAATCTCACAATTGTGAATTTAGTATGAGTTTATATCTCAAAATTCGGACTTTTCTCAATATTTTCAGTTTGTATCTCAAATTTTTGACTTTTCTCAATATTGTGAGTTTATATCTCGTAATTTTGACTTGTCTCAATATTAAGATTTCATATCTCATAATTCTGACTTTTCTCAATATTTTCAGTTTGTATCTCAAATTTTTGACTTTTCTCAATATTTCAAGTTTATATCTCATAAATTTTGACTTTTCTCAATATTAAGATATTATATCTCATAATTGTGACTTTTCTCAATATTTTCATTTTGTATCTCAAATTTTTGACTTTTCTGAATATTGTGAGTTTATATCTCATAATTCTGACTTTTCTCAATATTGAGATTTCATATCTCATAATTCTGACTTTTCTCAATATTTTCAGTTTATTTCTAAAATGTTTGACTTTTCTCAATGTTTTCTAGTTTATATCTCGTAATTTTGACTTTTCTCAATATTGAGATTTCATATCTCATAATTCTGACTTTTCTCAATATTTTCAGTTTATTTCTAAAATTTTCGACTTTTTTCAATATTGCGAGTTTATTTCTCATAATTTTGACTTTTCTCAATATTTCGAGTTTATATCTCGTAATTCTGACTTTTCTCAATATTGAGATTTTATATCTCATAATTCTGACTTTTCTCAATAGTTTCAGTTTATTTCTAAAATGTTTGACTTTTCTCAATATTTTGAATTTATATCTCATAATTTTGACTATATTACTCAATTCTGAGGTAAAAAGTCATAACTTG
Organism: Opsariichthys bidens; assembly: GCA_037194245.1. NCBI lineage: Eukaryota > Metazoa > Chordata > Actinopteri > Cypriniformes > Xenocyprididae > Opsariichthys > Opsariichthys bidens. The sequence continues at coordinate 7,316,798 of CM074277.1, read as the reverse complement.
CAATTACCTGTTTTGTGTTTGTTTCACACTTATTAGTATTCCAAAGTATTCTAAAGTATTTAGATGAAGTTACTAAACTTGAGTAATGTAACGAAATATGTTACAAATTACTTTTTAGAGCATGTATTTTGTATTCTGTAGTGAAGTACATTTTAAAAGTAACCAACCCAGCCCTGATTGTAAACATGCACTGTTAATTGTTGAAGTCTTCCAATGACTTTCCTACGTAACATAAGTCATTTTTGCAGGAAATGAATTTGATGTCAACAGATGATCATTTTATTCAACCAACACACAAATAAAAAGCCCTACAGGTGTGTCTGAACGCTTTCTCAGGGTTATTTTAATCGAAATATATATCTCTATATCAGAAGCATCACTGACCATGTTTTATGGGCAAAAGATTCAGGCGACTGTGTTTGTGAGAGGGTCTCAGATCCTCTGGTCAAACAGAAGGGTAGTGACCTTGAGCTGAGAGATGCTAATGTGCAAACAGCTTTTTACACCTCCAACCTGGACAGACTGTTTCCTAGCAACCAGCCTCACTTTAAGGCAGAAGGATCAGAATGACTTTTCTGGCCTGGCTGTTGTGGGATGCATAGGCAAAGGTCAGCATTAAAGGTTGCTAGTTGTTTTTAGCCTGCAGTCAAGATTTCTGTTGACATCTTAATATTGGATTATGGATTTGTGTGTGCAGATAAAAGGATGTCTGAAATGTTTAATGTAGACTACTGTACATACAAATTTGTAATTCAAGGTTATTACACACGTCTAGTAGATAGTCTGTTAAAACAAATAAGAAAACAAATTGCAACATTTTTTTCAATGAAAGAAGAAGGGGGACAAATCATCTTAAATTTAATACCTGTCAGATTCCCTGCAAGGGAAATGAGAGGCCACTTATGGGTGAATTCAGAGTGATTGGGATACTTTTTGCCATTGAGATGATTTGGAAAAAAGTGTCCCAATCAACCTGATATTCACCCTAAATGTACTTAGAGTACAATTTCATGACCATTTAATACATGTCAGTACACTACATTCTCATTTAATTGAAATTTGTCACAGTTCGTGGTAAGAAGAGCAGAAGTGTGGATCTACTTACAGCTTTTAATCATAACAAAAAGAAAATTTAAGAATACAAAAAATAAACCTTAATAATCAGTAGGGATGGCTGACGTGAAACTAACGTTTCGACACAGTGTCGAGATCCCGAAGCGTAGATGTTTCGAAACACTGCTCCGAGCTGTGATTCAAAAACACCCATGTCACGTGACAATCGCTAAACAAAGCTTCTGCGCGTTTCGACGGGTGGCGTGCTCGCCGAGTCTGCGTTTGATTGACAGGGGCGGGAACAAACCACACAATCACACAATCTGTCTCAACTCCCACAAAGTTTAAAAGAGGAGTTAATGCACCTTTACTTCGTGGGTTTTTGTGAGAGGAGAAAGCAATTCATATTTTTGAATAAGAATCTGTAAAAACAAAAACAAAAATGAGACTATTGTGGATTGATTAGTTTTATTATTATTTTTATTTTTCATTACCAAAATAACCTAGTTGTTATTATTATATATTATAGTTATATTGTGAGGATGTTAAAAACTCACCACATTAACAAAAACACAATTCTATTTTTTTAAATGGCTTGTTGTCAGAGTTGTTTCAGATAACGTGTGCAATTGACCACTAGGTGTCACCGTGGAGACGGGTGTCGAAGCCTCGATACAATACGGCACATTTGCTTCAACAGTTTCAGTGTTTCATGAAGCCTCGCTCTGCCCAGCACTAATAATCAGCACACTAAGACAATAAGTAACAACTGAAGACACTAAAACGAGGCTATAAATACATAGGAATGAAAAATAACTAGAAACAGGTGTGGAACATAATCCGTAACCAGGGAAAACAAGTAGGACCTTATCGAGTGCACTCATTCAATCCCACAATGCACTGCATTAATGAGTGTTCAGCTGAGATACACTCAACAGCTAGAACATACCCATAATGCTCTGTGATTTGTGCAATGAATGAATTCCCACGTCTGATTTGAAAATGGTGCGTGCGGTGGAATGATCTATCTAGTCATTTTCCAAACCGCTGGTCCAATGTGGCTACAGTGTAATGTCATACAGGTATACATTTCTTTTTAATTAGTTATTACATTGTGTATCTCTCTGGGGTTTGCAGTCGCAGACCATGTATAAATGTAAATATTCCACTGGAAGCAAGTTTTAAGGTGAACCCAAGTGCAGTTTTATTAACAGTCCATAGAAACATATATCCATATAAAACAAAGAAGTCTTCTCATGGCTTGGCATGGCATGGCATGGCATGGCATGTTAGAAACAAAGAACATGAACAGAACAAGGGAAGGACACTGACCAACAGTGTTACAGGGACAATAATCCACAATGAACAAGGGAAACATGAGGGTTTAAATAGACTGACTAATTACAAACAAGGAACACCTGTGAACAATGATTAAACCCGTGAACCAATCAAAAAATGACATGAAACAGGGGAGTCACATGACAAGGAGCACATGACAAACTGGGGAATCACATGACATAACATGGCAGAAGGAGCACATGGATAAACAAACATGAAAAACAACAAAATAAAAGACATGAAACAAGAGCATGAACACAAAACCAAAAGTAGACATTACAATAAGGTTTATACATGCTAGTTTCCAGTTAAGATCAATCTACTATTGGAGCTGCCAGTTTGCTAAGTTTAAATGATTATTACAAAGCAAGCACAAACTATGGAAAAGCGGCAGCCCTTCCGGCACACTCAATTCTTCAAGTGAATTATATTAGAGGACTAATGTAGGGAATGAGTGTGATTTCGGGCATAGCCTTGGGGTCCATGAAAACAGGAACTAAACAACAGGAATAGTGAAAAAGGAAAGTATACATTTCAGAATAAGAGTCTTACAATCAAAAGGGAAGAGATGACCCTTGAGAATTAACATGCAGTTTTATCTGAAAACATTACATTCAGTTCGCACTTAACTTTACAAGTGTATTGAATACTCTCTTTTTAAATGTATTTGAAAATGTACTGCTTTTGTTCATCGTGATCATCATCATGTGATCAGGCCGAGGCCCTCTCTCTCTCTCTCTCTCTCTCTGAGTAAAGGATTTTTCAATAAACTGGCCCATAAGAACTATAATATCTTACATTTCTTGCAGTGGGTGTAATTAATAAGGAAATGAGTCTGTGGCATAAACTTTGTTCTACATTGTTACTGTCCCTTTTTATTTAATCCTTTCTTTAGGCTATATGGATTATTCCTCCACTGTCGTATCATCAGGGGAACAGAGAGCAATATTCTTGCAAGCGCTTCTGATCTTCTAATTCTAATCTTAATGATTTCTCGTGGTCACTGGGGGATTCTTGTCTCAAATAAACTTTGATTGTCCTCTTTAAATAAAATTGAAATAGATCTGCGAAAGCTGAGTAACTCCGATTTTTTCTTTCATTATTTTTCAGATATTAAATATCTGCAATTCACAAGAAAGCGTCCTTCATTCTCCTTTACAAATTCTATTCAGTGAAAGACTAGTTGAAACAAAGACATTTTCTGTCTCTGCTTTCTATTGATCAAACAAAAGAGAAACTCAAAACTGCACAGTCAGTACGCTCGTCTGCTTTCATCTAGAAATTACAGTCTTAAAAAACATCACACGCCTTTGTACTTCAGAGCCGGTATCATCCTGCGTTTCTCAACTTTAAGACAGCTGGGATTTGACCTTTAGCGGCTGTTCTTCAACATCCATATGAGCAGCAAGCTGTCCTGCTCGCATCCACCCCCATCAAAGCGGAAGAAAGGGGTGTGGATGAAGAGAATGAATATTCATGAAATATTCATGACAAGTAAAGGTTTCCAGAGGGACAAGAGCAGGTCTGGCTTTTGAACTCGACACTTAATCATTTACCTGAGAGCTGTTTGAGATTTCGGGGGGAGACTGCCAGAAGTCCTCCATGATGATGTCCCAGGTGAGAAATTAATCAAATCAAAGCATTTATGATCTCCGAGCAGAGGTCCAGCGGTGACCCACGGCCAGTCACATCAAAGACAGGCCTTTGAGAGATGGAGGTCAGCCAGTCTGAGGAAGATCTCACCTTGACCAGATGGTCAAAGTCAACACAGAAACTTGCTTGGTGCACAAGCAAAGCCATAGCGGAGCCAGCTAATCCAGACATGACCAATCGCTTTCAATAAAACCAAATGAATCACGTTTTGTTTCAAACCAGTATGACTTTATTTAATATGTAAAACACATGAACATGTTAAAACTATCAAACAAGGCCCCAACACACTTCAAGCAAAAATGAAGAGCAAACTGGTGTGACGTCATTTTGAACAAAATCAGGCCCAAACTAAGTTTAGCGTTTCAGGAGTTCGAAACAGCTGTAAGCGTTCGCTCTGGATGGTACACACTTTCGAACTACCATTCATCTCTGGGAACTGACCCTTTGAAAGACCCGCCCCCTGTAGTCACCGTTGCTTTGTCCGACGAGCCATGCGCTCTCTCGCCACACATCATGTTCTCACGGAGTGAAAAATACATCCTGGAGCAAAGAGGACACTGACAACACGTCGACAGACAAGACAGAGCAGATTACTTTTGATATGAAACAGTTTCATATTTAAAGTATTGTAATTTTTTAAAGAAGTTTAAGCAATAGATAGCGTATAGTGTCTCTGTAACGAAGAGACAGCGGAATGAGATCCAATTGCAGCTTTAATAAAAGTAGACGTTGTCAGATAGGCAGGGGTCAATGATCAACAAACAGGTATACAGGGGATAATCAGGATCGTGGTCAATAAGCAGGCAATAAATCCAAAGACAGGCAGATAACAATCAGGAAACAGGGAACAGGCAAAATCGGAACCGGGCAAACAGACGCAGGCATAAACACTCAGAATTGATTACGTGATGTAGCTCAAGACTTCGCGGTAAGGTGTTTGTGCAGTGTGTTTAAATAGTGAGATGTGATTAGAATCAGGTGTGAGTGTAATCAGCCCAGGAGACTTCTGGGAAATGTAGTGCGATACTGCAGTGGGTGAATGGTGTGTAGTGCATTGTGGGGAGTAAAGTCCAAGGTGAATATGCATGTGTGTGTGTGTGTGTGTGTGTGTGAGTGTGTGTGAAAGTCCAGAGTGTCCTCTAGTGGACTTCACGGGTACTGATAGTGACAGTCTTTTTAATGTGTGGTGACAGATCGCTGCAGCTCCTTCAAGCGGCTCGTGAACCAACATCTCCTCATACTAGTTCATTTATAGCATCAAATAAACATGAATGAACATCAGAAAGAATGTTGTTTCAAGTGCGGAAAGACGTGAGTACACACAATTTTTTTATGTTTAAGTTCACCAACATTGATCTAATAACTCTCCTGACTGCTTTGTTGGACAAAATTGTGGATTCAGGGTTATGATTGGTCAGATCGCCTGTCAATCAAACTGATCGCCTGTCAATCAAACTCCGCCTTCTTTGACATGGAATTTCAGTTCTTTAGTTCATGCGAGTTCAAACATCAGTTCAAACATGAACACGGTGGAGAGCTGCTTTGTAGCAGAAAGTAGTATAGTAGCAAAAACTATACCATAAAAGAAAAAGGACGAGGAAAGTTCAAAATAAAAACTCTCATTGAGCCACTGCTGCAGCTCTGAAATCTCATTTGTATGCATTTTGAAACGACATTGGTTCTCAAGTGTTTCCAAGTGTTTCTTTCAGGCCTGAAAGAAAAAAAATGTTTAGATCTACATTTAAGATTCATGTGTCACGTTCCTTTTAAGATGAAGATGATCAAAAGGTTCAAAATAAAAGCATTTATATAGTCAACCAAACTCAAATAGTCTATAGGAAAGAAGGCGATCGAAACGGCATGTAATCACGAAACGTGATAAAGACCTTAAATACACAATAATGATGATAAAATCAATGACTAACAGCTGTGAACGTAACTGTGTGTCCATGGTAACTCATGACTGGCGGGAACAAAGGAACGCAGAACATGGGAAACTGAAAGTCAACTGAAGTCAATGAAACCAAAACAGGCAAAATGGGACATTATATATTTGAATTGCATATACATTTTTTATTACCCACTGAACACGAACAAATAAACTTAATGTGATCCAGTCAATCATACATAAATGAAAAGATTTGTGCACTCAAAAAAGTCACGGCATGTTTGCATTTGTTTGACTAATTATATTTTCAAAATACATTTCTTCAATGCTTAGAATCAGCATACATCTGTTAAATGAAAACATTTAAATTACATTTATTCAGTTAAAAAGTATGAAAATGTGTGAAACAATAACTATTCAATTAGTTCAAATGTATGAGATTATTGATTATACATATATAAACCTCATTATTGTGTATTTGAACACATTTGGTCTATTAGTAACATTACATCTTACCTGTTCGGTTGGAAATTTTTCATACAATTCTAAATATTTTTTGAAAGTGCTCTGTGTGGTTTCTACAGCATGAGAGAGTGAGGTGCTGCTTAGAATGACAAATGATCACAGCAGTCTAAGTGCTTCTTAGCCCTCAGGCGAGGGTTACATGTGTGAATATCTGGAGAGACACAGTAAGAGTTTGTTCCTCTGTTTTTCCCTCTTTTCACACAGCTTCTCCATGATATACTTATTCTGGGGAATTCTACAATGTCGATTAAACAAAAAAATGAACATTTTCACAATGATAAATTCTTGCCCGGAGGTACCATGCCTTCTAATCACCTGAGTTTCACACTTGCGTGCCATTAGGGGGATTGTGTTAATTTTCATATCTTCAAACGAGCTCAGGTAAGTGCCTGTATTATTAGATTATTCCACAGGCATGCGACCCTAAAGGGTGGCTGGTACTTTCTAAGAGTGATCTGTTTTATTTATTTTGGTGTGTGCAATGTTTGGATTGCAATCAATTTACTTCTTAATGACTTAGTTTTTTTCCCCTGTAAAAATATCGAAAAAAAACCTAAAGCTGCACTGTGTAAAAATTGTGCTGTAAAATATTCCAAAAACCAGTGTTATATATTTTGTTCAGTTGAGTAATTCTAATTTCCCAAATGTTTCCAACTATTTGTAAATCATGAGAAAATCCGGGACGTGTGAGGGAGTCGCCTGTAAATGGCGTCATATCCGCGTTACCCTCGGTTTCCAGAAACCATGTGTAGCGAAGACAGTGATATGGGAAGAAGAGGCGGGAACTGGCGAACATTAAACATAACTTTAATATCAAAATAAACACAAAATAAACAAACAACAAAATGAAAGTAAATGGCGGCAGTTCCACACGGTGACTACGGCACACACAAACATAAAATCAAAGCCTGGTCCTCTCATCCTTCACTGCCATCGCTCCTCCTTTTATGCTTCCGGAGCTCCTCCGTGAGTGATACGAGACCGGTGCAGTGCGGAGGTGACGGTCCTCAGCAATCATGCCACCGGCCTCACGCCGTTCTCTCACGGCTCTCGCCACGCCCTGCCTGTCACAGCATGGAAACAATACCATTTAATATACAGTTGTGTTCAAAATTATTCAACCCCCCAATGCTGTAAATGGTTTTAGAGAATTTAGAGTACATTTGTAATTGAATTCAGAATGAAATCCTACAAGGACTTCTTAAAGAAGCATATGCAACTAAAATGACATCAATTGGTTTTGTAATACAGTAGTAAATGTTTCTTTTGTGAATTCTTCATTGACACAATTATTCAACCCCTTAAAGACTACCACTCTGAAGAACAGAGGTCCATTGAAGTGTTTTCAATCAGGTATTGAAAGCACCTGTGGATGTCAGGGAGCAGCAATAAAGCCTAATAAGCACCAATTAGGCAGCTTTAAAATGACTGTGATACTCAGCTCCTTCTAGACATTTACTGGTGTGGTTACAAACATGGTGAAGTCAAGAGAATGGTCCAGGAAGACAAGAGAAGAGGTGATTACTCTTCACAGGAAGGGCAATGGCTATAAGAAGATTGCAAAGATGTTAAACATACCAAGAGACACCATAGGAAGCATCATTCGCAAATTCAAGGCAAAGGGCAGAAAGAAGATGCTGACTTCGACTGCTGTGCGCTACCTGAAGCGTAGAGTGGAGAAAAGTCCCCGTGTGACTGCTGAGGAACTGAGAAAAGATTTGTCAGATGTAGGTACTGAAGTTTCTGCTCAGACAATACGGCGCACCCTGCGTAATGAAGGCCTCCATGCCAGAACTCCCGCACCCCCTTGCTGTCTCCAAAGAATAAGAAGAGTCGACTGCAGTATGCCAAAAGTCATGTGGACAAACCACAGAAGTTTTGGGATAGTGTTCTGTGGACTGATGAAACAAAATTAGAACTGTTTGGGCCCATGGATCAACGCTATGTTTGGAGGAGGAAGAACAAGGCCTATGAAGAAAAGAACACCTTGCCTACTGTGAAGCATGGCGGGGGGTCAATCATGCTTTGGGGCTGTTTTGCTTCTGCAGGTACTGGGAAGCTTCAGCGTGTGCAAGGTACCATGAATTCTCTTCAGTACCAGGAGATATTGGAGGACAATGTGATGCAGTCCGTCACAAACCTGAGGCTTGGGAGACGTTGGACCTTTCAACAGGACAATGATCCCAAGCATACCTCCAAGTCCACTAGAGCATGGTTGCAGATTAAAGGCTGGAACATTTTGAAATGGCCATTGCAGTCACCAGACTTAAATCCGATTGAGAACCTCTGGTGGGACTTAAAGAAAGCAGTTGCAGTGCGCAAGCCTAAGAATGTGACTGAACTGGAGGCTTTTGCCCATGATGAATGGGCGAAGATACCCGTAGCTCGCTGCAAGACACTTGTGTCAAGCTATGCTTCACGTTTAAAAGCTGTTATAACTGTAAAAGGATGTTGTACTAAGTATTAAGATTGAATGTCACTTGGGGGTTGAATAAAACTGATAATGATGTGAGCAGAGAAAAGACATTTGTGGTTATTTCATTATAAATGTTATGTTATATTTGTCTGACCTACACGTGCCTCTTTGATTTAATTGTAAGCAGGATGACTGAATGATCAAAATCAATGTCAAACCGGCCAAAACAATCAATTTCAGTGGGGGTTGAATAATTTTGAACACAACTGTATTACATGTTTTAATAGACAAGGGAACATCTGTTTAATTACATTAGACAGAAAACTAACCATCAAAACGTTTAGTCTTATTGTTCAAATCTAATTTTCTTGTTTTTCTGCGAGTACCATGCCTTACCATGTCTCAGAGAAAAACACTTATTATCAAGTAGCTAACACAGCATAATCAGATGCAGCTTTATTTTTAGTAACTGTAATGCAGCATTCTCTCCATCATATGATGTTTTAAAATTAATGGCATGCCATTTATCAACACAAGCCATCCAACATTTAATATGATATTCTAATCTGGATCTCTCTTACTGCAGTGTCTCACAGCCGCGTGAGCGAACGCACGGAGTAATGCTATAATATCATTTTCAACACACTCAAATGTAACTAATATGATAAACAGAGCAGCCTCATACTCATGACCGGAAAAGCAGAAGCAGTGCTTCATACTACAGTAACATTAATAATCATATCCATGAACATGATTTCTGAGTCCAATCCCGATTCTTTTCCATTGGCTGTGAAGTGAAGACAACATGTCCCAAGATTCCCCGCTCAAACTTGCTGTCATCAAGCTACACCTTTGTTTTTCAATAGCCGACCTCTAGCGGACGAAAATCTACATATTATACCTTTAAAACAATTAATGAAAAAAAATCTTATATATTGTTCCTTAAGTAATTTTTGAAAAACTATATTAAAAAGATAAAAAGATATTTTAAGTGCAAAATAAATTAATAGTATATTCACGTGTATTTAGGTAATTTCAGTGAGGAATTTCTGTTAATTGACCCTTCTCAAAGACCCGCCCCCTTTAGTTACTGTTGCTATGTCCGACAAGCCATGTGCTCTCACGCCACACATCATGTTCTCACGGAGTGAAAAATACATCCTGGAGCAAAGAGGACACTGAATGCAACAGTTTCATATTTAAAATATTGTAATTTTTGAAAGAAGTTTAAACAATAAATAGCGTCTAGTGTCTCTTTAATGTGTCGTGGCAGATCGGTGTAACTCCTTCAAGAGGCTCGTGAACCAACATCTCTTCATTCTAGTTCATTTATAGCAGTGGTGCTTAACGGTTCGGCAGAGGTCAAGACACACACCCGACTCATATGATTCGTGATGACATGCCCCGCTTTTTCCTATTAAGAAGGGTTCGGTGAATGCGCATATGAAACTGGTGAGGTTCAGTACCTCCAACAAGGTTAAGAACCACTGATTTATAGCATCAAAAAAACATGAATGAACATCAGAAAGAATGTTGTTTCAAGCGTGTTTCAAGTTCAAGTTCACCAACGTTGATTACTAACTCCCCTGACTGCTTTGTCAGACAAAATGGCGGATTCAGGGTTATGATTGGTCAGATCGCCTGTCAATCAAACTGAACCGTTGACACCAATTCGAACCGTTGACACCAATTGTCTCTACGATCAACTTAGCTTGCAATGCTTTTGAGAAACTCAGCCCAGGTTACTCTAATGCAAATAGTGCTCATGATGCTTCCAGTGAAGCATGGGGTCCTAATGAGACCCAAAATAGCATGTTATTGAACATCAATCTTTGACCCATTGATCAATGGTACGGTTATAGTATGTGTTCATTTCAATGGGGCTCAACATGTCACATGTCATTTATCGCACACACATTTACATATCGATTTAAGTGAATCATGTTCATGACAGTACTGGGTTTTTCATTATTTTAATTCGGTACAATATTAGTAACTATATATATATATATATATATATATATTATATGTACATTTATGTGTGTTCTAACCATAAAATCTGTACTGTACCAATTTCTATGGACCTGAAATTAACACTCATGAATGCAGAGCTCATCTTCATTATGTTGGTTCCTCAGCAGCGACAAGCGTGACAAACATCTTACAATCCCAGCATACACCTCTGAGGTCAGCCTGTATGTGAGTCACCGCCCTGTCAAAAGCAGAATGTTGTGTGCCGTGGTCAGGATGTGACATTTAGCTGTTGTTAATCACATATCTTTGTCCATGCTAATTAGATGCTAATAGTTTGATGTCCCAGGAAACGGTTTCTTTTAGCTGAAAATGATAGAGAAATTGGATGATGTGAGGGAATAAAACATTGAATGGTTGTCGAAATGTAAAAATAATTGTTTGACCGTCACCGTTTGCAGTCTTTTGTCATCATAAATATACAATGGAAAAACTGATAAGGAAGAAAATCCGTATTTTGTAAAACACAGATGTATGATTGGAAGATACATATGGCTAGTGGCAAAAAGTTCATTTTGAACTCTGGGTAAACCTTATCTTCTCTGGGGGAAGTGTGAATAATATTTGAAGGATACTGATAGATCATCCCTCTGGTTTGACGCTTCGCATTGAGCGGCAGCTTTAGGCGTACATCCGCTGACATTGGCAACGGTTCATTCACGCTGACTGAGCAGGTGGAGGGAGAGAGAGCGAGACGGAAAGGTGAGAGTCATCTTTCTCCTCGCTAAATTCACCCTCCATCTGTCTGCTTAAGGGTGGTGGGCCAACACCTGGCAGCCCTTATGAGCCTGCACAAATAATGGGAGCTTCTTTGACAGCTTCTTTTGGGAGTTATGTGGCCAAAAAAGTGAGACAGGGCCCCAGATACCCAGATTGAGAGGGGGAAAAAAAATAAAAAAATAAACCTTTAACCTCTGGACTGTGCCACTAAATATATTGATAGCACAGTATAGGCTATAGCTCATTCGTCTACATAGATATTTAAACTGAACACACACACACACAAAAAAAAAAAAAACTCTTCAAATTACTACATTATTATTATTATTATTATGACATCAAAAAAATGTATCTACTTTCTATATTGAGTTATATACATAAACAAAAATATACGAACGAAATACAAGTAACTTAGTTACATATTTAAAATACAAAATTTGAGTAACTGTATTTCATTACAGTTACATTTTAAATGGGTGGTAATCAGATTACAGTTACATCTGAAAAGTGTTTTAGATTACCAAAGTGATTACTTTGAGTTTTAATGTCATTTAAACAGCAATTGGTGATTCTCTGACTCTGACCGTCTGAAAAAGCAGAGTTGAGTTTCATGTTTTCGACTGTTTTCATGTTTTGTGATGGTTGTTTGTGAGTCATTTTATAATTGTAAAAAAGGTCACTGCAACTTTTTCTCACAATTTGTTTTTCCCCTCACAATTGTGAGTTTGTATTTCACAATTCTGACTTCTTTTTCTCAGAATTGCGAGATTTAAACTCACAACTGCAAGTTATAAAGTCAGAATTGGGAGATATAAACTTGCAATAGTGACTTTTTTCTTGCAATTATGAATTTAGTATGTGAGTTTTATCTCATAATTCTGACTTTTCTCAATATTGTGATTTTATCATAATTCTGACTTCTCAATATTTTCAGTTTATATCTCATAATTCTGACTTTATAACTCACAAATGCAACTTTCTATCACACAATTCTGAGGGAAAAAGTCAGAATTGCAATTGCCTTTTTTGTTTTTGTTTCACACTTATTAGTATTCCAAAGTATTCTAAAGTATTTAGATTAAGTTACTAAACTTGAGTAATGTAACGAAATACGTTACAAATGACTTTTTAAAGCATGTATTTTGTAATCTGTAGTGAAATACATTTTAAAAGTAACCTTCCCAGCCCTGTATATATATATATAAATCCAGTCTTGACCTGTGTCTTGTTTACAAAACAATCCATGGTGAAATTAAGCGAACACAAGCGCAACGTCTTATATGTTTTTTGCTTGGTTAGCTCGATCCAGGTTAGCACCACAAAGGCCTGTGTTATTTACCTATTACATGTAATCGGTGGGTGGAGCTAAACAGGCAGCGATGAAGTAGGTATAGAAACTTTTCTGAAACTTCCAGGATATTCTTTTAGTATGATGACCTCTTATGTCAAAAGCTCAAGGAAAATTAGATTTCTCAGTTCATCGCCCCTTTAATGAATTGTTTAGTTCTTCATGAGTCAAACATTAACTCATGATTATCTGTGCATTAGTTAAAGCTGTGTGTGTGTGTGTGTGTTCAAAATTGATAAAAAAGATAATGAGCATGCACATCTTGAACCAATTTTCCAAACTGTGTTTTCATCTTATCCTGAATCACTATGGTCCAACTAAATAAGTACTTAAATAGCACAGTACCTGCGAGACATAAACAGAGAGAAGTAGCAACAAAAGTTTTTCTCTGATCTTTCTTTAAACCCCTCATATTTTGTTCAGTATCAGTGTCAACATAATGGCAATGATGGATATAAATACAGCCTTTTTGCTCGGCTGTGTTACTGTCAACAAGGGCGTTGCGTGGTAATTACTGTTGATCCTGTAAATGGCGGGCACAGCTCTTAGCCGATACTAAATGACTTCAGCCAATAAGAGTGCTGTAATTACTAGGCTATAAAAAACAGTGATGGGCCGTTGACAGTGTTCTTCTGACTGTTCTTCTGCTGTCAAAACTGTTTTGCCTCTAACCACTGACCTCCTAACTGTCTGCCCATCTCTAAAAGACTTCACACTCCTATACATCCATCAGCAGAGCCGTGTAAGGCCTTGTACATGAAGTCGGCAGTGGTAGACGTTTGATCGCTAAGTCACATGACCTGAAGTGAAGTGTGTCCAGCTCTTTGCGAGACATGTGTCAGTGCCAGAGAGACCTGGTCCCCAAGGCTTTAACACATGGACAGAGCTTCAGTAGTGTCTTCGTATTTACGACTCGATTAAGCACAAGGACATGACAGCATGTTAATATTGCCGTCCTTTGAGTCTGCTCATCCTGATTTATCTGGCGGGCGATGTAGTTATTCAGGCCGCTAACGGAGTCACTATGACAAAAAACCTTAAGAGCAAAAAAGGATGACATCCACTCAGTGCTAATGATTCTTGATGCCTCAAGGCAGCCTATTAATACTGGCCTCCTGCATGTGGCACATCTCAGTGTAGATGCTAACATATTAATCGATTATCTTCAGTATGATCATAATCTACAGCAATTTATAACACCTCCATTCGTGTTCCTTGAATCAACGTGAGCTGCGCGTCCACGGATAGCATTGATCTTATTCAAGCACAACACTGTATGCAAAGGTTAGATTGCTTGTTGTTAATTTTACAGCAAAAAAACGCAATAGCTTTTCGCTAAATCTGTCTAGCTGGCACTGAGCTGTACATCCTATTCTTAATCTTAACCCTAGACTTCCAGTATGAAATTTGAACCCCGATCCCTGTTTTTTAACCACATTCTGAATCCTGCCGCTGACCATTTACCCCTTCTTTTAATTTGGATCCTAACCCTTAAAACCCATTCTAATGACATATACTGTAACTATTTTATGTTTTGGCAAATTGGTGGTGAATTTACATGAATTGGGGGGAGGGGGTCCATCCCTAACCCCTCCCCCAAACCTAACCCTCAGTGGGTTCAAATCTGTTGGTCAACACGAAAAAAATGGCGAATTTCTGATTGTGTGGATTCCCATTGAAACAATTCAATTTCCAATGAAAATTCACTTAACAACAGTTAATGATGTGAGCAAACATTTAGGATTCTAGAAGGCTGGTTTTCCTATCTGTTCCTCTGTGTCCATTCCGCCTTCTCACGTCTTCACAAACTTCTGAGCGAATAATGACAGATCACAATCGAAGTTACAAAAATGGGCATGGGATTTACTAGTGTTTGCAATGTTGGCAAATAGGTCAGGGACAAACATGAGTGTTTAAAATAGAGTGTTTAACATATTTCTGGTTTAAAATACATTTCTGTTGGTCAACATGGTGAGTTTGCCTTGACCAGCCTGATGCAAAATATGTGAAATGGGAATAGGTTGCCCTCATGTGAAATTTGCAACTCGTACTGAAATGAAAGCTCTAGCGCAAGTTCTGCCAGGAAGACTCAAATGTTACGTCACTACGAGTTTAGATCGAGCCAATCATTATCTAGCATTTGTAGTATATAAGATCGGTACTAACACATGTCTGAGTTCGCAGATGCTGATGTCAACCTTCACCTCCATCCTCCCCACCACCACCAGGATGGTCCCTGTCCATACCTCCGGGGGGTCGGCTACGCCCCTGCCTTCATCTTTAGGCAGGAAATGCAGAGTCCGCAACCCTCAGGATCTAAGCTACGGACGGGGCCTACTTTCTTACTATATTTGCTTGCTGATTGTTAATAAATATCATTGTTACGTTATCTTACCTCCAGAGTCTTTCTGGTAGAAATGACTTAAAAAAAAAAAAAAAAAAACTGGGATGAGGGACTGGAACAAATTCAAATGAAGTTGCCACCAAAACATAAAATAGTTACAAATTCCCATGAGAGTGTGTTGGCAATTAACACATTACTAACCTCTACTCTACTCTAACCACCAGTGGAGGACAAAGTACACAAATCAAGTACTTGAGTATGAGTACAGATACATATATTAATATATCACTCAAGTGAAAGTATTTAGTGCTCCTTTTCAATTTTATTTGAGTGAAAGTACAAAAGCACTTGATTTTTAATGTACTTAAATAAAAATTACTGATTGATGAATATTTATTTTGTGATTTTATATAGGCCACTTATATAATTTAATTTTATATTATATATTTTATATAGTCCTATTGCTGAAAATAATTATGAATGATTATGAATTGACAAATATCCAGCACTAGTCAGTATGGACGATTAGTGGATGCAGATACATAATATGTAATGTGTGTTGACAAACAATATAAAAACAGACGTCACAGGACTAAATGCATAACTTTAAGAAATTGCTACATCAGCGGGGAAGATGAACGTGCATGAGTTATTTTAATTTGTGTTAGAGCTACGTGATTCTGTTTAAAATGAGTATCAAGATTTTTTTTTGTTTGTTTGTTTTGTTTCAAATAGAGATCATGATTCTTCTTAACAGACAACGTAACAAAATAATTATAATTATTTACTAGGACAAAAGATTACTATTCATTAGTCTATTTAAAAATATTTTTAAAAAAATAGTTTTGAATGAATGATTCAATGACTCACTCATAACTACTCCACTTGTTTCATTACTGGATGAACCAATATTTTTTAACAAATCTTTTGAATGAATCCTTCGATGCCGAATACTAGTGTCTTAGTGATGTAATCAATACGACTGTTATTTGACGCGCCAAGTTGGTTTTAAAATGTGATTTGATCTGTATTTGAATCGAGATCACATTCTGTAGACACATTCTGGAGTGGATGTGTCCTCATTAAAGCATTTTAGTCAGCTTAAACAGATTACAGCAGATTTAGTTCACAAACAACTGACAGTTGTGACCTAAATATGATTTTCAGTTACTATAATTAATCCTAAAATGAAACATTAGTTGGCTTACTTTTCACCTCAGTCGCGCACGCACTCAGAGGATCCCCCAGTTCTTGGCTAATTTTCAGTCAGACATGTAAATTCAGTTCACTGGAGAATCGCTCTGAACGAATCATTGAATCAGTGAGTTATTGACTCAAGAACATCTGCAATAAGATCAGTTTAATTCGTAAATGAATTGTTTGATGTGATTTGCGAATCGATTTAACAGGATGATTTAAAAAATCAGTTCGTGCACAAATCTGACACCGCTTTTATGTCTCTTTTTTTTTTTTTAAAAGATACGTTTTATGAAATGTAGTGGAGTATGTCCTTATGCTTTGGAATGAAGTGAAGTAAAAGTAAAAGTTGCTCATAATAAAAAATACTCAAGTAAAGTACAGATACTTGAAAAATGTACGGTAACGAAATAAAAATACTCCATTACTCTCCACCAATGCTAACCACTATTTTTAAAATCAGCCTTCTAACCTCTAACCCATGGGAAGGCCAAACCTGTTCCTGGTGGGCCACTGTACAGAAGAGTTTAGCTCCACCTTGCCTCAACACTCCTGCCTGGAAGTTTCTTTTATGGCTACTAAGACCTTGTTTAGGCCTGTTTCCGGTGTTTTAATTGAGGTTGGAGCTAAACTTTACAGGACTAGGTTTGGACACTCCTCTCTAACCCTTATACCCTGATCCATTTCCAGACTTCCTAATGCAAGCTCGCAACCTCATCTCAATCTTATTGAGGAAAACTGTGCATTCCGTGTTACACTAATTTGTTGTTTAGGATCCTGAGATCAGAAACCTACACTCACAATGGAGGCTAAGAGTCAAGGTTAGAAGTAAAAGTTAAGATGTGGTCATGTTAGCATGTTAGTGTAGTGATTCATGAAGCACAGCACAGTACAGTCACAAATCACTTTCAAAATGAACTTAGAAAGTAGCACCAGGGTTTACAATCTGGGTTTGGTTTGTGTAAGGGCGTCAATTTACCGATAAAAAAAAAAATATTGTTCAAGTCAAGCCTTAAAGAGGCCATATTATGCCCTTTTTCAAAGTCTCAATTTTGTTTTTGTGATCTACTACAATAGGTTTTCATGCTAGAAAATCCCACATTATTGCAGCTCCTCTCTTCCCAGTCTATCAGTAACACTCTGTTTAGTTCCTGTCTCTGATTGGGCGGCTGGACCAATGTTTTGCGGTTGATATGATCACAGTGTAAGGGTGGTGCTCCTACAGGGGTTCAGGCTGCAGGGTTGCCGAATGACTTAAGAAATATTATCAGCAAGATGGTAGAAAACGGTACAATTCTTGTCTATTACCACCCACTGCTACTTATACCAACGACGGAAATATGTGCAGTTATAATAGCTAAATATGTGGGAGAGCGTTGCTATAATGTGACAATATTATATTGCAATAGGTAACATATCAAAGTTAATACCAAATCAAACTAGTTAGCACATAAAGAATTTAATGACAATATATTGGTTTATGGTTACACTTAAAATGATTACAAAATAGATGAGATGATGAAAAACATATACCATTAAGCGTACCCAGCATTTGTGTAAAAAGTTACCTGAGAGATAGATAGAGAGTGAAAGACAAAGTAAGAGAGCAAAAGAAGAGCGTAAAAGAAGAGACAGCAAGAAAGCAGAGCATAAGAAGAAGAAGAGCCAGAGCAACAGTTGCAATCTTCTTTTATCCTTTTCCTTGACCATGTGACTGAAACCCAAATGTGAGACATTTACACTGACCAATCAGAAGTAGAACTTCCCCCACTGTACTGAAGGTGTGACAATTCATAGACCCCCGATGCACAAGCATCTTGGCCTACAGGCCTTGATCACTCTCAGCTCCTTTGTGTCTTCCCAAATGGCCCTTGTAGCATGACAGAGGGGACTGAAACAGCAAAGCCAATGTCTTTGTTCATTTTTAAAATATCTTTGGATATTTTCAGTCTTACAACAGTTTGGAGCAGTGTTTCAAAACATCTACGCTTCGGGATCTCGACACTGTGTCGAAGCGTTAGTTTCACAACAGCCATCGCTAGGTTTTTTGCCTTTGACTTGGTTGGGGAATATTTAAATAAGGAATATTGTGCCATGTTCTTACCCAGGAGAAAACTCAAAACTAAAATGGAGGTGTTTCAGGGAGAAACTCCCTTTGGAGTGACTTTCTAAATTTGCAGACCTTCTTCATGCTCAAACAGCAACACACTAAAGAAAGTTGAAAAAGGATGTAAAAAAGGAATTACATAAAAGCAAAAGTTAGCGGGATCTTAATCCAGAAACATGTTCTATTTACATGCAAATCACGCTACTATACAGCAAAGAGTTGCTTTGTTCTTATTCTGCCATACATGTAGTGCACTACGTCTTGAATCAGACATTGCAGAAAGCCGTACCTTACAACCCCATGTGGTTATCAGCCATACAGCAGCTGCTGAAACATTCTAGCCTCGGAGTGAGGATGGAGAGGGGGGAGCAGAACTAGTCGGGGAAGCAGATTCGTTCCAGTCATTTATCTTTCAGGTGTGTGCACCTCAACGGCCCACCGGGCCCCAGCAGTCTGGCTCTGCCGGCTGGATGTGTCTGCCTCATGCTCTGCAGAGCATCATCAAAGACCTCTCACACAGCAGAATCACTACCCATCTGCTCTTTTACACAGAGGTTACCTGAGGACCTCCCAAATACAAACACAGACATGTATGTCGGTGAACACGGTACTTGCTGGAAATGCCGGAGGAATTCAAACACCACTGTGATTTAATAGCGGCCGTCACAACTGCAGGTGTGTGCACTTCACACAGCACTGCTAGATAAAGCTACTGTATTTTTTAACGCTAATCACCTGAAATGAACCACCAAATCGCATTACAATTGTGTTGTTCAGGAGAGCATGGCAGCTTTGAGCCGAATAAGGAAATCCAATGGCGGTTGCTTTTCTGTGCGACTCAACAGCTCAGGGGGACCGTGTGCAGATTAAGAGAAAATGAAGTCATCCTTCGCAGAACACAAGCCCTACATCAGCAGCATGAGAGCCCTCTCGCCCTGCTCCCAGAGGACACGTTCGGCAGGTTTTGACTGTAGCTGTGATGTCTGGCAACACCGCAGCAGCCCAGTCACGGCACCCACGAGACTCTCCAGAGATTCGCTTCAGAGGCTGCCCAAATCAAGTGTATTTCACGGAGCCAGAGAGAAGCACAAACTAATCAAAACTGTTGCCATTCTAGATGGCTGGTTTTCCTATCTGCTCGGCTGTACAATTTTAATCCATCAAGTATTTGTTGCTTCAGTGCGAGAACTTCTGAGCTAACTTTTTCATTCTGCTTGAGTTGAGTTAATAATTGAATAGTTGGATCATCTTGCGTCTTAAAGAGCGAATCATTAAGGATCATAATTACAGAAATGGGCAAGGGATGTTGATGTTTGTAATGTTGGTTATAGGGTATAATATTTATACTTAAATATTACTAATATTCAAATTAAATCCAAAGTTACAAGGCAAAAAGCTTTTGACTTGTCTCCTGAGGGCACAATGAGCAAAACATTGTTTAAAATTGTTTGTTCAATTAAATATCATGACTGTCTGTACAAAAAAGTGTGTGACGTTCAAACTAAAATTTATTAATCAAATATAATTTTGTAAATTGCATAACAAGCCGCATCATGTATTTATGCATAGTTTAAAACAAAGTGCCATTGCGTACTTTTTTGTGTTTAAAAACATTAGATGCAGTGGAAAAAGTCAAGACATGTTTTTGAAAGATAAACTTCTTTTAACTTTACATGGCTTTCTAAACATACGTCTCTCTTGTACGAAATGCGAGTGAACATGTCAAAGATGTCCGTCTAGCGCATGCTAACATAGAAATAAATGGAAAAGGAGCGAATTGGTCATGGTTTTGATGCACTCCTCTTTAAACTTCTCTATTTTTACAATGCTTGACTGAATAACGCAGTATCAAGTGGGTTCATCATCACATCTCGTGCGCCACTGATAAGGTGATGTACACCTAAAAATCGAATGCACCGTTCTTGCATTCGAATGTGGATTTTTCTTTTAAATTTGACGAATGTTCCAAATTTTAATTTAATTGGACAGCCCTGGTTGGTTAATGGGCCAATGACAAATTTGAATGTTCAAGGTAGAAGAAATTTGAAATGATTTCTAGTTTAAAATGCATTTGCAAAGTTCCTATACACAATACTTGTATCAATGTTGGTGTAATGGCCACTTTGATCATTTGTTTCGATTTTTAATTGCCTTATTTTTGGTTGTAAATGAACTTAAATGATTTATATCAAATCATGAGAATTATGTATTCAATGTACATTCCTGTTTATTTTTATTGATTGAATTGTAACATCGATAGGAAATGGCATCACAAATCAATTTTCAACAGCTGTAACCAAAATGTGCGTTCATGCTGCTGCATATAAAATGGAAAATAAACGTTACAAAATGGAGGAAAGACTGGACTGTTTATTGACACTAGCCTCCGAATGCTTGAAGTTTAAAAATTCTGATGCTTCTACAGTTGGTTTTAGAGCTCATACATACATCAACAAAAGATCAAATTGGATGACTCTAAAATGTCTATTTTTTACACTGCACAATTTTCAATAATATTTGAAAATGTATTTGTAAACTGATGTATGAGTTCTTTCAAAACCTAAAAAGAATTACAATGTTGGACATATCACCAGAATCATAAAAAAAAAAAAACTATAAATCATCTATAGCATATTAAGATCTGATATCTGTCCCTTCCCTCCATAACACTGTTATCAAAAAATGAAAATGATTATTTTTAGTCAGCGGGAAGCTATTCTAGTGTGATAAAACAAGGAGCTTGCGATCAGTCTGAATGAAGGCTATAAAGACTGATATGAGGCACCTTCTCAGATCATGATATATCTCAGTGAGCGTATAATCCCATGATCCAGCACAGATTCCCAGAATTGACTTCAGTCATTAGCCACCTGGTGCTAACTCTTTCTAAGTAATTAACAACAGTTTATTTGCCCATTATGTTTTCCTCACCAACTCTGGGCTACTTTCCACATCCCCTCCCACTGCTCAAGTAATTGACTCTGTTACATTTCTACTGGGCAGGAATGCAAAGTATTTTATTTTGGGCATAAGCCATGGATCAAACCTGGAGAAAATATACCTGGTTTACTATTGAATCTTAATCTTAAAAAAGCAGCTAAACCAAAAAGGAATTCTCCTAATCATCGTCATGACATTAGTGACGGTCAGACATGAGAACCAATGAAGTTAGACATCAATAGATTTCAGAGCTACAGCAGATGTACAGGAAATAACATTCAGGCTTAAATTCGGTCTGTTTGTCACATAAAGCTATCATGTTGTTATTATTATTAACTCTTTCCCCACAATTGGCCGAATTTTCCAGAAATCCATGTTATTTACGATAGGGGGCGCTATTTCGTCTCTTCTGAACCTCTAGCTAAAACATGGGAGCAGAAGAAGCAGAAACAAGCGATATGCACATATAAGCTAACATGAATATCAAATACTAAACAGTATGTAAATGAAAAAAAGTTTTGGGGGTGTTGACGGACTTAATCAACAAAGTTTTCTTTCTGAAAAAAAATATATTTTGTTAAAAAAAACACCATTTTCTCATCTTTTTGTTGAAACGTCTCAGGTTACAACTGTAACCCTAGTTCCCTGAGAGAGGGAACGAGACGCTGCGTCATCTGACGCACCGTTGAAGTTCCCTCGAAAGAGATATATATATATATATATATATATTTATGTAACTTACCCTCATTCAAGTGTTTATATTAAAGAATGCATGAAGCTAGAATAAATCATTTTTGTCATGTTTGAAAGTAGAGGCTCTTTTGTTCAATATATTTTACATTCAGATATTTATGGAACAAAAGTACTAAAATTACTAAAACTAAATCTAAAGTAAAAAATAAATGAAAGCTAAACAGATCTAATACAAAAAACAAAAGCACATGAAATTACTAAATCAATCTAAAATTAAAATGAAAACTGAAAATATAAAGATAAAAGCTTTAATAGTAAATACTACTATATATTTCTCAGGAATATGAAGCAGAGGTCATATTGACCATATTAGTTTAAAAAATTTTAAAGCCTCATTCATTTTCCATATATGGAAAAAGCAGTTTAGACTTTCGGCAAAATCTACTCATTTGTGTTCCACAGAAGAAAGCAAACCATAAGGGTCTGAAACAACATAAAGTCGAGTAAATGAAGACAGAATTTTCATTTCTGTGTAAACTATTCCTTTAACAAAGATTTATGCGGCTTTTAGTCTCTGTGAGAGTCCCTTTGTCTGGTTAACAAATGGATAAAGTCATCTAAAAAAACACTAATAAAATGTATTACCTTAGCGGTGATGAATGTGTTCTTCGCAGTGGAGTAAGCTTGATTTGAACACTGGGAGAAAAGCGTCTACTCTTACAAAAAGGCTCATTTTAGGAGATAGCAAACATTGTGGGTTTCTGCATGAATTATTTGAACAGGACTCGTGGCATATCAACATTATGTCACTGGTAAAAGATTGATATAAGATCAAAAAAACCTCTATTGATGCACATTAGCCGTGTTAACCCATGCCTTCAATAATTTAACCCCCGCCAAGGCTCTGCTCCAATCGATCCTCTCATTATGACGGCTCTAAAGCTGACAGAGATTGGCTCGAGCCACAGCCAGTGTGCTGGTGAGAAAGAAGGTGTCACTGTTCAGCCCCCCCATTCTGCCTAAAGACAAATTAAGCCATTGATTTTCTTTTTTGTACCTCAACTGCTATTGATTGCTCTGTGTCGTCTGAAATTACCAGAGGTAACATTGTATCCATTTCCACAAGCCGATCTGACACGGAGAGCCGCCCCTCACGTACACATACACATCTATAAACACATGCAGGGATCACGTAGTATTGTGCTCTACACTGAGTGTTAGATGCATGTGACAAATACGGTGCCTGAAAGCTGCAGGATGCTTTAATGCTGCTGTATAATAAGACACAGCTGAGGTACTGTATATAAAGCAAACATCTGTCATGCAGAAATTACTGTGAGCTGTGTGCATTAAGCATTGATGTTGCAAATCTTGTTCTCGTGACTTAATTGAAGGTGTGGATCATTTAATTGAAGGAAAAATGACTTCAGGTGCTGCTATCTATGGATGCATCCAACAAAGAATGACTTCATTGGCTATTAAGAGCAGAGGTAAAATGTGATCTTTTTTGCCATTTTTTATCTCCTGCAGAAAATCCTACACTGTGAAGCCAGTGTGTGACTTCCAGCATAGCTCTGTTCACACATTCAGACAATGCAGTGTTTAGTTAGGAGCAGAACCACAGGGAAACTGGGCCTGCAGAACTCCACAGAGAGTTCAGCAGATCTGGACCGAATTGGAATGTTTATCTCATTTATCTCTCAAAATGTGTGTGTGTGTGTGTGTGTGTGTGTGTGTGTGTGTGTGTCTGTGATATATACAGTACTGTGCAAAAGTTTTAGGCAGGTGTGAAAAAATGCTGTAAAGTAAGAATGCTTTCAAAAAGAAACTTGGTAATAGATTATATTTATCAATTAACAAAATGCAAAGTGAGTGAACAGAAGAAAAATCTACATCAAATCAATATTTGGTGTGACCACCCTTTGCCTTCAAAACAGCATCAATTCTTCTAGGTACACTTGCACACAGTTTTTGAAGGAACTCGGCAGGTAGGTTGGCCCAAACATCTTGGAGAACTAACCACAGTTCCTCTGTGGATTTAGGCAGCCTCAGTTGCTTCTCTCTCTTCATGTAATCCCAGACAGACTCGATGATGTTGAGATCAGGGCTCTGTGGGGGCCATACCATCACTTCCAGGACTCCTTGTTCTTCTTTACACTGAAGATAGTTCTTAATGACTTTCGCTGTATGTTTGGGGTCGTTGTCATGCTGCAGAATAAATTTGGGGCCAATCAGATGCCTCCCTGATGGTATTGCATGATGGATAAGTATCTGCCTGTACTTCTCAGCATTGAGGATACCATTAATTCTGACCAAATCCCCAACTCCATTTGCAGAAATGCAGCCCCAAACTTGCAAGGAACCTCCACCATGCTTCACTGTTGCCTGCAGACACTCATTCGTGTACCGCTCTCCAGCCCTTCGGCGAACAAACTGCCTTCTGCTACAGCCAAATATTTCAAATTTTGACTCATCAGTCCAGAGCACCTGCTGCCATTTTTCTGCACCCCAGTTCCTGTGTTTTCGTGCATAGTTGAGTCGCTTGGCCTTGTTTCCACGTCGGAGGTATGGCTTTTTGGCCGCAAGTCTTCCATGAAGGCCAGTTCTGACCAGACTTCTCCGGACAGTAGATGGGTGTACCAGGGTCCCACTGTTTTCTGCCAATTGTGAGCTAATGGCACTGCTCGACATCTTCCGATTGCGAAGGGAAGTAAGCATGATGTGTCTTTCATCTGCTGCAGTAAGTTTCCTTGGCCGACCACTGCGTCTACGGTCCTCAACGTTGCCTGTTTCTTTGTGCTTCTTCAAAAGAGCTTGGACAGCACATCTGGAAACCCCTGTCTGCCTTGATATTTCTGCCTGGGAGAGACCTTGCTGATGCAGTATAACTACCTTGTGTCTTGTTGCTGTGCTCAGTCTTGCCATGGTGTATGACTTTTGACAGTAAACTGTCTTCAGCAACCTCACCTTGTTAGCTGAGTTTGGCTGTTCCTCACCCAGTTTTATTCCTCCTACACAGCTGTTTCTGTTTCAGTTAATGATTGTGTTTCAACCTACATATTGAATTGATGATCATTAGCACCTGTTTGGTATAATTGTTTAATCATACACCTAACTATATGCCTACAAAATCCCTGACTTTGTGCAAGTGTACCTAGAAGAATTGATGCTGTTTTGAAGGTAAAGGGTGGTCACACCAAATATGGATTTGATTTAGATTTTTCTTCTGTTCACTCACTTTGCATTTTGTTAATTGATAAATATAATCTATTACCAAGTTTCTTTTTGAAAGCATTCTTACTTTACAGCATTTTTTCACACCTGCCTAAAACTTTTGCACAGTACTGTATATATATATATATATATATATATATATATATATATGGGTAAATGACGTGACATGTCATTTTTTTGTCCAAAGGGCTGAATAATAATAAAAAACAAAGAAATGACATACAAAGATTGTAAGGTAGATCTCTTTTATAGAATTATAAATCTATTATATTTTGCTATATATAAAGGTATTTTTAAGATTTTAGAAGTGTCACAAGGTCATTTGGTTTAACCATCCAAAGGCAAATGCAGCCATTACATTTGTGATTAAAATATCTTGAAATGTAATAAATATTGAAAACATGATTATAACATTAAACATAACATTATATATCAACGTAGAGCAAAATGGTATTAAAATTATGTGTAAAAGTCATTGTTATGAGAAAGTATGTCCAGAAAAATGAATGCCATTTATGTCATTCGGAGTAACTAATATAAAGGCACCATTTTGGATCAAGTCATGTGGTCAGTGACATGATGTAACATCATTCAGACACCTGCACAGGACCACATGGTTGTGAAGCAAAGTAACTAATTCTCTCTTAACAATTAAAAAAAAAAAATCACTTGCTCATACACGTCCTGAAACATCAGGTCATTTCGGTACAACCACTTAGAAACATGGAAAATGTTGCAAAACTTGCACTAAATATGAAATTGTCCTTTGATTGTCCTTTTGCAAGCTACCTAGCTAGATATCAGCCTGTTAGCATTGTTTGGAATTATCATCATTCAGTATATTCACACAATGTCATTCGGTAAAACCGAAATTTTGGCAAAACCCAATGTCTTTTTTGATGGCAAATTTTGTGCATCTTGTAAATGACAAAAACAGTGTTACTTGATTATAAAAACCACATAATCTCATTATTAACACTTAATAAAACTTCAAAATGAATTATATCTCCATTATGTTTTTTTTTACACTTTTAAAAACCTTATTTGTCAATGACCCATTTATATATCTTTAACAAGAGGTGTAAAAAATATCTTTAATTAGTTGCATGTAATTGATTTGGAGGCAAAAAAATAAGTTTAGTGCACATAAATAATTTCATTGCCTGCTGAGCTTTATGCACTGATGCTTGGCTGAGAGCGCTCTCTGTTGCTTTCTCTCACACATGTGCACTACTTCACTTTTTACACATACATGAAGGTCAGTGCGCGTGACACACACCGCAGGATTTTTTGTTGTTGTTGCAGTAATTAGTTCATCCACAAGTTGGCAACTGTGCCGTTGGGACATCGATTCACAAGGTAGTCAAAGAAAACCTGCATAAACCGAACAGACCAGAACGCATGCAAGCTACAGCGACAATGTAGGCCTACATAGACAAGTGATTGTGCAAAGAGGTTGGAAAGTACCCTAAATCTAACATGAAAGAATATAAATATATTTTCACGGGTTGTAACTCATGGCGATAGAGAGTGCTCAAAACACCTGTGTATGTGTACAAGTCAAGTGAAGTATACTTTGCAAAGTTGCGTGTTCAACTGTGCGCGTATGTGTAAAAAAATACAAAGTGTACCCAGGGCTTGAGAGAATGAGAGAACACAAGCAGGGCTCATTGAAAAAACTGTCATTGTCCTGATCGGACCAACGCTGCGTTGTCATGAAAGTTTATCATTTAATACTAATATTTAATACTTAATACTCAAGATGCATAAGATGATACGAAAGATAACTCGCACATGCTGTGTGAAAAAGTTTGAGTGCGCATCCTCAAGTATAGTGAATTCTGCTCTCTTTCAGAACGTCGTTGTGACGAGCAGGGCGGGCGAGAGCCGTGAGGGAACGGCGCGAGGCCGGTGACGCGAGAGTTAACGAGCTTCAGGTGCTCGGCGCACCGGTCTCGAGTTCCCCACGGAGGAGCTCCGGAAGCATAAAGGAGGAGCGACGACAGTGAAGGACGAGAGAGGACCAGGCCTGGATTTTATGTTGTGTTTTATTTGGTTTGTGTGGGCGGCAGTCGCCGTGAGGAACTGCCGCCCTTATACTTTCGTTTTATTGTTTGTTTATTTGAAAATTAAATACGTTGAATGTTCGCCGGTTCCCGCCTCCTTCTTCCCATATTTACGAACTTTGTTACACTGGTGCCGAAACCCGGGAGGAAGGAGGGACATGCTGTCGAAGAGCCCTCGCTGCTGAGGGGGATCGCGGTGCTGAGGAGATCGGGCAGCGCGGGAGTGAAGACCGCGAGTGGCTGCCCGAAGCGGTGGTGCTGGAGCGTCTGAGCAACGGGTGGGACGGAGAGCTCGCTGCCGCGCCCCTGGGACGAGGTGGGATGGCGGCCGTCCAAGAGGGAGCGGAGGAGCCGCCGTCCGCCGGGGGCCGAAGCCTGCTGCCTGCCGCCGTAACGGGGAGGAGCCGCCGTCTGCCGTGGGCCGAGGCCAGCTGCCTGCCGCCGGAGCGGGGAGGAGCAGGGAACGGCGGGCTCGCTGCCGGCTGCCCTCATGAGGAGGAGTCATCGCCGGCCGCCAGGGGGCGGAGGAGGATCGGGCCGTCCACCGAGCGTCCAGTGCCATCGCATGGCACCGCGAGGAAGAGCCTCTCGGCGGGCTGAGGACCGAGCGGCAGTGTGTCGGGGAGCCGGACCAAGAATTTTTTTTTTTTTTCCTCTCTCCACTCTCTCGTCCTTGTCGCTCCTTCTGCTTCCGTCTCCTTTTCTCTCGTCTCGTCTGTCCGTACCCCCATGCGCTGCGGCCGCCGAGACTGGCCCCCGGGGGGGGGAGTAAGCGCAGTCTCGTGGGTACCCCCGGCCTGCGAGGGGCGATGGGGGTATGTGACGAGCAGGGCGGGCGAGAGCCGTGAGGGAACGGCGCGAGGCCGGTGACGCGAGAGTTAACGAGCTTCAGGTGCTCGGCGCACCGGTCTCGAGTCCCCACGGAGGAGCTCCGGAAGCATAAAGGAGGAGCGACGACAGTGAAGGACGAGAGAGGACCAGGCCTGGATTTTATGTTGTGTTTTATTTGGTTTGTGTGGGCGGCAGTCGCCGTGAGGAACTGCCGCCCTTATACTTTCGTTTTATTGTTTGTTTATTTGAAAATTAAATACGTTGAATGTTCGCCGGTTCCCGCCTCCTTCTTCCCATATTTACGAACTTTGTTACAGTCGTGTTGCGATTTTGAAACAAATTCATGTCAGAATGCCCGTCTTGGAGAGTATCCTATTAAACATAATCAGTTATATGTTAAAGGGATAGTTCACCCAAAAGTGAAAATTATCCCATGATTTACTCACCCTCGAGCCATATAATGTAGGTGTATATGAACACAATTGGAAATATGTTTAAAAATATCCTGGCTCTTCCAAGCTTTATCATGGTTTTGAATGGGGGGGTGAGATTTTGAAGCTCAAAAAATGCATCCCTCCATCATAAAAATAGTACATACAGCTTCAGGGGGTTAGCAAATGCCTTCTGAAGCAAAGAGATTAGTTTTTCTAAGAAAACTATCCATATTTAATCCAATACACTGATACTGAATGTGTACGGAATTGCATCCGTGCATTACGTCTTAAAGTGACAGCAGCCTATAATTCCTGCTGCCGTCTGCATTGTTAATTAAACAACAGACATGCTGCCAAAAAAAATTCATTCAATGCTCTTGACTGAATAAATTTTGTAACTTTAATAAGGATACATCTATATTTATTTGATACAGTGAAGACTATGCAGTGTTGTTTTACATTTGATTACTTTATTCAATTTCTGTAGATAATCTACCTAATTCTTTACATTCTATTTATGTTTTTTTCCATTTAAATTGTTCTTGCATTCCATGTAAAAATCAGAACGGCTTTACTCAAAATGGTTAGTAAAATAAAAAAAATTCACAAGCCAGTGGTGACTGAAGTGTGTCCGAGTTCAGTGTGGACTATCATCATTTCGAAGGCTGATGTACTTCTCATCCTCAGCTATTCCCACACTCCTCACATGCATTAATAATTTGTGCTACATTGCAGTATGTCTTTTGTTTTAGCGTCTGTGCAAATTTGGCTTTTCCACCAGACTCCAGAAGGGGCTTTTATAGCTCATGCTTTGTGCTCTGTAATAATTGGTAATCTCACCCACGCTCCCTTGACTGCCAATTAGGGCTCAGCCTCAACTGGGTCTATTTACCCAAAGTGCTTCACGCTGAAGACGTCTCCTTATAACGCATTGCAGAAGCGTTTCACCGATTCACAGGCTTCCTACATACTGTATGTGGTACCTAGAGAGATGCAACTCAAAAATCACAGGGTCAATATATTTACTGTATCTATTAGATAATATAATTTCTTTATGCTTTCAGAGCAGTTTGTGTCTGTCACAAAAATCATTGAGGGCCTCAATTTGAGTGACAGGATTTAAATAGATAGACTGTAAAAAATTGTCAAAGTTTTAAATTAAACAAATATTATTGGATATTATACTTTCCGTTTTTATGCTTTAAAATTTCACGTTTGATTCAGGGTTACTTGTTGTTTCCTATTTGTAACACTGTATGACTGACACAAAACTGTCCAATTCACTTAAATGAATTAAATTTTTTAAAGGAATTATTCACCAAAATAATAAATTACATACGAGCAGAAAAAAAACTGTCACATGGCTTAAAAACATTATGAAATTCTTCGATTTTCCTCTCTTGTTAGAGGCGAGGGTGGGCAGCTTACAAGGTTATTGGTGTGAAGGACCACGGACACACAAGTAATGAGTAGATATCCAACACTGCAGCCACTTTCTTACTCATTATCCATTTTAAACCATCCCAAACTGCATCGGTTCCAGTCTCTAGCAAGATTATAACGTCTTTGCTCCATCAAAATGCCCCCAAGAATGAAAATATCCCTTCTTCTAATACAAAACTTCCATCCAGGTTTGCGTATCAAAATCAGCACAATTGACCCTTCACCGGCAGTTTGATTGACAGGCGATCTGACCAATCATAACCCCGAATCCGCCAATTTGTCCGACAAAGCAGTCAGGGGAGTTAGTAGATTAACATTGGTGAACTTGAACTTGAAAAATTGTGTGTACGCACGTCTTTCCACGCTTGAAAAAACATTCCTTCTGATGTTCATTCATGTTTATTTGATGCTATAAATGAACTAGTGTGAAGAGATGTTGGTTCACGAGCCGCTTGAAGGAGCTCCAGCGATCTGTCATGACACATTAAAGAGACACTAGACGCTATTTATTGTTTAAAATTCTTTCAAAAATGACAATATACAGGGAGTGCAGAATTATTAGGCAAGTTGTATTTTTGAGGATTAATTTTATTATTGAACAACAACCATGTTCTCTATGAACACAAAAAATTCATTAATATCAAAGCTGAATATTTTTGGAAGTTTTAGTTTTTAGTTTTTAGTTTGAGCTATTTTAGGGGGATATCTGTGTGTGCAGGTGACTATTACTGTGCATAATTATTAGGCACCTTAACAAAAAACAAATTTATACCCATTTCAATTATTTATTTTTACCAGTGAAACCAATATAACATCTCAACATTCACAAATATACATTTCTGACATTCAAAAACCAAACAAAAACAAATCAGTGACCAATATAGCCACCTTTCTTTGCAAGGACACTCAAAAGCCTGCCATCCATGGATTCTGTCAGTGTTTTGATCTGTTCACCATCAACCACAGCCTCCCAGACACTGTTCAGAGAGGTGTACTGTTTTCCCTCCTTGTAAATCGCACATTTGATGATGGACCACAGGTTCTCAATGGGGTTCAGATCAGGTGAACAAGGAGGCCATATCATTAGATTTTCTTCTTTTATACCCTTTCTTGCCAGCCACGCTGTGGAGTACTTGGACGCGTGTGATGGAGCATTGTCCTGCATGAAAATCATGTTTTTCTTGAAGGATGTAAACTTCTTCCTGTACCACTGCTTGAAGAAGGTGTCTTCCAGAAACTGGCAGTAGGACTGGGAGTTGAGCTTGACTCCATCCTCAACCCCAAAAGGCCCCACAAGCTCATCTTTGATGATACCAGCCCAAACCAGTACTCCACCTCCACCTTGCTGGCGTCTGAGTCGGACTGGAGCTCTCTGCCCTTTACCAATCCAGCCACAGACTCATTCTCATTTCATCAGTCCATAAAACCTTAGAAAAATCAGTCTTGAGATATTTCTTGGCCCAGTCTTGACGTTTCAGCTTGTGTGTCTTGTTCAGTGGTGGTCGACTTTCTGCCTTTCTTACCTTGGCCATGTCTCTGAGTATTGCACACCTTGTGCTTTTGGGCACTCCAGTGATGTTGCAGCTCTGAAATATGGCCAAACTGGTGGCAAGTGGCATCTTGGCAGCTGCATGCTTGACTTTTCTCAGTTCACGGGCAGTTATTTTGCGCCTTGGTTTTTCCACACGCTTCTTGCGACCCTGTTGACTATTTTGAATGAAACGCTTGATTGTTCGATGATCACGCTTCAGAAGCTTGGCTATTTTAAGACTTCGGCATCCCTCTGCAATATATCTCACTATTTTTGACTTTTCTGAGCCTGTCAAGTCCTTCTTTTGACCCATTTTGCCAAAGGAAAGGAAGTTGCCTAATAATTATGCACACCTGATATAGGGTGTTGATGTCATTAGACCACACCCCTTCTCATTACAGAGATGCACATCACCTAATATGCTTAATTGGTAGTAGGCTTTCCAGCCTATACAGCTTGGAGTAAGACAACATGCATAACGAGGATGATGTGGTCAAAATACTCATTTGCCTAATAATTCTGCACTCCCTGTATTAAATATGAAACTGTTTTGCTCCTCTTTGCTCCAGGATGCATTTTTCAAAGCATGAGAACATGATCTGTGGCATGAGAGCGCATGGCTTATCGGACATATCAACAGTAACTAAAGTGCGCGGGTCTTTGCGAAGAGTCAATTGCCCAATCACGGCTAAACAAGCCCAATCACATTCACAGGGGGTTACCCAGTAAAAATGGCATTTTGGGGGATAAAAATTGAGTTTCGGGGAGGGGGGAGATTGGAAGTTTCGCTTCAACCCGTGGACTAAAAAACAACAACAGGGTAAACACAGCCCAATTCTCTGAGGAAACCATGGTCTTGGTAATACTGCTTCCACCAGGAAGTGGACAAGGTTTGGCTGGATTCCGCTTTCACAGCCTCACTGTGTTTATAGCACACAAACTATTCTAACTCAAACTCCCAGTGAAAATGTTTTCAAACAAAGACTGCAAGAACTGTTGGAATCTTAAGCCTATTCGGACGGGACTAGTTTACTACTTACAATTCTCATCACTCGACGACTGCCATTTCATGGACTGATTCAGACGGAACAAACATCTCCGTTTTTATCACAGAGACGGGAGTGTGTGTGTTCTGCATGTGGGCTGTATTTACATGCATTGTTTATATATATTTTAATCCTGATATAATTTAAATTTATTATTAAAACCCAATTTAAGTAAACTACTTATAAAAATTATTTAAAATTTTTCAATTTACAGTTTGGTAGTTTTATCGTTTATTCTTATTCTATTCAGAGGACTGCTGCTGAAAGACAGTAGGTAATTTGCTCTGGAATTTTTACAGAGGTTGTGTGAGAAAAACACAGACAAGGCAGATTCGAGCGGGAATAAAACCTCAAAGTACATCTGTGAAACACAAATTCAATTTCACGTCAGTGATGGTCACATTGAAATTGCACGGTGAGTTCATTTATCGCCTACATTTAGTCATGCACTTCTGATGTTTGAATATTTAGGCTTTACAATTCCTAAATGTTGTGTGGATTATCTTGATAATCAAAGCATGAAAGAATCATAAACTTTATGTTGGTCACAAAGCTCATTTTCTTCAATAATCCAAAAGACAGTTGAAAAATTCTATTGGGTTTTTTGTCAAAGGAACCAGATTTGGCCTGTGCTCTGCAGTGCTCTGTTTTACATGAACGCAAATCCTATTTGTTTCACGAGGTCTTTAATTCCTATCTAACAAATTTTAAAGCCTTGTGCTGTCTACATCTAAGCATGCTTTCAACAAATTAGCACCGTTGATCAATTCCTCTCTAATCACATTGAGATTTCTGAGAATCCATCACACAGGTTCTTTGAAAACTCACGGTGTTAGAAGCATCAGCGAAACAGACTGAAGGGAAAAACATCACAAAAGTGAAGAGGAACAATGGCGTAACTCCATGGGGACCACATTTCCATGAAATGTCAAGGTTTGGAACTGGTGATTGAAAGTCACAGAATAAGGCATAATGAACAAGGACACGTACAGACAGCAATACCTTCACATAACCAGCATTGATCGACACAGTTTCTCTGTATGAATGGTGGATTTTATTGGTTGTTTTCTTTTTTGTAGCTGTATTTCTTCAAGGGGAACAGCATTTCAATGCTGTAAATTATATTTCTCTTATCAATTTCTTACCCTCAGGTTGCTTTGAACCTGTATGGCTTTAATCCATATGCTTATTCCTTGGAAGTGAATTCTAAAGAAAGTCTGCAACAGAATAAAGTCATACAGAGGCTTGGAATGACCTGACAGAGACTAAATACCCCAAGAATTTTTATTCGGAGGAGAAACAAACCTTAAACAACAGAAACATTAACCAAAAAGGAGTTAACGGATACTATTAGAAATGCCGAGAGCTTGTAATGTGTATACACACACATATTAATGCATGTAAACACACTGTCACCTTGATTCAGTGTGACTGCAGGGCCATTAGGGAACCAAAGCCGATATTAAGGAGGCCACATAATAAGTGCATGTTTTCTCATATCTTTATAAAGTACTCCAAGAGATTAAACAGCCATTGCAAAGTGAAGGGCAATGAGGTTGCCTGTGGAGTAAAGACTCACAGCAAAGCAGGAAGTACAGATGAACAGCTCCCTCTAGTGTAAAACTGCACATCAGTGCTGAAAAATGTAATCTGTTAGGTCAAATGCAAACACATAATGCCGTCAAAGAGCTGTCAAAAAAGTTTTTTTAATTGTCCAGTAGTATATAGGGATTGGCAGCTATTGATTTGGGATTGACCATCAAGCCTGACTCTCAAATTGACCAGCACATAGAGTTCAACAGCAGTCAGAAACAAATGAAATCACATTAGTCAGTCTGAAATACTGTGAAGTATTTGCAATAGCCTTGAGTAATACATTACCTGTGACTGTAGTGGTAGATAACGTTAAGGGCTTGACATTTAAGGGTTAGTTCACCCAAAATTGAAAACACTGTCATTAATTACTCCTTCTACACCCTTAAGACCTTCGTTCATCTTCGGGACACAAATTAAGATCTTTTTTGATGAAATCCGATGGCTCAGTGAGGCTCAGAACCTCTCAAGATCCAGAAAGCTTCAGACATATTTAAAATAGTTCATGTCAGCACAGTGATTCTGCCTCAATATAATAAAGTTATGAGAATTTGTGTGCACCAACAAAATAACGATTTTTCAACAATCATTATTTGTGTGAAAATGGTGGTGTTTTGTAAAATTGTAAATAGAGGCATGTTTTTCTACTGAGCCTGGGTTGCAGTGTTATAAAAGATGCATAGAAAGTTGCTATAATTAGGCATTTTATCCTTGGAAATCACAAAAATCAGTAGAGATGTCAGCATTGTTATCAGTATCTGTGATATTGCCAGTTGGATAAAAAGAAAAAAAAGCGGGGGGGAAGTGGTAAACTCACACCATTGATTGAGCCAGTGTTTGCTGTGAAAGGCTGGTCTGGATCACTGTTGGTGTTACATGTTTTATATGAGGACAGACAGCAGTATTCTGCTGCAGTGTGAA
Source organism: Opsariichthys bidens (assembly GCA_037194245.1). NCBI lineage: Eukaryota > Metazoa > Chordata > Actinopteri > Cypriniformes > Xenocyprididae > Opsariichthys > Opsariichthys bidens. Next base: position 7,281,446 of record CM074277.1, on the reverse strand, counting down.
TATAGCATAGAGTCACAACTCCATTTCTCAGACAAAAGACTAATCAGATCAGACCCGTCAGGGGTTATCTATCAATCCAGAGAGCGAAAGCAACTCACATCTCACAGATAAAGTAAAGAACATCATTTAGTTTGACCTTGGTTCCTCTCAAGAAGAACACTTTTCAGTGAGAGCACTAAAGAGCTTGAATGAAGTAAACTAATTGCTTCTACGTTACTTTCACTGACCTCAGTGGAACCATTTTCTCAGTGGTTGGTGTTTGAAATGACTCCACTTTAAAGGTCTGTAATTGAGTTCTACCTGTGGCCGAACGACAGTGAGAGTAAAGCCACGTGTGGTCGAATGCCCACAGCGGTGCAGAACGCTAAAACCATATTATTTTCCCCCATCACAACAAGGCGCAGTATCTTAAGTCTTTAAACTTGAGAAGAAATAAGGAAAATGGATCCAGTAACTGACAGGATGGATAATACAACAATTTAGCATTGAAATTCCTAGTGCAGATAATGTTGCTTTCTTTGTCTGAATTTAAACTCTCACTGCTTTGTTCAATCCATTGAAAACCACTACGCATACAACTGGTGAATTCCGCAATTAAAGTCCCACTGAAGTGCCTTGGAACGTGCAGCATTATTTAATGTGTTAACGTCATTTCAACCGATACAGGAAGACACGGCTCCTCGCCTTTGTGAAATAGCCAACAGTGTTTCGTTGAGCTTGATAAAACTTTAGTTTCCTCCTAATCTCCTCCATATCACTTTAAAATGCAGCATTTTGTGCAGAATTCAAATGGGTCCATACTGTTTGTGGTCTACGCCGACTCCCGGATATGGTCACGTTTCTGGAGCAGAGCAGGCTGTGTGCGCTGTGGTTCGCGTGACAACGTGGCTTCAATTGTTCCCTATCCCCTATACAGTGCACTAAGTGCCATTCACATAGAAAATGTGTGAACAAGTGACCGATTTCAGCCGCAGCTTCAGCAACTATTTATAATGTAGGGGGCGGGACACTTTAGATTCTAGAGAGCATCTGATTGGACGGGGATGTCATCAAAATCCATGATCCATTTTAGCGGAAGTGAGAGACTTTTTTTGAATGCTTATAAAAAATGGATTTTGTCATTGTTTTGGAACACATCAGCTTATTCAACCTGAAGGCTAACATATTCATACTAGAAGCTAAAAAAAAAAACTTTTAGGCAGCTTTAAGGCAAAATGCAAAACACCACAGGTGACAAGGGTAAAAAAAAAAAAAAAACTAATAAGTATACTTCTGCAATTGATCGATTACTTTAAGAATTGCAAAACATTTTATGTATTACACATTTCATAAAATGTTGTGTTCAAATATGTAAACGAGTTCCAGACCAGAACTATGATCAACGGCTCAAAATTCATCTTCCATTTTGTTGGAGGTTGTTTTACTGAAGGGATATCTCTATATCTTTATAATGCCATAAATCAGAAAATAACGATCAACAGCCAGGAAAAAAAAAAAAAAAAAAAACCTTTAGACTATAAATAATAATAAAAAAAGTCTAAAGTTTGGTGTTTGTGAGCATGAAAAATCTTACTACTGGCTACAATCAATGTTATTACAATGTTAATACAATCAGTAATACTTCTACATTTTTCTCTGATTTTCACAATATTCGAGGTTTGTTTCAGGGTTTGGCTGCTGCAGTAAAGGTGCACCTGGTGTGACCTCCTGTTGTGCGGTCAGGATTGTTAGCGCTCAGACTTCTGCAGGCTCCAGCATGTTCCCTCATTAGTGGAAGAGCAAGATTTTCACAGTGGCTGTGGACTGTGACACTTCGCCAACCGCCAGCCCCAAACCTCAGGTCAGGGCAGAACCTCTACAGTGGAGCTCCAGGAAACAGTATCAGGTCGATGCTCTGAGAGCAAAGCAAAGCAGGTCACGGCAGAGGGGGCGCATTGAGGGAAAGAGCATGGCAGGGCGGTGTAGCCAAGCAAATGCCATCCAATGTGTTTGATAAAGGGTGTTGAGAATATTCAGAGGCAGAGGACGTGTGCAACACACACAGAAGCTCGCATGCACTCCGACCCAGAAACCCCTATTAATGTCCAGCTGGAGCCAGTGAATCTCAATTAGAGAGAAGAATGCTTTTTGTTAAAATCCAGCCACAGCTTTTACTGCAGAGCGTACCCATAATGCATCATGGTGATATCAGCTCTATCTTCCACTGTTCTGTAACTGCAATTGATTTATCCTCCTCTGGAGAGAGAGAGGGAACACAGATAAACCAAGAGGCAAGCTCATAACAGGGCTGATCTTTCACCTGATCACACACAGTTGGACATCATCCAAGATCATGCAGGCTAAAATGTTTTTTTTTGTTTTTTTTTACAATTTCTCAAGAAAATGTGAGAGTGCTTGCTTCTTCGAAACTCTCGCTGACTCTTCTTCGCTAATAAGATTTGAAGGATGAAAAAAATACAGTTAAATCACATTGATCTGAAAGGATGAGGTAAGATCAGCTTTTCTAATGCAAACATCACATTAAATCAGTCTCAAAACTGGTGGATAAAAGAGAATGCTGTGGCCACAAAGGTTATTTTGATTATCTCACAACATGGCAGATTCATCGAAGCCTGTGAGATTAAACTGAAATCTTTCTATTCTGACTGAGAGATGGTATCTTCTTTTCTTCCTCTTGTAATTTGTAAAACACAGGTTAACTCCTTTAAATAAGAGGTTGCACGAACACAGAGGGATGATTATGGGTGAGGAGATGGTCAAATGGAAACGACGCTGATTAAACAAAGATATCACTTTAATGGCTGAACTCGGTAGAGAATGTGAAGTTCATCGTGTGACTGTGTGATCAATGCCGAACGACATCTCTCTTTGCCAACGCATGTTGCATCTGAATATGCCTAGTTCTTTCTATACAGTAGGTGAAAAACAGCATGTGAAATGGGCAGTATGTCCGAATTTACAGTATTCACAAATTAGTAAGCAGATGTACTCAGATGACCTTCTACTTCCGCTGAGATTCTGAAGTGTGCATCTGTTGGACACTTTACTGTCCCATAAGCTGATCCCTCTCAACAATTGACCCTTTGCCGGCAATTTGATTGACAGGCGATCTGACCAATCATAATCCGCCATTTTGTCCGACAAAGCAGTCAGGGGAGTTAGTAGATTAACGTTGGTGAACTTGAACTTGAAAAATTGTGTGTACTCACGTCTTTCCACGCTTGAAACAACATTCCTTCTGATGTTCGTTCATGTTTATTTGATGCTATAAATGAACTAGTATGAAGAGATGTTGGTTCACGAGCCGCTTGAAGGAGCTCCAGCGATCTGTCACGACACTTTAAAGAGACACTAGACACTATTTATTGTTTCAACAAAAAATACGATATATTAAATATAAAATTGTTTCACATCAAAAGTTACCTGCTCTGTCTTGTCTGTCGACATGTTGTCAGTGTCCTCGTACGGTCGATGTATTTTTCACCGCGTGAGAACATGATGTGTGGCGTGAGAGCGCTTGGCGTGTTGGACATAGTAACAGTAACTAAAGGGGGCGGGTCTTTGTGAAGGATCAATTGAACAGAATAAAAAAATAAAAAAATTATTTAGTTCTCATTTACACTGGTTTTAAACATGAATAAGTAAACGGCCACTGTTATAACTGGCTACAGTCATTGCATAGGAAACAGTATCAACACCCACTCATTATTGCACATGAGTAAGTAAAACATTATCCATATAAAACAGTCATTTACAGACAAAGCATTATGATTGTTTACTTACGGTTTGTGATGCAGCTGCTGTCAGATTCAATACGGTTGGCTGCCTCATCTTTCAACAAAAGTTTCTTTGCAAACTCTCCACTACTGTACCTCAATAACAAAACAAAATGCTCTGAAAAAACATACATCTTCTGAGGCGATCCAGGATTCCATTAAAATGAACAATCCACTTGATTCTGAAACTGAGATCCTTCTGAAATGAGGCTCAAATGAGAAATGTACACTAGATGCATCAAAGCGAACATTCTATATCTTTTCCATTCATCCTGTTGTTGCAACTGCACATCAGTGGGCGGAGCCTATAGTATGATGATGAAAACTACTCATTGAAGTCTTGCTCTGGAGGGAGTCATATGCAAATATATTTTTATTAATATTTTTATTTTATTAATATAAAAACAAGCTTTTTTCAAGCTTTATTAAATAAATGCTTTGTTTATAATGAGGAGGATGTTTCAAGCTGATGTGCAAAGACCACTTACAGTTGTGTTCAAAATTATTCAACCCCCACTGAAATTGATTGTTTTGGCCGGTTTGACATTGATTTTGATCATTCAGTCATCCTGCTTACAATTAAATCAAAGAGGCACGTGTAGGTCAGACAAATATAACATAACATTTATAATGAAATAACCACAAATGTCTTTTCTCTGCTCACATCATTATCAGTTTTATTCAACCCCCAAGTGACATTCAATCTTAATACTTAGTACAACATCCTTTTACAGTTATAACAGCTTTTAAACGTGAAGCATAGCTTGACACAAGTGTCTTGCAGCGAGCTACGGGTATCTTCGCCCATTCATCATGGGCAAAAGCCTCCAGTTCAGTCACATTCTTAGGCTTGCGCACTGCAACTGCTTTCTTTAAGTCCCACCAGAGGTTCTCAATCGGATTTATGTCTGGTGACTGCAATGGCCATTTCAAAATATTCCAGCCTTTAATCTGCAACCATGCTCTAGTGGACTTGGAGGTATGCTTGGGATCATTGTCCTGTTGAAAGGTCCAACGTCTCCCAAGCCTCAGGTTTGTGACGGACTGCACCACATTGTCCTCCAATATCTCCTGGTACTGAAGAGAATTCATGGTACCTTGCACACGCTGAAGCTTCCCAGTACCTGCAGAAGCAGAACAGCCCCAAAGCATGATTGACCCCCCGCCATGCTTCACAGTAGGCAAGGTGTTCTTTTCTTCATAGGCCTTGTTCTTCCTCCTCCAAACATAGCGTTGATCCATGGGCCCAAACAGTTCTAATTTTGTTTCATCAGTCCACAGAACACTATCCCAAAACTTCTGTGGTTTGTCCACATGACTTTTGGCATACTGCAGTCGACTCTTCTTATTCTTTGGAGACAGCAAGGGGGTGCGCCTGGGAGTTCTGGCATGGAGGCCTTCATTACGCAGGGTGCGCCGTATTGTCTGAGCAGAAACTTCAGTACCTACATCTGACAAATCTTTTCTCAGTTCCTCAGCAGTCACACGGGGACTTTTCTCCACTCTACGCTTCAGGTAGCGCACAGCAGTCGAAGTCAGCATCTTCTTTCTGCCCTTTGCCTTGAATTTGCGAATGATGCTTCCTATGGTGTCTCTTGGTATGTTTAACATCTTTGCAATCTTCTTATAGCCATTGCCCTTCCTGTGAAGAGTAATCACCTCTTCTCTTGTCTTCCTGGACCATTCTCTTGACTTCACCATGTTTGTAACCACACCAGTAAATGTCTAGAAGGAGCTGAGTATCACAGTCATTTTAAAGCTGCCTAATTGGTGCTTATTAGGCTTTATTGCTGCTCCCTGACATCCACAGGTGCTTTCAATACCTGATTGAAAACACTTCAATGGACCTCTGTTCTTCAGAGTGGTAGTCTTTAAGGGGTTGAATAATTGTGTCAATGAAGAATTCACAAAAGAAACATTTACTACTGTATTACAAAACCAATTGATGTCATTTTAGTTGCATATGCTTCTTTAAGAAGTCCTTGTAGGATTTCATTCTGAATTCACTTACAAATGTACTCTAAATTCTCTAAAACCATTTACAGCATTGGGGGGTTGAATAATTTTGAACACAACTGTATGTCAAAAGATCAAGGTAAATTTGATTTCTCATGTCATGACCCCTTTAAAAGAGGATTCAGTTTTTGTTGTTGTGGTTAGGTATCAGTGTAAATAATGCTACTTTCACATTTAAAAAAAAAAAAAAAAAACAATATTAACAATAAAACAGAAGAAGCAACAAACACTTTCTTCAGTATGTGACGTATATTCAAGTAAAACGGATAATCGAAAAGGAGAAAAAAAATGTCGGCAGAGACTTAGTTCAATTCATTGTTTGTTGATTGGATGGTGGAAGATTTAAATGCAAATTTGCAATCGATTGTAAGAAGGGGCTAGGGATTATCCAGACTAAATAATGGTAAAATATTACATTATAAAATTCTTAATGTGGCTTAATGTATTAATGTAGTGATTTTAAAAGACCAAACTCAGTAAGCATCCTACTAATAAAGTATACTATGTTTAAAAAATCAGATGAGCCCAGAATATGGTCCTCCCATAGAAAATAGTTATAACAAAATGCTTAATGTGGCTTAATGTAGGTTAGTCATCTTGATTTTTTTCATTAGTATGGTATTTACTGAGTTTGGTCTGAGTTTAATATCACTATCTTAGTACATTAAGCCATGTTAAGCATTTTTTATACTGGTTTTCTATGGGAGGAAAAGGCTTAATGTGTCATTAAACATGTTGCGATCATATCCTCATCTGATTTTTTTGTACATAGTATACTTTATTAGTGTGATGTTTACTGAGCTTGGTTTGGTCTATCACTTTTTTTTTAGTACATTAAGCCATGTTTATATACATATATACAGTTAAATCATCTCTTCTCAGAGAACATCCGGTCCCTCTCTAAATAGTGTTAAAGTAACACTGAAGCAGAGATAAAGTTAATGAAATAATTAAGCAATTAATTAAGAGATGATTGAAAATTAATGATGAACACCTGCTGTTAACAAGCAGAATCTCTGAAGAAAAGAGAAACACAAGAACTACAACTGACTTCAGTCACAGCCTTAGATGAAATCAACTGAAGATAAAAGACCTTAAATCTCTGAAGATCTTATTAATCAACTCCACAAACAGCATTACCAGATTCACTTATTACGAACCATATTGACTTTATTTTCACATGTCGACAGAAGCTCTTATTGAGAACTAACAGAGTTTAGATGTTGTCTCTTGATGTCTTTTATCTTCAGTTGATTTCATCTAAGGTTTGATCTTGATTTCATCTATTTCATCTTTCATCTTCCCAATTATGCCAGTTTAAAATGGTTTTAAATACATATACATATATGCTACACATTCTGTCTTCATAAAACCACAATAAGTGAATCGTGTCCTGTGTGTCATTGCATGTCATAATTTCTTTTTTACAGACCCCGAAAGAAGCCAAATGTGAAAACACTGTGATAAAGAATGGCTCTTGCTTTAAATGTCATGGCAGACTAGAGGAAAAGTCAATTTGTCACCAATCACAGGGAATGCAAATGCAAATGCCAATAGGCTAAGCAGCGTCATTGTGAAGTCATCTGACGGATTGGCAAACTCAATATTATAGACAGACAAACAGTAAAAGTGATAATCTGTGTTGTCAGGGATAGTCTTATATCATGGCTAATCAATAAAAAGGTGTTGTAATGGTACAGATGTAAACATTCTGGTTTAACCTTTAGGAGTATCATTGGGCTTTTAAACAACATATATATATATGTATAATTTTTTTATTTGGGTTTACTATAATACTATAATATCATTCCTTACTTTCACATAGTTATGTGAAAACACACACACACACACACACACACACACACACACACTTCCCTGCTTATCCATTCAAAGAAGGAGCTACAATCCCAACACACTGGAGCTCTTGGAGAAGAATTCATTTAGGAGGGCATGAAATAAGAAATTTCATCGCTTGACTGGCCACAAGGCACAATCCAATCACGGCACACATTAACAGTAACGTGGAGTTATGCAGATGAGACGACCTTTCCCATCAACCCTGCTGTTGGGCTGCTAGCCGCCTCTACGGCAGCAACAGATAAAGATTTGCATGTAGAAGTGGTTGACACATAGATGCCTGAAACTCCACTCATTTTAAAATTCCAGGCCAAACCATGAAACCACAGAAAACAATGTATAGTATAATAATCATAGCCTAAGCACTTGCCTAAGCTGTGGATAAAATTGAATCAACATTGAGGTAAATGTCACTTCACTACTCTAACAAAACACTCAAACCTTTTGCATTGCTAATAGATCTCTCATTTTGTGGGAAAATTGCTTCAAGTAACTAATGTTCTGTGCAAACCCACATTTTATTTTAATAATGTCAAATGAAAAGTTTTAATTCAAAGTAAATTTTAGCATATTATGTTTTAATAATCGTTTGTCGCGCTGTAAAGAAGCACACTTATTTTGACGCGTTGACTAATATACTTAAGCACATGTAAAGTACTTGGTTATAATTTTAACGGTTGTGTGTGATTCAATTTTACATTTCAGTTAATATAGTTTAAATGTATTAAATTATAACTTCATTACAAACGTGAAATTACAAATAGGCTATATTTAAATACATTACATCAAAGTTTCAATGGAAATTATATTTTGGTTTACCATAAATGCGTGTACTTTCAGCAGTGGTTAAATGGTTATATGGTTAAAATGTACTGCTGAATGTACTGACATGATTAAAATAAATGAATAAAACTCGAACTAATTGACTCTTCGCCGGCAGTTTGATTGACAGGCAATCTGACCAATCATATGCAAAAGCATATACAAAGCAGTCAGGGGAGTTAGTAGATCAACGTTGGTGAACTTGAAAAATTGCTTCCTTCTGATATCCATTCATGTTTATTTGATACTAAAAACGAGATTGTTGGTTCACGAGCCGCTTGAAATGAGGATCTACAGCGATCGAAAGGGGGCGGGTCTTTGTGTAGGGTCAACTGCATTTAACATAAATTTATACTATAATACATTTTCATTTAATTGTAAATAACATGACATTTAGTGTCAGGAAACATAACTTTCAGGTCTCTCTTAAGCATTTTCTTTTATTATTTCTCTAATAAGTATTGTTTAAAAATATAATCCACTTCATTTTCACAAAGGTAAGGTGCAAAAACCTGAAATTGTAAAACTAATTACAAAGCCAACTGTAGATTTTTCCCAACAGCAAACTTGTGGCAAAATTCATACAGCATGCATTGAGTTTTAGGATTCTGCCTGTGTTATCTCCTATTTTTCTCTCTCTCAGGTAACAGAGTCGTGACGTTTCCCAACACCATTGCCACTCAGTGTCTATCAGCAGCCTCCACAGCCAATCAACGCGATCAGATTGACTTTGCAAACAGTTACACTTGGCCCAATCTTAAGCCTTGCCACATGACTCACAAGGTAAAAAGAAAAGTGCAATTTATTTTCTATACCCTCTCCTTGCTCCTTCATTTTAAACAATGACTTCAAATCAACTTTGACTGCTCTCTCTCTCTCTCTATCCTCTGCACACATGAGCCGTGAGAGGTGTTGTTCATCAGAAGTGTTGAAATGTATTATTGAAATGATTTGGAAGAGGGCACGCAGGCGTTGACCTCACTTCAGCACGGTGAACTTAAGGCATAGCCGAGTGAACACAGTGCACCTAAACACAGCTGTAATCAATTTTTAAACCAGCAAATGTCTCTTTGGTTAAATATACACAGCATTTGAGACTGACAGATGTAATTACTACAATGTTTGACTCTTAAAGCCTGTTCACATTAAAAACAATAACTATAAAGATAACTATATGTGCATCCACACCAATGAATATTAATGGTCTGTTTATTCTACAGGTGCATCTCAATAAATTAGAATGTCCTGGAAAAGTCCATTTATTTCAGTAATTCAACTCAAATAGTGAAACTTGTGTATTAAATTAATTTAATGCACACAGACTGAAGTAGTTTACATCTTGGGTTCTTTTAATGGTGAGGATTTTGGCTCACATTTAACAAAAACCCACCAATTCACTATCTCAACAAATTAGAATATGGTGACATGCCAATCAGCTAATCGACTTCAGATTTTTAAATCAAATTGAGTTTTTTAAAGTCTACTAGTCGATGATGACGTCATTAATGAGCAAAGCCTGAGACTCGAACGTGGGTCTCCTTGTGCACAGCAATGGCATATGACAACGCTACCCACAAGGCTATTGCTCCTACATAATAGCTTATTATCAGTTCTTTTGTCTTTGAGTTGTTATATTTCTCACATATATTTCTTACATATTGTTGTTCACTTCCCACTGACAGGTGAAGTGAATATCACTGATTATCTCTTCATCACGGCACCTGTTAGTGGGTGGGATATATTAGGCAGCAAGTGAACATTTTGTCCTCAAAGTTGATGTGTTAGAAGCAAGAAAAATGGGCAAGAATAAGGATTTGAGCAAGTTTGACAAGGGCCAAATTGTGATGTCTAGACGACTGGGTCAAAGTATCTCCAAAATTGCAGCTCTTGTGGGGTGTTCACGGTCTGCAGTGGTCAGGATCTATCAAAAGTGTTCAGCTATTTCATTGATAAATCACAGAACAGTGTTTAACATTTCCGCGCTACTGAATGATTCTGTGTGCACTCTACTGTCTGTATATGTGTGCATTACAATGCAGTAGTGCAATAGTTTAAAATAGCAATTAACTTGTGTGTACAATAGCGGTTTAAAACATGCATTCCCCCATATTGAGCATCCAGATGGTATAACCGTGTATAGCACTATTGGAGTATGCATTTATTTGACATTTTAACTATTAGAGTGTAAAAGCGGACTTCAAAAATTTCTTATCTTGTTGCACCCTCCAAAGGCCATGATCAGCGACTAGTCGATGGCAGACTAGTGTCATGGCAGAGCATTAAAATTGACAAGTTGACTACTCTGTGCAACCCCTACACTGTTATTACACCTCATTTCCTGTATTTTTACAGTACAGTACTGGCAGCACGGTTGCCAGCAAGTTACTGTATATTTATATACAGTAAATGTACTGTAATTTAGTTTACAGTACACAAGAAGAGTGCTGTAATTCTACAAAACAGTATTTTACTGTATTTTTACAGCATTTTCTAATTTTAGTCTGCTTCTGCTGTAATTAATAATACAGTATTGTACTGTAATATCTATATTGATCCATTACTGCAAAATATTACTATAATATTCAGATTAATTACTAATAATGTTAATATTATAATTATATATGTAGTTATTACAATATATACATTTATAGGACATAATATGTCATAAAAAAGGATAAATTATCTGATATTTCAGGAGACTAATGCACAGCTCGCATCCGTCACTGGATTCTATGGGATTCCGTTCAAACAGCACAGCAGTCTCATTTATGAAACTAACCATATTTAGCACATTAAAACAAAACTGAAAACCATGCTGAGCTGCTTTTTGAATGTGGCCTTGGACAGAGAAAAGAGTGAGATCTGTAGTTTCGGGGATATGATTATTAATACAATCATAATGTTCAAAGAAAGGGGTTATTTAAGTTTACATTAGGTTTTTTTTTTTGAGTCAGCCTCATGAAAAAATGTTTGGATGGCATACTGATGTTTTACAAGATGCATGATGGGATAACATAATGGGAAGACTAGGTTGTCATTGGTGGTAAGTTCAACCTGAGCGTAATAAACTCTGCTAAAATCAATACATCTGCTTGGATATGTATACAGACCTGTCACCACATCTTTTCACAATTTACAGACAGATGCGCACATGCATATACAGACACGCACAGATTTACATGCTCATACCCGTCTCTGCATAAAATACGCTCACACCTCTGCATGCAGTAGCTGATTCTGGCTCGACTACAAACCACTAACTGAGGAAGACCTAGACAGCTCCTGTCAGTCAGAGTAATGGGAGCTGATTAGGCATAGAAAGATCCAGTTACAGTGGGAGGACGTGAGGAGGTGGAAGGGGAACTATGGACTTTAGTCACGATAGACAGCATATTTAATTTAGAGTGAGTGAAGATGAGGCTGTGAGGGACAGACGTACAAATGTGGTAATTATTCAGCTGATGAAACATTGCAAATATGCCTTTCCAAAAATTCCCCATCGACAAAAATGCTTAATACCAAGGACCTTAAATGTATATTTATAATGACTTTTTTTTTTTTCTCGTTCTTCACTAAAACGAAGTTTGAAATAGCTGCACAATGGTGCACTATTTGCGAACATTCTAAACAAGGTTATTATAGTTAACAAACCATTAAAAAAAAAAAAAAAAAAAAAATGTTAACTGAAATAAAATGAAATATTAAAAAATTTAAATGTTATTTATTTCAGCTAGCTGTCAAAGCAACATTTTTTTCCCATTTTTATTTAGTTTAATTGGATATTCTGAAATAATTAAAACAAGAAAAAATGTAGGATGGGACTTGATTTTGTACATGGGGAAATGGTTGGATGGTTGTGGTTTGCTATTGGTGGATCTCATAGGCTTGACAGGAAAAGTGCCTCATATGCATCAGATTCAATATAGTGTTTTTACTCTAACTTAAGTCCATCAGTCTGACACGCAAAATCCATCCTCACCCAATATACACGAACGGTGACTGCTTACAATGATTGAAAAGAGTGTAAAGAATTGATCAAAAATGATGTTGGAGAAACAATAGACTTAAAAAAATGAACTTCACCACTGTAAAAAGTATCTTTTTAAAAGGTGCTTCAGTACTTAAGGTGCTCTCCTTAACGTCTTCTCTCTTTTTGGCCCCTGCTTTATTAGTACAAACTCGTGAAACAGACCAGCCATGCATGGAATGAATTCTGTAATACAAATTGTCACTATTACTTACAGCATCTCTACACAGAAACAAACATGACAGCGAATAATTGCAAGGCCTTTGAGTGCAATGTACCTGCAAAAACCACTGCACCTTGAACTTGACTATAAAACATGGAAGAAAAGAGGAGACTGGAAAGGGGAGTAGGACAGGGCAACATATTGTATTTAAGAACCCATTTCCCTGAGTGATTCCATTAAAAATCTCCACTGGGCCAATTATTGAAGTGAAAAACGCCCTCCCTCATTAGGTGCTGATGGGGGGTGCTCAATCCGGTCAGCGGTGGAGAAGAGTGTGTGTGTAAGAGATCAGTCAAAGAGAATTTTGTGTGATAAATGCACTTTGAAGACAAAGGCAAAAGGTACTTCTTGAGCATCTGAAAAAAGAAAAAAAAACACATCAACACGGCACATGACTGAATGTCTAAACAGTTCTGGAAATGACATATTTGCAGGGCAGCTGCAGGTTGATTTATCATCTGACATTCAGTCACTGCTACTTTGCCTTTGGTTTCATCAATTACCCGCTACCAGTGTTTAATATGCCATAGTTAACATCTGACCTTGACAAATTAGACTGCGTAAACTGTTCTTCAAATAGAGCAGCTCAGTCCTGATGTCAATTTGTAGACCAAGCTGGGAAGCTTTTGACTGGTGTTTTTGAATTATGTTTTTTGGTTTATGAATAAAATGAGTATGTGGTGAATATAATCAACAGATTTACACATCTTTTTCTACAACAAATTATGAAGTCGTACCTCAAACATGAATTTTAAAGCCATGCATAAGGCTATATAATGACTACAAAAGTTGTCCAATTCATCAAGCATGTAAACTCACACCTTCATGTTGTGTTCAACATACAGTATTAGTAAAAAGGCTAAGTTCCTCCCTGGTTTTAGTAGCATTCTTTTCATCAGTTTCAGCCGTGATTATATATGCGTTTGGTCCTCTTTTACTGTGGTAGACTCTAGATTTCATTACACTATTTTCAACTAAAAATGGGACACTTTTTATGCTTTTTGACCCTTCTTTTACTCGTCATTTTGGGGGCCTGAAAACGCACACTTTTGAAAACAGGTTTCAAAGTCTAAGTTTTTGAAAACGAAAGCGTTATTGTCTCTGTGTAAACTACAAAAACACGGATTTATAAAAACGGTGATGTAAAAGTGATGTTGCCAACTACTGGCCTGGCATGAATAATGCAGTGTTTTTAATCGTTTTCACGCATGCTTATGAATAGTTATCTTTGTTTTGTTTTTTTAAACGCAAAGGAAAAATGTTTTCTTTTTAAGTTCATTGTTGTCGTGTAAATGTGCCCTGAATACACATAAATGTTTGTGAATGTCAGATTTGGTAGGGTTTGCACTAATTTAGATCTGTAATGTTTTCTGGGACCAGGTATGAATCACTGATAAACTGCTTTGTCTGAAATCCTATGCTAAGTAAGCACTACATTTGATGAAGAACATCACAGCCAATAAAAAGTGCAGGTGCATCCCAACAAATTAGAATATTGTGGAAAAGTTCATTTATTTCAGTAATTCAACTCAAATTGTGAAACTTTTAAATAAATTCAATGCACACGGACTGAAGTTTAGTTTGGTTCTTTTAATTGTGAGGATTTTGGCACACATTTAATAAAAACCCACCAATTCACTATCTCAACAAATTAGAATATGGTGACATGCCAATCAGCTAATCAACTCAAAACACTGCAAAACTGGAAAGGTTTCCTGAGCCTTCAAAGTGGTCTCTCAGTTTGGTTCACTAGGCTACACAATCATGGGGAAGACTGCTGATCTGACAGTTGTCCAGAAGACAATCATTGACACCCTTCACAAGGAGGGTGAGCCACAAACATTCATTGCCAAAGAAGCTGGCTGTTCACAGAGTGCTGTATCTTAACATGTTAACAGAAAGTTGAGTGGAAGGAAAAAGTGTGGAAGAAAAAGATGCACAACCAACCGAGAGAACTGCAGCCTTATGAGGATTGTCACACAAAATCGATTCAAGAATTTGGGTGAACTTCACAAGGAATGGACTGAGGCTGGGGTCAAGGCATCAAGAGCCACCACACACAGGCATGTCAAGGAATTTGGCTACAGTTGTCGTATTCCTGTTGTTAAGCCACTCCTGAACCACAGACAATGTGAGAGTTGTCTTACCTGGGCTAAGGAGAAGAAGAACTGGACTGTTGCCCAGTGTTCCAAAGTCCTCTTTTCAGATGAAGATGCAAGTTTTGTATTTCATTTGGAAACCAAGGTCCTAGAGTCTGGAGGAAGTGGTGGAGAAGCTCCAAGTTTCTTGAAGTCTAGTGTTAAGATTCCACAGTCTGTGATGATTTTGGGGTGCTGGTGTTGATCCATTGTTTTTTTGAAAAACAAAGTCACTGCACCCGTTTACCAAGAAATTTTGGAGCACTTCATGCTCCCTTCTGCCGACCTGCTTTTTGAAGATGCTGATTTCATTTTCCATCAGGATTTGGCACCTACCCACACTGTCAAAAGCACAAAAAGTTGGTTAAATGACCATGGTGTTGGTGTGCTGAACTGGCAAGCAAACTCAGCAGACTTGAACACCATAGAAAATCTAAGGGGTATTGTCAAGAGGAAAATGGGAAACAAGAGACCAAATAATCCAGATGAGCTGAAGGCCACTGTCAAAGAAACGTGGGCTTTCATACCTCCTCAGCAGTGCCACAAACTGATCACCTCCATTTATACAGTAAATGAACATACTTTCCAGAAGGCCAACAATTCACTAAAAATGTTTTTTTTTTTTTTTTTTTTTTGGTCTTATGAAGTATTTTAATTTGTTGAAATAGTGAATTGGTGGGTTTTTGTTGTGTGAGCCAAAATCATCACAATTAAAAGGAGCAAAGACTTAATTTAATACACAAGTTTCACAATTGAAGTTCAAGTACTCAAATAAATGAACTTTTCCATGACAGTCTAATTTATTGAGATGCATGTGTTGTTGAGATGTATGCCTGCAAGCCTGTTAAGCGTGAATGACAACCAAACATTCTACATGCACCATCTTGACACTGGCTGCATTTAAGTCCATTTTCTTTATGCCCTTCCGTCACTAACTTCCAACCCCCGTCATTGCTTGCACCGCATGAGTGCCCACTACTGGAGAAACCCTTGCAATGTGTTAAAAGAAATGCCATAAATCTCTTGAACACTTGTGGGTATTAGGTACGAGCACAATGGTGTTGGATTGTGATCTACGGAATTGAAGTGAACATATGAGAAGTAGACTCACTCCCTCGGTCAAAATTGAAGGCCGAAGGTCTGTCCAAATAAACATCACTCGTCTACTTGAGGTTGAATGCACTTCAAAATGGTGTCAGGGATTCCCGAGGGGAAGTGCATAGGGAAGCTGATAAGTGTATGTCTAAAAGTGGAGTTAAACACAGCCATTGTCCGGTGACTTAGGGTTAGTATCGCTTCACTGCCATTCACAACTCTTCATGGGAATGTAAAGTGTCCATCGAATGTACTTTGTCACTACTTGAAATTAATTTAAAAAAAATATAGTTATTCCAGCTAGTTGCCAGAGCAACAGCTCTTTTTTAACTAACGTAATACACCCATACAGACAGAGACAGACAAAACCACAACTGTTACAAATTGACAGCCCGGAGCACAGAGTGAGGATCAATATGCAGTTTAATGACAAAATACAAACCACAGTCATAATCAGATGTAGATGGAGACAGATGTAACATAGCCCCAGCTTCCAGACACTCCAAGACAGAAGAACTGGTGGGAGGTGAAGGGAGAGCGGAGGCGGCTCTAGGTGTGGGAAGGTGGGCCAGGTCCATGAAATGGAAGGGAGCATGAAGACTAAGCAGCTGCCTTGAAGGCCCCCACTGCGGAGCAGACGACCACCACAGCAGTGCGGACGGGTTTGAAGACCTCCATGGCGGAGCAGACGAACACCACAGCAGTCAGCAGCGCAGTCTGAGCTGATCAGGTAAAACTGTAAAATGAAGCACACGGAAGTTAGCGTTGGCCTCAGGGACGACCTTTGTGGTCGTATCAGGGCAGACAGGAAGCTCAGGAGAGGATTTGTGGACTAGAGCGGGCTCTAGAATGACCTCATAGACTGAAACAAGTTCAGCAAAACTCAAATATTGAAGTGGGTTCATGGATTGGAAATAACTCAGGAAAGGACTCATGAACTGGAGCATGCTCTGGAGCTAGTGCAGCGGTTTTGTTTAAAGCCGGTTAAAGCGTCGCCCATACACACCAAAATGCCACTGCCATCACTGGAAGCACAGAGGAAAGAGGAATGATCTCAGGGACCAGAGAGGTGTCAGCAAAATACTAGATGGCAGTGGTTTTGGTATGCCAGCCGTTTTGACCTTTCTCACAGGTGGATCTGCCAATTTTGACATGAAGCCCCAATATGGATATGCCTTGGCGTCCTCAATCGTCCCCATCAGCCACTCCCACGGTGAAAGGGGACCCACTTAATGCATAGTCCAGAAATTCACTAAACGACCCTCGAGGGGCAGCATGGATTAACTTGTCCTGGAGTGGAAGATTAAACCCATAACAGAAAAAGTCAATGCAATGTCTAAGAAAATCCGAATGTGCTCTTTGAGGGTGCGGTTACCTTGGTGCATGCGGACAAACTCAACTGCTGGATCCATATTTGATTTTGTCTTCAGTTACGAATCGACAGCCAGGAGCACAGAGAGTGGGGACCCACATGCAGTTTAATAAGAAAATACAATCCACAGTCATAGTCTAAAAACCAGGCAGAGGTTCAAAAGCACAAATTATCAGTCCAGATCTAAAATAAAGCAGATATCAGAACCAGGAACACCAAAACTATTCCAGAAACTGTCAGTAACACCAAACAAAACTACATACTGACACAAAACCTCCAGGAGTATAAATAGACAAAGTTACATAGTTTAAACAAGACACAGCTGAAAATGATAAATTAATGAGCAGAGAGTTCTGGGAAATGGAGTCCGGGAATAACACAGTGTGACAAATGAGGAAGACTGCCATCTGCTGGCAAATAATTGCATCCGCAGTAGACAGATGTAACAACAACAGTAAACAATGTAATCAAACAATAAAAACAGATCATATATTGAAAATATTTATAATTCAAAATTTAACAAAGTATTCAGACCAACATGTAGGCTACTATTTTTTGGCATAGCCTCCTGTTTTTCACACATGCCTACTATATAGCAGGGCAGTGGGCATATTCAGGTGTAATTTTTTTCACAAAATATATTTTTCTTTCACAGAGCATCGCTCTCCATGGACCAAAGTTCATGTTGACTTTTATTTTGTGGTGTGAAAGACATCTCAGGTGACGAAAAGTAATATCTGTTCTTGATGAAAAACTCCTCACTCCTTCAGTTAGTGGTGATGTTATATCTGAGAGTCCACTGTGCCCTTGAGCAGCAAACTTTACCCTGTGCTCTTCAGAGGACTCTTAATTGGAAACAAGACGAGCTTTAAAGCTCGATGCCATAGAAGAGCTTTTTTAATATCTAATTTCGAAATAAAACCATCTATATGCTGTAAATGGTCCAGATTAGCATTCTTATTATTATTCTTATCTTAGTCAGATTAGATTCTTCATTAGTGACATGGCAACTCACACCTGGCACTTGTTAGTTGATAAGCTTGCTAATTTAGCCAGTGTTTGGCTAATATATTAAATTAACAGTACACTCAAAAAAAAAAAATCTGTCTAAACATAAGTTTTATGTAATTTAATTAAATAGCAATTTTCCATCCATTTGGATTACATAGTTTTAACATAAACAAACGTATAAACTTAATGTGATTCATATTGGTCAGTCATATGTAAATGAAATAGGTAAGATTTATGTAATAGTTCACAGAAAAATGCCCAGGTTAAAGTACCATTGAAGCAGTGTCAGAGTTAATGAGATCATTCAGTGATGATTGAGCATTAATGATGAACACCTGCTGTTAACAAGCAGAATCACTGAAGGACAGAGAAACACAAGAACTACAACAGATGAAATCAACTGAAGATAAAAGACATTTAATCTCTCACTATTCATATACTCAACTATTACATCAATCTTACCTTTTTCATTTACATATGACTGACAAATATGAATCACATTAAGTTTATTAGTTTGTTTATGTTAAAACTATGTAATCCAAATGCATGGAAAATTGCTATGTACTTAATTTACATAAAACTTATGTTTAGACAGAAATATTTTTTTGAGTGTAAAAGGATAAATGTCAGAGACAGCCATGGCTAATAAAATTTACACTCAACAACATCGTAACGTAAACATACCTACCGAGTATTTGTTAGCCAACATACCCATCCAGATGTGATGGGGGGGGGGGGGTCACGTTATAGTTTAGCAACTTTTGACAATGGCAAATGTGAAGATGTTCAAAATCAGACATTAAACATGTTTATGACAAATATAAACAGATGTTTCTATTTTAATGTAAGTCATTTTCTTAGGTTTTAAGTACTTTGATGGTTGATATGTAAGGTGAATTATTATTATTATTATTTAATATTAAAGTGATGGTTCACCCAAAAATGAAAATTCATTATCATTTACTTACTCTCAAATTGTTTCAACCCTGAGTTTCTTTCTTCTGCACTGTAGTGTTGTGTGTGTGTGTTCAACATACTATTCCTTTAAGGACAAAATTGAAACCAAAATAAAGGAGGGAAACTGAAAAGAAAAAAATGGTGACAGAAAAAAAGTGACAGATTTCTGTTTCACTGTGTTTCTCATTATTTTCTCAGTTACCCTCTAATTCACCTGTTTGGGACCACTTGCAAACAGATGTTGAAAACCTAATTGGTGCTTCACTTTTGAGCTCGAGACAATATACAACATTTCCTTATACGGTAAAGCCAGTGAGATGATGTTCCAGTTACCTGCAGAAAGGACTGTCCATCTGTTTTCAGCATCCTCCGGGGATTGCTGACACATTTCTCAAGAGGATACCACTTCCCCGCATATCGAGTCAGGTGCGAGTATTCACCTATAATGGCTGAGAACGTAAACATCCTCTCATTCATCCAAGACCTGATTAAGACTCGTGTCTCCCTGCATGGGGAGTAACACCTACAGGTCTGAACAGTTACAAATACAGATCTGCATAAGACTGCATAAGAATGTGATATGATTGTCAAATGCAGGATTAGGGTTATGATAATCAGACTGGACTGCATTTTCAGATTTCCTTTCATTTGTAGGCCTTCTACTACCTTCATAGTATACTGTAAAAATGTTTCATGCCTCACAGGAGACTAATTGACACCTTAATGAAAACTTCAATAGTAATGAATTAGTTGAAAATTGAAAATGAAATAAAAATAAATGAAAATTATTTTGATTTAGATTTATCATACTGTCATAACAGTCGCTCCACACGAGAGCCGATATTTGTGCACGGTTTATTGGCCGGCAAGGACAGTTAAATAATAGACTATAAAAAAGGAGGGAAAAAAACAGACCTTTTTGATCAAAATCATTCACGTTCATTAATAATATTTATTTTTGACAAATCAGTATTTTGAAAATAAAGTATAATATTCTAAAATATTACAATTTAAAATAAAGTTGTTGTTTTTTATTTGATGAAAAGAAAGTTCACATTTATTTGAAATGGAATTCTGTCGCTTTTGACTAATTTAATACATTCTTGCTGAATAAAATAAATTTCATAATTTGTACTGTTTTGTACAAATGGTTTTGTAACTTCAAATTATTAATTATGTGTTTGAAAATTATTGGTAGTCAACAAACATGTTTACAGTTATTTAACAACAAACTTTAATGTAGTCGCAGAGCTTTTTTTGACCCTGAGACTGCCCCAAAATTATTATGTTTATGCCCTATTTAAAATGATTTATTACTTTTCATCCCTTTATTTAAATATAATACCGAATGTTACATTTAGGACCAAAAGTTTCAAAATGCATTTATTGCATTCATTTGAGCTTGCTTTGTTACTTTCACACACCAGGGGGCAGGCCAACCTCTTTTTTTTCCTTCTTCTTCTTCTTTTTTTTTTTTTTTACCTGTAACTTCTTCTTCAGAAGATAGATAGATAGATAGATAGATAGATAGATAGATAGATAGATAGATAGATAGATAGATAGATAGATAGATAGATAGATAGATAGATAGATAGATAGATAGATAGATAGATAGATAAGGCTAGTGTGAAGTCAGCATTTATTTCAATGTTTTTAAAATTTTAAAAACCTCAGTGAAAGTACTGCACAAAAAGTCTTTGTTAAAGCTCTCAAAGCACAAAGCTGGATTTGTGTGTGTGTGTGTTTCGTTATTTCACATATTGACTGAACAGAACATCCTGACAGAAATGCTTCGTTCTACCAGTCTTTCTCTAACAATATCTGTGTGAACTTTTTCCAACGTTCTTTTCCAATTCCCAATTTCCATCTCTGTTATGAGTGAATGCCGTTGACATTGTAACTTTACTAACACATTGACGTTTGTGAAAGGAAGTCCTTGATGCTGTCTTTTCATGGCAGCGTGGCTGTATGCGACTCAAACTTGGCCATGATTATTTATGTCAACAATAATTGCAAGAGACCTTGCTGTGTATTAATTTTACATGATTTAGAGGTCAGGTCTATTTCAGCTCATTTTGTTCAGGTCATAAATTCTAGTCAGGCACATTCAGTTCTTCATGACTGGAATAACATCTGTGAGCATTATTGGAGTGAAAACGTTGTAATGTATAATGTAATCACCATCAACCCTGCAGTATGTATGCTGAGTGGGGCAGCATTTACAAATGTTATTACATTTGCTATTTAAATCTATCTTAGTACATTGTGAATAGTTTCTTCTCTCACAGTTTCTTCTATGCCTGTATGCTGTGTTCACGTGTTGGGAAGAAGCACATCCTCATGTTCCCTCTCGCCATGCACGCACACCAAAAATAAATGAACAAATAGAATCGGAAAATCAATAGAATGATATGCTGGTCATAACTAGTTTAAAAAGCTTTAGCCAGTCTCTCACTGTCTAACTGTTAGGTTCAGCAGGTTGGTCAGCTGGTCTCCTTGTTCTCCAGACTCAAAAAAAGGGATAGATTCAGAGCTAAATGAATAGAAAATGAGTCCGTCCACTTGTCCATTGATTTTCTGAAGCTGTGAGAAATTGTGTGTGCGTGTCGAAATAGCACTGATTAATTACACAACTGAATTCAGAAAGCTTGGAATATGTGTTACTTGGACTACGTTATTGGTTCTTTTTTTGTCATTCTGCAGTATTACATCCTCCCTATTTACCTTAGAAATTTAAAGAAAATCAGCACTGCTCATCAATCAGCTGAAGTTCAAAATGAGCATCAAAACGGTGATTTAAAGAATTAGTTCATCCAAAAATGAAAATTCTGTCATTAATTTCTCACCCTCATGTCGTTCCACACCCATGTTTCAGAACACAAATTAAGACATTTTTGATGAAATCTGAGAGGTGTATGACTTATCCATAGACAGCAATTTAACCAAACAAGCTGATAGAAAGGCAACAGTAACTCAAATAACCACTCGCTACAACCGAGGTCTGCAGAAGAGCATCTCTGAGCAAAGCTTCTTGAAGCAGACGGGCTACAGCAGCAGAAGACACACCGCTGCCACTCCTGTCAGCTAAGAACAGGAAACTGAGGACACAATTCACCAAAATTGGACAACAGAAGATTGGAAAAATTTGCTTGGTCTTATGAGTTCTGATTTCTGCGGCAACATTCAGATGGTAGGGTCAGAATTTGGCATAAACAACATGAAAACATGGATCCATCCCTTTGTATCAACGGTTCAGTCTGGTGGTGTAATGGAGTGGGGAATGTTTTCTTGCCACACTTTGGGCCCATTAGTACCAACTGAGCATTAAATGTGTGAGTATTGTTGCTGACCATATCCATCCCTTTATGACCAGCATGTACCCATCTTCTGATAGCTACTTTCAGCAGGATAACGCACCATGTCACAAACCTCAAATCATCTTAAACTGGTTTCTTGAACAAGACAATGACTTTACTATACTCAAATGGCCTCCACAGTCACCAGATCTCAATCCAATAGAGCACCTTTGGGATGTGTTGGAATGAGAGATTTAAATCTTGACATGACAATATGGATCAAAGTCTCTGAGGAATGTTTCCATCACTTTGTTGAACCTAGATCATGAAGAATTAAGGCAATTGACTCTTTTTGACAGGCCATCGGACCAATCATAACCCAGAATCCGGCATTTTGTCCTACAAAGCAGTCAGGGGAGTTAGTAGATTAACGTTGGTAAACTTGAAAATTGTGTGTACTCACGTCTTCCCGCTGTTGTGACAACATTCTTTCTGATGTTCATTCATGTTTATTTGATGCTATAAATGAACTAGTATGAAGAGATGTTGGCTCACGAGCCGTTCTCTTCTTGAGAACATGATGTGTGGCGTGAGAGCGCATGGCTTATCGGGCATAGCAACAGTAAGTAAAGGGGGCGGGTCTTTGAGAAGGGTCAATTCTGAAGGCAAAATCTAAATCAAAATCTATCACTTTTAAATACATTTAAAAGTGTATTTAAAATACAACTAGTATGTCATATCCGGAGCTTCTAATGTGTATTGATGACATTGCAGGGGACTACATATTAACTTTGTCAGGAGAAGTGAACTTGTCCGCTGAGTGTACAAGGGAGAAGTGAACACTGCTTAGGAACCCTGTGAATCAGATCTCAGCTTACATCTGTTTGGATCCAGCTGTACAGTCACCTGACCAGCCGTGTCATCCACCCACACGGTCAGTCCAGCAAAGTATGTGCTTTGCTCACCATAATCCCTTAATCCAGCCACCGCTAGACCACAGCGAGAGAGAGACCGGATAATTGCATGAGATACAAGTCTAGGTGCGGGAGAGATGGAGAGAGATGAGACGAGGATTAAACGGCTCACCTTTATCTTTGTGAATCATTTGTTTACTAAAGTTAAATACACAATGAAAAGAAGCCAGAGAGTGCGTACAACAGATCCACTGCTCTCCTTTCTTAACCCGAGGCTATGTGTATGAATTCAACCATTTTATTTCTCAAATATATGAATCATTTCTAAAATGCTTGATGCTAGAGCTGAGATATATTAGTTCATTCCTTTTGACAACAGACAAACACACAATGAATTATGAATGAATTGTTTTCTATATAGTGCATGCTACAGATTTTCCACGGACTTCTTTGTGTAACCTCATGGCATTGATCTCATTGTTTTATTCATTTGCTGTACATAAAAGCAATGTATATACAATGCAGCCTAACTTGTGAAAGTTTAAAAGTTTTCTAAGCTGTGGACACAGGCAAAGACGCGCTCGTGAGAAAACAGCTTTGTGTATGACAGGGCTGGAGATGAGGGATAAAGCGAGAGAGAGAGAGACAGAAAGAGATCAAAGCACACGAGAACTTGTCTAGCGATGTATTACGGCCTTCATTCCCCGCTCGAAAATGTTGGGTTGCCATGGAAACGCCTGTTGAACGAGGCTGCTATGAATCTTTCAGTAACTCCTCGCTTTAGTCCTGCAGAGAAAAAAGTTGGCATTACTTATTCTGAAAATACACTTGATTCTGTGCCGCATCCAAAATTTAATAACAATGTTATTGTCTCGCTCGAGTGCTCGTGTCATAAACAGCATTGAAATTATAGATATGAGAAACACAAGATTGATATCTGAAGTGAGAAAAATAGACATGAGAGGCCCTTACCATCAGGTTATGCTAAATGTAAGTGGATTGAAGGACTCTTGAGCTTACCTTGTGCGTACAATACAATTACGAATTTAATACGCCAATGTCTCAACTATGACAGAAACTCTAGGTTAAAGCAGAATTTCCATTCAAAGAGCTAAACCAAAATATCATTCTGTTTAGGACTCAAAGTCTATGTATAAGATATTGTGGTCTCTATTGCTCTATTGCAATGCAAATGTGGGATTTTATGCCCATTTCAGTTATCAAAATTCTGCCCTCATTTACTTACCACTGATGTAATTCCAAAGTCCAAACCTGTTTGACTATTTCTTTTAGTGCACAAAAGAATATTTTTTTAAAAAATTGGCCAAAAGGGTTCCGGGTTGTTTTGGACCCCATTGATTTTTCATCGGACAAAAGAAGTTGATGCATTCTTAAAAATATCTTCTTCTTTTTTTTTCTTCTGCAGAATAAATAAAGTATTGCGGGTTTTGAATGGCATGGGGTTGATTAAATGATGACAGAACTTTCACTTTGGGGTGAACTAACCCTTTAGACTGAAAAAGTCTGAGCACTTAGAAAAGCATTATTTACACCATGCTGTATGTACAAAAATATTGGAACACACCTCTTAATTATTGAATTCAGTTGTTTCAGCCAGACCCATTGCCACTGGTGTATAAAATCAAGAACCAAGCTATGCAGTCTGCATTAACAAACATTAGTTTGTTAAAAATTGGGTCATTGAAAAGCTGAGTGAATTCAAGTGTGGTACTGTGATAGGATGCCACCTTTGCAACAAGTCAGTTTGTGAAATTTCATAAATGTTAGATTTTCCACTCTCGATTGTAAGTAGTATTACTGGAATTTATTAAAGAAAGCAGAAGACCATGTAAAGTCACTGAGTGCTGAGGCACATGGACCTGAAGAGTTCCAAACTTCCACTGGCATTAATATCAGCACAAAAACTGTGCGGCGGGAGCTTCATGGAGTGGGTTTTCATGGCCGAACAGTTGCATGCAAGCATCACATCACCAAGTACAATGGCAAGTGGTGTAAAGCAGTCCGCCACCTCACTCTCTCATCTCTGCAGTCTGGGTTTGGCAGATGCCAGGAGAATGTCACCTGCCTGACTGTATTGTGATAACTGTAAAATTCCATGGAGGAGATATGGGGCTGCTTTTCAGGGGTTGGGCAAGAAGCCATACGTTCAGTGAAGGAGAATTCTTAATGCTTCAACATACCAAGACATTTTGGACAATGCTATGCTTCTAACTTGGGGAAGGCACTTTTCTATTTCAGCCTGAATAAGCCCCAGTGCACAAAGCAAGGTACATAAAGACATGCTTGGATGAATTTGGTGTGGAAGAACTTGACTAGCCAGCACAGATCCCTGACCTCAACCCCATCCAACAGCTTTGGGATGAACTGCAATGGAGATTGAGAACCAGGCCATCTCTTGCCTGACCTTACAAACGGTCTACTGGATGAATGAGCATATATTTCCATAGAAACAATCCAAAAATCTTGTGGAAAGCCTTCCCAGAAGAGTGAAAGCAATTACAGTTGCATATGGGTGACCAACTCCATATTTATGTCCATGCATTTAGAATGCAATGTCATGACAGTCTCTATTGGTGTAATGGTCATGTGTTCCAGTACTTTTGTCCATACAGTTTATGTCTTGGCGCACACGGTGCAATAAATGAAACAGCTAAGATTTATGCTGATTCTAAGCAATTTGAATAATTGCATGTTGAAAATGTGATTATTTGAATGAAATAAAATCAAATATATGCAAACAGTTAATAAACAATGTCATGTTTTTAATTGTAGAAATCCTGACAAATATGCATCATCTTAAGTTTATTCATTTGTAATAATATTGTAATCCCAATGGATGGAAATTTGATATACAATTCAACTACATAATCTTAATTAAGGCCTGCATAATTCTTAGACTGAGGCAGTTGTGTGCCTAATTTTAATATTTTGTGTTAAGAGTTAACTATTAACGCAACTATTTAAACCTAATGTTCCTCACATAATCTTCAGACATCAATAATGTATGCGCTGTCTAGATTTCCCAGCAGAAGCTATCATTGCGTTAACTGTCAAATTAATTTAAATACATGCACAATATTCGCCAGATGAAACGTGTGTGTTGGAAAGGACAAAAAACTGTTTGTGGACTGATGCCCTGTGTAATTAAGAGCTAGATGCTTTTTGCAATGTTTGTATACCCCTCTCCTGCAATTATAAGATGTAGTTTGATCATGTCTAATTCCGGGCTTGATCTCGTTTTTCTGTCAGTGCTGGAGTGCAGAGAAAACGTTTTGATTTCTCATCTCTCAAGGAGGGGTGAAAGCTCCAGCAGATTTGTGAGGCTATGCAATCTATATTTCAGCGCCGCATGGATCGTGCCGAGCCTCATCCATTCTGGCTAAACAAACAGTGTGGTTGGCTCATTAAGACAACGGCAGTTTTCGTGGTACCTTTAGCATTAATGATTCATCCGAGTCGACTTTTTGAAGTGTCCCTTTAGAGCACCCCCTGCCGGCTCATCAACCCTACCTAACATGCTTTAATGACATCGGGGCTTATAGATGAAACACTCCGAACTGCAGACCACAGTCAAGTGCCCTGAAATACCAACACTGATGTCATCATCATGAAATGTTTATCGTCACAGTACTACATCTGAATATAAAGATCAAGATCTTTTAAAATACATGAGTATCTTGGCTCGACGGAGAGGCTCGGGTTTGGTTTATTTTCACCTCCTCCGGTGTTCAACAAGTCCGTGATCGATCTGCGCGGAGATACTGACTGACGCAATTCATATTTCTGCTGGCAAAAAACCTCAAACCAGGCTGTTGATTTCCAACACTGCTAACTTTACACCTGTGATCAAGGTGATGATCCAATCTTAAGGGGTGCTTATTTCTCACCTCCAAGGATATGATCCTTCAACACCTTTAGCAATACTGTAAGGCTGAAGGCAATATATTTTTCAGAAACACTTTCTTAAACCAATATAGGTGTAACACTTAAATCCACAGAAGACGAAGATGATAATAATGCAAGGTTATTAAATAACAAGAGAGGCAACATGCGAAACAGTGGGCCTCATTTATGAAACAAACATACTACAAGAAAACTGGGTCTTTTTTATCAACATGGACGTGAGCGGTGGCAATTATCAAATCTCACGTCAGGTCTCAGCTCGTGTGGCATGTGTCGTGAACAACCCTGTCGTAAGATGATTTCTGCGCTCATCTCTACATTAGATAGGGCCAGTGTGTCTAACACAAACAATACCACACGACTGAATAGAACAAATGGAGGAACTTAAATACACAGTGATGATTAACTAAAAGACGTGCAGCTGTGATGATTAGTGTTAGTGTCTATGGTGACCGATGAGTGGTGGGAAACTAGAATAAACAATGAAAACAAACTGAGAGTCCATGAAAATCAAGTAACTTAACATTACCTCAACATTACACCCCCCTCCGGCAAGGCACGACCGTATCAAATGAGGAAGAGAGGGGTTTTGGAGGGGGACATACTGTAGATCCAAACAGAATACAGAGGCACTTGAAGATAATGATATTGTTTAATCAGACCAGAACTTGTCTAATTTAGTATATAATGTCTCTGAGAGCAAGTTTATGGTGCTGCTTTCAGATATTAAATCTCTATTTCTAAAGCGACAGCATTAGTTTCTGGCCCAGTGGACTCATAAGCTACTGCAGACAAGGATATCACACCACAGTGTTGCACAGCCTTCCATTTGTTTCACCAGAGAACTTTTGTAATTTACACAGACTTATAGCTGAACCCTCCACATTGGCAAACTCTACATGTGCAATATCTTTATGTTCCAGTATCATGCAGAGGGAGCGAAATGACAGGAAGGCTGGTGGAGAACAAGGGGGTGTATCCCTGGAGAAGAGCTTTCTGGAAGCCCAACTCATCACTGCAATTAAACAACAGAGAACCACTTTCTAGGATTATGAAGTATATAATGAGCAATTATGAGGATATGTATGAATCAAAGCAGAATGCACCACGCAGATGAGTTTCCTTTTTGGAGGAACAGCCACACGTTTTATTAAGAGTCCAAGAAATCAAAATGTATAGACTTGCAATGTATAGATTTTGAGGTCATCTGTATGCTAATGTACTTCTTAAAGTTGACTAAATACATTTTACATTTCTTTTACTTCCAGGAAAAATGACCAAAATACATTGATGACTCATCCTGCTGTAACGTTTAGCTGGAAGCAAGACGAAGTTGAGATGTTGATCTAATTTCAAGCACTTAATCAAGACTTGAGGAAATAATGAATAACAAAACATGAGGAAGACTTTGGAGCATAGGAAAAGCAAACACAAAACAGTACATCCAATGTAAAAACATGAACGAAATAAGACAGAACAATGAACTAATAAAACAAGTGCATTAAATCCCCTTTGGGAAGTTTTTGCATTTACGAGTTGGGAAGTCATAATTACGACATCAGGTTAGTTCAAACCACAGAACAAGATGGCGATGTACCTTTTTCAACATAAAATACTATACTAAATTCTACTACTATAAATGATGAATAAACAATGTGTATCTAGTGTGCTTTTCTTATTTTTGAAAGTGCTAAAAATGCTAAATGTTTTGTAGTTGCTCTTTTCTAAGTGGAAGACTTTCAATCTTTAAAAAGGAGGGAAAAGCAACATAAATCATAAAAGTAGTCCATATGAATAGTAAATACAAAAAGTCAAACTGCTGAAAGGAAACTGAATTAATAGCATGGTGTAGGTCAACATGAAACAGAAGTTGTGATAGTTTTTAATCCCTATTGGGACGGATATCAAAGTGAAATGGCTTCTCGAACAAGAAAACATGGACAGGACTTGATTTTTTTCCATCGGGAATTGATTGGATGGTTGTGGTTTTTCTATTGGTGGATTTCATGTGAGTGACAGGTTGCCCCGCCCTTACATCATCAGAGAAGAGAAGAGTTTTCGCTGCAAGAGGGAGGGGAAGTTATTTGGATTAAAGTGTGCAATTGACCCTTCGCAAAGACCCGCCCCCTTTAGTTACTGTTGCTATGTTTGACAAGTCATGCCCTCTCACGCCACACATCATGTTCTCACGATGTGAAAAATACACCCCGGAGCAAAGAGGACACTGACAACATGTCGACAGACAAGACAGAGCAGGTCACTTTTGATATGAAGCAGTTTAATATTTAAAATATTGTAATTTTTTAAAGAAGTTTAAAAAATAAATAGCGTATAGTGTCTCTTTAATGTGTCGTGACAGATCGCTGGAGCTCCTTCAGGCGCCTCGTGAAACAACATCTCTTCATACTAGTTCATTTATAGCATCAAATAAACATGAATGAACATCAGAAGGAATGTTGTTTCAAGAGTAGAAAGACGTGAGGACACACAATTTTTCAAGTTCTCCAACATTAATCTACTAACTCCCCTGACTGCTTTGTCGGACAAAATGGCGGATTGGGGGTTATGATTGGTTAGATCGCCTGTCAATCAAACTGCCGGCGAAGGGTCAATTGGCTTAAAAAAATATGTGCATGGATAAATCATTTTTAAAAAAAATTGCAATGTTGCTTAAAAAAAAACAAAAGCAAGAATTTTCAATTTTAAAGGGTTATTTCACCCAAAAATAAAAACTCTGTCATTAATCACTTACTTAACTTGCTAGCAATGCACTCACTGAACCATCAGATTTTATCAGAAATATCTTAATTTGTTTTCTGAAGATGAACGAAGGTCTTGCGCTTGTAGAGCGACATGAGGGTGAGAAATTAATGGCATAATTTTCATTTTTGGGTAAACTAACCCTTTAAATGTCCTACATATAGAGCATGTAGGTTTACATGTATGTAGTTTATGTAGTGTCATTTTAGACAAAGAAATTACCTACAGCTTTCAAGTGCAAATTCAATCTAGGTAAAGTGGAAGGGTTTGACATCAGTATGGTGTGTAGTCCCGAATGAAGAAGGATGAACTGAAGTGTGTCTCACTTTAAACCCAGAAACAATTCATCGTTTTTCTGGAAAGGAGGAATCCTGTCAGCTTTCATCTGGCCTTGAAATCGGTCCTCAAAGCCAGTGTCTTCATTAGCACCCATCCGTTACGTCAGCCCTTCAATAAACACAGCCTGCCCTCGAGCTACGAGCTACGATGGTTGTTTCCTGACGCAAAACTCTTTGCATCACGGGGGAAATTAGACAGTTATGTAAGATTTACGATTACCCATGCTTACGCATCATATATATATATATATTAAAATGTTACATTTTATCTATGGTGATTCAGCATTAGATCCCACTTTATATTACCTGTCTTTATGTATGTTTAACATTATACTTATATTTAAAAATACCAGCATGGAATTATATCTGTAATTAATTTACATCTATAATTACACTTTTGTCCCTTTCTTTAGGCCATAACCCATCCTTAAACCTTCCCATACCACCTAACCTTACCCGTATCCCACTGCGTTTTAGGTAGCACTTTATTTGGTTACAGTTCGTTTTAAGGTGTCTTTGTTACACTGTGACTATACATTTAATTACTGAGCAATATTAAGTAACTGCATGTACTTACTTTAGGATTAGGGTTTGGTTTGGGGTTAGTTGCATGTAATGATACATCATTTATAGTTATTACTATAGTAACTGCATGTAACATATGGAACAATGACACTGTAAAATAAAGTGTTACCCTTTATTTTTAGGTGAACTTGTTACAGTGCAATTATACATTTAAGCACAGTGCAATATTAATTAAGAACATGTACTTAGGAAGATGTGCAACGGGGACACAGGGTGAAATAAAGTGTTGCCACATTTTGTATGCCACATGAACTCAAAAAGTACATTGTACACTTTTTCTCGATGCAAGTACATAAAGTGTGACCCAAAATATGATGTTCAAGAAGAAAAACGTATAGTTTGAGAAGAATAAGCTTACAGGTATGGAATGACATTCGAGTGAGTAAGTGATTTTCATTTTTTGGTGAACTATCCCATTAAAGAGCAACATCAAGATAACCACATTTGTATTTGATCCAAGCATGGCATCTTTTGCAGTAGTGGTAGCACACTCCTATCATCTGACTTATTTCACAGCCTTTGTTCTACAGAGGAAGTTGTTGTTCTGCCCCCCAGAGACTGCTTTAAAAGCCGAGCTTGTGCACCTCATCTATTTTTGATGATGTGGCTCTTCCTGTAATCTTGCAGTGGGTGAAAACCACAGGTAGTTTTTTGGACGAGTATACTGTGGGAAGTAGGAATACAGATCTGTAGTTGGATTCTGAATCACCTTTGAGTAGGTATGAGTAAATTATAAAACTAAATGCCATGACAGTTCTGTCATCATTTACTAATTCTGTTATTCAAAAACACGTATACCTTCCTTTTTTCTGTGCAACACTAAAGGAAAAGTTTTGTAGTTGCTCTTCTCCATACAACGAGTATGCCAAATAGGGATGCACTACGTTTTTCAAATACAAAAAAAGCACACGAAAGCACCATAAATCATCATAAGTAGCCCATATGTTGTGTGCTGTATTCCTTGAAGTTTTCTAAAGTCATACAATAGATTTGAGTGAGGATCAGAAGTAAATTTAAACTATTCATCAACAGTTTTCAGATTCAGTGAGCTGGTATACTGTAATCGAATCTTTGAGTCAATTTGTGGGTGAATCTGATTTATGGGTGAGTCATTTGGACTGGGTTTGTGAACTGAATCAACAATACATTGAAAAGATCTGACTGAAGAGAGCGAACAATGCTACTTTTCTCATGAACTTTTATGAATACACAAATTTAAGTGAATAACTTTAGTTTTAGTCTGTTTCTCACACAAAGCTAACATGACTTTAGAAGACATGATATACTTGCATGAATCTTTGGACTACTTTTAAGTACTTTCCGTGGGACAATCTTTCATCTTAAATATATTGTAATTTTTTAAAGAAGTTTAAACAATAAATAGCGTATAGTGTCTCTTTAATATGTCGTGACAAATCGCTGGAGCTCCTCATGAAGCAACATCTCTTCATACTAGTTCATTTATAGCATCAAATAAACATGAATGAACATCAGAAGGAATGTTGTTTCAAGCGTGTAAAGATGTGAGTACACGCAATTTTTCAAGTTCAAGTTCACCAACGTTGATCTACTAACTCCCCTTACTGCTTTGTCGGACAAAATGGTGGATTCGGGATTATGATTGGTTGGATCGCGTGTCAATCAAACTGCCGGCGAAGGGTCAATTGCAGATATATCACATGACTGAGTCAAAGACGTGTGATGCTCTATGAAAAGATCAGTAACTTTTAACAATATCACCATTTGCCAGCAGAACTTTTATCTAGGATGTCTAAAGTATTTTGTGATTACATGAAATATTACTTGACGTTAAATATTCCACTCTGAAAGAGATAAAATAGTGCAATAATGCAGTTGGAATAAAGCTTCAGTCCAGTAATAAATGCTTATGACTGGTAACTTCTTCAATTTACGTGCCATAGGCAGACAAAAAGTTCATTCTAGACTATCCACAAAATCTGAGGTGCTATTAATATTTTGTCCTAATACATTTTTTTTTTCTCAAGTAGAATCCATTTCTGAAAATTCTGCTGTTTAGTTGGAGGAGGAGCATGTCCTATTCCTCTCCAGGCAGAGGTCTGATGCAAGCACTTTTCAGAGCTCTTATTGGAAGAAGGATTTGCTTTTCATGGAAATATTTGCCCATTTTACAAAATCGTGTTTGTAGTAGTGGTAACATTTAGATTTCATCCTTGAGGACCAAGGACAGATCGTGCTGAACTTATTCACTCATTTCAAAGAGATTCCTTTAACATGCATATTTACTCTTAAACATGAGTGGTTCAAAATGGCTGCTAGCATTGCCTAAATCAGAGGGTGTGAGGACATTAGTGCAAGTGTGTTGACTACCCTTGTGCTCAGTCACGTACTTCATTTTTCATCATCTTAAATTAACATTCACCCTTGTCCTTGCACTGAGACAGAATTTACGAACACAGTTTCTTCATCAGCCTTACTCAGTGGGCATCACAAAGATTAGAAACCCAGTGATTTATTTATTACTCCTCCATACTGCATTTAAATAGCAGTAGAAGGAGGAAAACATTGTTTTATGTCCATCGTATCTCATTTGGAGTTAATTAATGCTTGTCTGGGGAGACAGGAGGCGGATGAAAGAAGGCCAGTGAATAATGGGAGCCAACCCCACAGGATAAATGACTAAAATACATCAGTCAGCGTAAATTCATTTTTTTGTCCTGCTAAAAGAGTTCATTTTGCGCACTGGGTGAGTTGTGAGCCACAGGTATGGATGTATGCATTTCAGTGGATGCAAGAAGTCACCCAAGAGAGCAACCATCTCGCAAACATTTCACAGTTAAATTGCTAGAATGAAAGCAGCTAGAAGTGCAGAAACTTTCAAGTCTCTGGATCTCCATGGAGATTAATAATGCAACAAAGTGGCGTGCGAGTGAGTGTGTGTGTGAGTGAGAAAGGCTGGCATCCACAGTGCTGCTGCTCAAATGCTTATTACTTTAATGGGTTCATTCTACAAGGCAATGAAGCAA
The DNA here is from genome assembly GCA_037194245.1 of Opsariichthys bidens. NCBI lineage: Eukaryota > Metazoa > Chordata > Actinopteri > Cypriniformes > Xenocyprididae > Opsariichthys > Opsariichthys bidens. Next base: position 7,247,330 of record CM074277.1, on the reverse strand, counting down.
AATCTATCCTCACATGGAGAGCCTCGGTCTGTAGACATAGACGCACCACTTCCCAGCATGATCCTGGTGACCACCATAATGGGTATGACATTTCTTTCCTACAGAGCCCCTAAAGGGACGTGGAAAAAAAATGGGATGGGAGGAATTTTTTTTATAGAAATCTTTTGAGTTCCCATGCAAAACTTTGCGTTCCCTCGCAAAGATGTTTGCGTTCCCAGGCAAAACTTTGCGTTCCCTCGCAAAGATGTTTGCGTTCCTACGCAAAACTTTGCATTCCTGCGCAAAGATGTTTGCGTTCCCATGCAAAACGTTTCCGTTCCCTCGCAAAGATGCTTGCGTTCCTACGCAAAACTTTTGCGTTCCCTCGCAAAGATGTTTGCGTTCCCACGCAAAACTTTGCGTTCCCTCGCAAAGATGCTTGCGTTCCTACGCAAAACTTTTGCGTTCCCTCGCAAAGATGTTTGCGTTCCCATACAAAACTTTGCGTTCCCATACAAAACTTTGCGTTCCCTCGCAAAGATGTTTGCGTTCCCATGCAAAACTTTGCATTCCCTCGCAAAGATGTTTGCGTTCCCATGCAAAACTTTTGCGTTCCCTCGCAAAGATGTTTGCGTTCCCATGCAAAACTTTGCGTTCCCTCGCAAAGATGCTTGCGTTCCTACGCAAAACTTTTGCGTTCCCTCGCAAAGATGTTTGCGTTCCCATACAAAACTTTGCGTTCCCATACAAAACTTTGCGTTCCCACGCAAAACGTTTGCGTTCCCTCGCAAAGATGTTTGCGTTCCCATGCAAAACTTTGCGTTCCCTCGCAAAGATGTTTGCGTTCCCATACAAAACTTTGCGTTCCCATACAAAACTTTGCGTTCCCATGCAAAGATGTTTTCGTTCCCAGGCAAAACGTTTGCGTTCCCTCGCAAAGATGTTTGCGTTCCCATACAAAACTTTGCGTTCCCGCGCAAAGATGTTTGCGTTCCCATGCAAAACTTTGCGTTCCCTCGCAAAGATGTTTGCGTTCCCATACAAAACTTTCCGTTCCCGCGCAAAGATGTTTGCGTTCCCACGCAAAACGTTTGCGTTCCCTCGCAAAGATGTTTCCGTTCCCATGCAAACTTTGCATTCCTCCTACGCAAAGATGTTTGCGTCCCTACGCAAAAACTTTGCGTTCCCTCGCAAAGATGTTTGCGTTCCCATACAAAACTTTGCGTTCCCTCGCAAAGATGTTTGCGTTCCCATACAAAACTTTGCGTTCCCGCGCAAAGATGTTTGCGTTCCCACGCAAAACTTTTGCGTTCCCTCGCAAAGATGTTTGCGTTCCCATACAAATCTTTGCGTTCCCGCGCAAAGATGTTTGCGTTCCCACGCAAAACTTTTGCGTTCCCTCGCAAAGATGTTTGCGTTCCCATACAAAACTTTGCGTTCCCGCGCAAAGATGTTTGCGTTCCCACGCAAAACTTTTGCGTTCCCTCGCAAAACTTTTGCGTTCCCTCGCAAAACTTTTGCGTTCCCTCGCAAAGATGTTTGCGTTCCCTCGCAAAGATGTTTGCGTTCCCATACAAAACTTTGCGTTCCCGCGCAAAGATGTTTGCGTTCCCACGCAAAACGTTTGCGTTCCCGCGCAAAGATGTTTGCGTTCCCATGCAAAACTTTGCGTTCCCTCGCAAAGATGTTTGCGTTCCCTCGCAAAGATGTTTGCGTTCCCATACAAAACTTTGCGTTCCCGCGCAAAGATGTTTGCGTTCCCACGCAAAACGTTTGCGTTCCCTCGCAAAGATGTTTCCGTTCCCACGCAAAACTTTGCGTTCCCTCGCAAAGATGTTTGCGTTCCCATACAAAACTTTGCGTTCCCGCGCAAAGATGTTTGCGTTCCCACGTAAAACGTTTGCGTTCCCTCGCAAAGATGTTTGCGTTCCCATACAAAACTTTGCGTTCCCGCGCAAAGATGTTTGCGTTCCCACGCAAAACGTTTGCGTTCCCTCGCAAAGATGTTTGCGTTCCTACGCAAAACTTTGCGTTCCCTCGCAAAGATGTTTGCGTTCCCATACAAAACTTTGCGTTCCCGCGCAAAGATGTTTGCGTTCCCACGGAAAACGTTTGCGTTCCCTCGCAAAGATGTTTCCGTTCCCATGCAAAACTTTGCATTCCTGCGCAAAGATGTTTGCGTTCCCATGCAAAACGTTTGCGTTCCCTCGCAAATATGCTTGCGTTCCTACGCAAAACTTTTGCGTTCCCTCGCAAAGATGTTTGCGTTCCCATGCAAAACTTTGCGTTCCCTCGCAAAGATGTTTGCGTTCCCATACAAAACTTTGCGTTCCCTCGCAAAGATGTTTGCGTTCCCACGCAAAACGTTTGCGTTCCCTCGCAAAGATGTTTCCGTTCCCATGCAAAACTTTGCATTCCTGCGCAAAGATGTTTGCGTTCCTACGCAAAACTTTGCGTTTGAAAAGTGAAAAACCCAAAACCCTTTTTCTCATTTTATATTATGAAAAATGCTCAATAACTTCACTGTAACACGTCCCTGCTCTCCTGCTGGTTGTACTAGAACACTTAATCTGATCAAAAAAAAAATTATATATAAATTTTATGATTATTATGAAACAAAATCAATAACTTCACTGCTAATAGTAAAACATCTAATAACTTGTAATGCCATCAAATTCAGTAGGCAATTATCATGCTGATCCATGCTGGTTGTAAGTATGTAACAGCAAACTAACATGCCAAACTAAGTGTTGTAGTGTAACCAGCAGGAAAGCAGTGATGTTTTAACTGAGTTTTGTTACACTACAGTTTGTAACATTGTGTCACATGTATGTTGCTGTCATGTTTAGTTCAGTCTGTTTCGTCATGTCTAGTTTAGTCTTCACCATGTGTAATTAATTTGATTGTCATCACCCGTCTCCGTTTAAACCTCTTCATCTATGTATATTTAAGTTCCTCCCCTTGTCTCATCCATTGTCTGTAATTGTTTGTGCTATGCACGCTGTTACGTGTTCATCGTCTGTAAATAAACCTGCTTGTTATTCGTTACCCTCGTCTCCTGTCTTCCCGTCTACCCGAACATTACACATTGAAGTTATTAAAGACTATTTTTGTAGAAATGCTTTTCTGATTTTGCACTTTTCAGACGGTCTCTTCGGACTTGTCTCACCGCCGCCTGCTAATAGAGACCAATTTATATATTATAAAGCTTGTTTGAGGAAAATTCAAACTCTAAATGAGCCGCGCATTATTATGTGTGTATTAATGCTCGAGCTGACTTAATAAACACTACTGCCAGGCAGAAGGACATTAAACAGGAAGGTTTTGTCCGAGCTCACAACAGGTTTTACAAGGGAACGATAATATCTTTGCGTGGGAACGCAAAAGATTTATATTAAAAAAATTCCTCCCATTCCATTTTTTTTCCACCACCACGTCCCTTTAGGGGCTCCGTACTTTCCTATGGCATTCCCAAGCAATTAATCAATGACCTATGAAGATTGCTGTAATTTTGTGATTGTTGATGCTGCTCCCATTTCATTTTTATATCAAAACAAAAGTTTAACCCTTGGGCATGCAGAACTCTCCAGAGCTTCCTCTTTAACATAAGTGGGATCTTCAGATCATCAAACAAAGTATTGAGAGACACACTTCAAAAGTTTTGCCTCTCTCATAAACTCCCTTTGGAATAAGCAATGAAACAGTTATGGGGGGTTTAATGGAGACAGATTTTAAGTATTCATTATACTGGTCAGCTGAAAGATTTGCTACAAGATGGACAGAAAAACGTGTCCGTGTGAACCAGTCCAAACCCTTGACTTTGACTTTCATCAAGAACTGAATGATTAGACTGGGAGGGACTGACGAACTGCATGCCTACCGTAGTGTATTCCTTTACGTGACGTGTCTAGGCCACTGTTAAATTTGAAATCAATTATAACCCTGAGATCGAGACGGGGTATAAAAGTGTGCTCAAGGATATCTTGTTTTCTTGCTTCTAAGTGTCTCAAACAATTCTCTTCAATTTCTTCCAAAGATTCAATGTCATGACCCTTGCAAGCACTCGTTGTACCCTGTTGAAAAGACCAACAGTCCAACAGAAAAACAGTCAGTTTTTTTTAGCTTTTTGACGAACAAAACGTGTGTGAAACTTTTGTTGATCACAGAGCATATTGTCTGCCAGTGAAAAAACCCTTTTGGGGTTTTTATTGAGGGAACCAGGGTGATGTTGACTTCTGGGTTTGCTTGCAAAAAAAGCATCAACACTGCAGTGCTCTATACCCCTGTCAACCAATCAAATTTTAAGGCTTTGGGCTAAATAGTTAGGGCTTCACCAACATTTTTACCAAGCAGTTATTCCCCCTTGATTTACTGGTGGTTAAGCCTGGGGTTAAGGATGTAGCTGGAACAATGTGTCTTTGACATGAAAACCATGCAGATACACATCCTATTTGGCAGCATTGAGGACTGCAGCTTTTTCATATATTACTCTAAGCCTGAGAGAACAACTGCAGGCCCATCCAAAGCACTAACTGGTTTGTATATGAAAGGAAACGCTCTTCACAAGCAATGCAGATGCTCTCAAAGGGCTTTCAGGCACAAGTTCTTCTGACAGATCCCCTGTCATTGAGCATCAGAAGCACAACTTCGATGGAAGACAATTTAAAGTGAAACAATGTATGAGTTTGTAACCAAATCTGCTCCTCAGACAAAATCTCAGATAAGCAAGGATTTTGCACTGATTCACTGGTCCTCCATTGGCAGTGCATCAATCCAATCTCCTTTGGACATCACTTCAATCTCCCTCACAATGGGCAACCCACCATTTCTCCAACACTCCCCCTCACTCAGAGACAAGACCAAAATAGACCTGAAAAGAGTGAAGAGAAAATAGATATGGCCACATATAAAAAGAGGAGAGAAAAACAAAATAGAACTGTGTACGAATGCATCTGCTGTGTGCATTTGCGTGTGTACTGAATGTTCAGGGAGAGCAAGGCCTCACGATGCAGTCTTTTGTTGTGTCCTTTTGAGAGTGCTCGGAAAGACCGTCATCTGTGTATAGAGCGGGAACCGGCGAGAGAGGGAGAGGACAAAAGGAATGAGATATTATGGCAGCTGGGCCTCAAGGCCTTTGAAGGCTGCTGCATCCACAGACCTGCACTCTAAACACACGCTCCAGTTCTGCCAGTCCTGCCCCATTGTCATTCACTGCGTACGGCAAGAGGCTGGCACACAGAAAGGCCATCCTAAACCTATGCATTATAAATATTCCACAATTACAGACAGAGCTCATAGCAGCCTTGAAACTTCGCAGTCAACCTTGGCGTTATCTCCATATGAATCTATTAAGGGGTCCTCCAATGAGTAAAACAACCATAAAGTTAGGCCCAACAACTCATTTGGTGGGTAATTGTTCCAAAGTCAAATGAATAATGACGCAGCTGATAAGCACATTCAAAACTGTGGTTTTGACATCAGTGGTCATTAGTTCTCTCATGACATAATGCATTTGCATAATTTGAATTGAATGTCACCAAGAAATATTGTTAGATACCCTAACAGCAGAAAGCTGATGCTTAGCCTTGATGTTCAAATTTGGGTTCAAATCTGCAACCTTTTACACCTTTGATGACAGTCATGGCTTGAACTAGCAACCTTCGGGTTATTATCTGTAAGCATTAGCCACTGCGCCACAACCACTTAAGTATTAATCCGTGCTTAGTGGCTCCTAATAAAGTGCTCGGAAAAGATCATTTGTTATCCTTTGTTTACTGTTTTAGCATTGTTTTGGGGTTTTCTAAACATCTTGATTGGGAAAATCTGTGCCGTGTTGTGTTTTCCAAGGGTTCTAGGGATTGGGGTGGCACGGTTCACAAAACCCACGGTTCAGTTCGTATCACAGTTTTAGGGTCACGGTTTTCGGTTCTGTACGGTTCTTGTTGTTATTTTTTTCTTTTAATCTTTAACACTCCAGAAATTTCCTTCAGCATATGATATATAGCTTATTAGCTTAATTATCCACAATTTAGGATACAGTATTAACATGTTTGTAATGTAATCATACACTAACTGAATTTGACTCGACTTTAAGCACATTATTGGGACCATCTCTGAGTAAAAGCTGGATGAGATTTTGATACAGCAAGAGAGAAGACATTGATGATGACATGCTTTCGTTTGTTTGGCATAAAAAAGAGCATGTGTATTGTTATCTCTACAGGAACTTGTGCCTTTTTAGCACACAAAGACTGGAATTAACTTGCATTTATCAAACTGCCAACTTCAGTGTAGCTCTTACAAAAAAAAAATATGTTAAAAGACAAAGAGAGGAACTCTTAAAGCTCTGTCTTTTAAACAAGTCAAAGTACTTTAAAGATAAATATATAATATAATGTAATAACATAAACATCTCCGATGCTTTAGTTATCACTGAGAGGTTTCTTAAATGGTTGTTTCCTAACCGGCTCTCTCCTGTTTGTGCTCATCGACACATTGGCATGATGTCTTCTCAAATGAACTGTCATATTAGAAGTGTTTCCATTAAGTCAAGTCAAGTCATCTTTATTTATATAGCGCTTTTTACAATGCAAATTGTGGCAAAGCAGCTTTACATTAATAAGAAAATGGTGTCATTGTGCAGCTTATTCTATATATTATTGATTCATTCCGTTGCAAATATCAATAGTTATTAGTCTAGTTAATTTAGGTATATCAGCACTGCAGAAAACAGTGACGTAATCATCCGGCTCAGCTCAGTTTGTATACAACGGCGCCAATGCAGGCATATCAAAAACACTGCTGAATATCAAGCAAGTGTCCCCAACCTAAGCAAGCCAAAGGCAACAGCGGCAAGGAACCAAAACTCCAACAAATGGAGAAAAAAACCTCGGGAGAAACCAGGCTTATGTCGGGGGGCCAGTTCTCCTCTGGCCAACAGTGAACACTTGTCCGATACCCAGGCAGAGTTACGGGTCATTAAACCGATTTGGAATCGCAACAGTCAAAATATTTAATCTAGTTCCATCTAGTTTAAGATCTTTTTGATCACGCCGGTATGGGACGGTTTGTTTGGATATGTGCCACTGGCTGATGAGTCGGTAAGGTCTTAACAAAGGATGAGCTAGTTAACACAGTCTCCGCCGACACCACAGGGCCACATCGCTGCCGCAAACAGGCACAGGTTCCCCGTCCGACCCGGACACGGCCCAGATCCAGCCAATCACGTTAATTGGTAAACCTCGGGATAAGCAGAGAGACAAAAAATTAGCGTAGACGCCATTCTTCTTCTGATGTACTGAGTACATCTGGTGTTATAGGAAGTGTTCCCGGTTCCGGCTGACCTGATCTATGCAGCCTAACAATCCTTTAACGGATATGAAGACAAAAGTTTATAGTGCGTCATGTGTATGCCAGGTTGAATAGATGCGTTTTTAGTCTAGATTTAAACTGACAGAGTGTGTCTGCTTCCCGAACAATGCTAGGAAGATTGTTCCAGAGTTTAGGTGCCAAATAGGAAAAGGATCTACCGCCTGCGGTTGATTTTGATATTCTAGGGATTAACAACTGGCCAGAATTCTGAGATCGTAATAGACGCGGAGGACTATAATGCATTAAGAGCTCACTCAGGTACTGAGGAGCTAAGCCATTTAGTGCTTTCTAAGTAATTAGCAAGATTTTAAAATCTATACGATGTTTAATAGGGAGCCAGTGCAGTTTTGACAGAACCGGGCTAATATGTTCATATTTCCTGGTTCTAGTAAGGACTCTAGCTGCTGCGTTTTGGACCAGCTGTAATTTGTTTATCACGCGAGCAGAGCAACCACCCAAAAGAGCGTTACAGTAATCTAGTCTCGAGGTCATAAACGCATGAACTAGCTGTTCCGCATTTGTCATTGAGAGCATATGTCGCAATTTAGATATATTTTTAAGATGGAAGAATGCGGTTTTACATATGCTAGAAATGTGGCTTTCAAATGAAAGATTGGTATCAAAGAGCACACCCAGGTTCCTAACTGACGAAGACGACTTAACAGAGCAGCCATCAAGTGTTAGACAGTATTCAAGTTTTTTATGTGCTAAAGTTTTTGGTCCAATAATTAGAATCTCTGTTTTTTCTGAATTTAGTAGTAGGAAATTACTAGTCATCCAATTTTTTATATCAGCTACGCATTCTGTTAATTTTGAGAATTGGTAGGTTTCATCAGGGCGCGAGGAAATATAGAGCTGAGTATCATCAGCGTAACAGTGAAAGCTAATGCCATGCTTCCTAATGACATCTCCCAAGGGTAGCATGTACAGAGTGAAAAGCAACGGTCCTAGAACTGAGCCTTGTGGTACTCCATATTTAACTTGTGATCGAAATGACATCTTTTCGTTTACTACTACAAACTGATAACGGTCAGATAAGTATGATTTGAACCATGCCAATGCAATTCCACTAATTCCAGCATAATTTTCTAGTCTATTCAAAAGAATATTGTGGTCAATAGTGTCAAAAGCAGCACTGAGGTCTAGTAACACTAATAGAGAGATACAACCATGATCTAATGATAAGAGCAAATCATTCGTAACTCTAATGAGAGCAGTCTCCGTACTATGGTACGGTCTAAATCCTGACTGGAAATCCTCACAGATACCATTTCTTTCCAAGTAGGAACTAAGCTGAGATGATACTGCCTTTTCTAGTGTTTTTGACAGAAAAGGTAGATTGGAAATCGGTCTGTAATTGACTAATTCACCAGGATCAAGTTGTGGTTTTTTAATAAGAGGTTTGATAATAGCCTGCTTAAAATTTTTCGGTACGTAACCTAGTGATAAAGATGAATTAATGATCTTAAGAAGAGGATCTATGACCTCTGGAAGCATCTCTTTCAATAGCTTAGTCGGTATAGGGTCTAACATACATGTTGTAGATTTTGATGATTTAACAAGTTTAGACAATTCTTCCTTTCCTATAGCAGCGAATGAATGGAATTTTTCCTCAGGGATACAACAACCCACTGTCAGATGTGATACTGTAGTAGACAGTTGCATGGCTATAATTTTCTCTCTAATGTTGTCAATCTTGCAAGTAAAGAAGTTCATAAAGTCATTACTGCTGTGCTGTTTGGAAACATTAGAAGTTGAGGCTGTATTTCTTGTTAATTTAGCCACTGTATTAAATAAATACTTAGGGTTGTGTTTATTTTCTTCTAAAAGATTTGAAAAATAAGCAGATCTAGCGGTTTTTACAGCCTTTCTGTACTCCATCATTTTCTCTCTCCATGAAATCCGAAAAACTTCTAGTTTTGAATTCTTCCAGCTGCGCTCCAGTTTTCTGGCTGCTCTCTTAAGGGCCCGAGTGTGCTCGTTATACCATGGCGTTGGACTAATATCCTTATTCTTTTTTAAGCGCAAAGGAGCGACAGAGTCTAGAGTGTTCGAAAAGAGAGCGTCAATAGTTTCTGTTGCAACATCGAGTTCTTCTAAGCTGTCTGGTTTGCTAAGTTGATGAAACTGATCAGGAAGATTATTTATAAAGCAATTTTTAGTGGTAGAAGTGATGGTTCTAACATATTTATGGCAGACAGGCGGTTTTCCAGCCTTGGATAAATGTAGCACGCATGAGACTAGATAATGATCTGAGACGTTATTAGCATATTGAATGCATTTTGCACAATGCTTGCTCACAGTCGCAGTTTTATTTCCGTTGTCATCGTAAGTAACAGCAAATCCAAAATGTTCCCACACATCGGATTTGAACGACACGGGTGCATCAGTCAACTCCGGGCAACCTTCATTGGGAGCCGTTCACATATCGCACCTAAAAAAGCGTGTTTCGCTTGCCGTGCACCAACATAGGAAATAATGAATATGCGCGTGCAAAGACGCGATATGTGAACGGCCCGTTACTCCACTATTACTGTATATATGTATGTTCGCGCGAAACTGTCTGAATACGGGGCTACATTGCGCATGCGTGACGCACACGCGAACCAAACCGAGACAAGCGAACCGAACGGTTCGAATGTTTTTTTCAAGTACCGTGCCACCCCTACTAGGTGAAAAACAAACAAATTGTATTATTTAATGAATCCTGATATTGGCTTCTGTGCACTGCGCGCATTCACGACAGTCTACTGGCACAGGAGGTCACTCTGACTTGCCTAGAAATCATGGAAACACCAAAGATTTAATATATTACATGTTTTATTAGACAGGGGAAGGTCTGATTTTGATACATTTATTGACAGAAAACTAATTATTATAAGATAGCTCAACGCGTAGCCTTTTTGTTTAAATCAAATTTTCCATGCCTCAAACAAAACCGCTATTTTTTCAAGTTACATTAGCTAACATAGCAAAATCAGATGCAACTTTATTTTTAGGAACAGTAATATAGAATTTTCTCCATCATACAATGTTTTAAAATTACTTACATGCCATTTATCAACACAAGTCATCCAGCATACAGCCGCTGAGTATTGTTATGACATCATTTTCAACACACTCAAATGTTTCTAATATGATAAACAGAGCAGCGTTACCTCATACTCATGACTAGAAAAAGCGGAAGCGGCGCCGGCGACTGTGTCATAATAAAAGTCCTGCTACTCGCGAGGCGTGTCACGTTCGTCCCTCATTAACAATCACTCCAGCGTCTCGTTCAGCTCCACAACACTCGGTTCTGCTTTATACTACAGTAACATTAATAATCACATCCATGAACATGATTTCTACCCGACTCCCATCCTGATTCTTTTCCACCGGCTGTGAGGAGAAGACCACATGTCCCAAGATTCCTCGCTCAAACTTGGCGTCATCAAGCTACGCCTTTGTTTTGAACAGGCGACATATTGCTACATACTGCACTTGTAATAAAAATGCAATGTTTAGGAAAGTGCTGTGCTGTGAGTTTCTGTGCTATCTAGTGGTTTAAAAGAAAAATCTAATCAAATGCAACTTTTACTCCAGTGCATCTTTAGCCCCACAGCTCAAATTTGGCATTACAGATTCACTGTGAATCCTATTCAGGCTCAGTGAGAATATGTGGAATATGTTGGAGCCAGTAGAGAAGATTCATGCTCTCATTGATCCTGCAGTCACACACTCTCAGCACTGAGGTACTGGATCTGTATTCTGGCTGCCTGTGAGTGACACATCCTGCAGAAAAAGAGAGAGTCTCAACCCTGTCTGCAAGGCAAAGTGCTGCAGGCATTCTGCGGCTCTGGGTCTGACTGATGAAAGGCGATGAGTAGATTTTGAGAGTTTTGACGACACCACAGCAGGACCGGAAAACATTAACCAATCATTTCAGCCTAACTCTGAAGATTCTTGGCAAACAGGTTGGGCTGATGGGGCAATCTTCACAGGTGCCAACGACCCATAATGGAGGCGTTGTTCCCTTTGGACATTTTTGGTGCCTTTTAATCTGAACCAAAGTGAACTGAATTTGACACTACTTTTGGTCTTGTGATGAAAATTCACTGAGCAGTTATTGCACGTCAGTGTTCAGAATATCAGCTCAAATCCCTTACATTACCATTACACCCTTCACATACCAGCCATGTTCCAACTAGGAATAGTTTGGAAAAGTTTCAACTCTGTCATTATTTACACACCTTTTTCAGTGGAACAGAATAGGAGAATATCGATCATCATGGAGCTTGTTTCATACATCGGCAGTGATAAGCAGTGGCGTCCATGTGGGAATTTTTCAGGGAGACGTATGAGTACATTAATATTTGTGTGCATGATAGTGGTGTGACGAAGACTGTGCCAATTTGAAAGCTCATTCAAATGTTGTTGTATCCTTCATTTCCTGTGCCATGAAGTCTCCATACATCATTAAGGATGACTTATGTAAGAAAAGTAACCATAAAAAAAATACTTTTATTCTTTGTACTGTGTAAAATACTATAATTTCTTTCTTACATTGCAATCTAACAGTTACTTAAATGAAACCTCCTCGATGATGTATGCAACCTTCAAATGTGACCTCCGGAGGACTCTTCGAAATGAGATGCAGCTAATGAGTGGATCCAGCCTAGCTTATCCCAAGATTCATTGTGCACCTGTTACATGTGTTTTCTGTTTTCTTGTTTCACATGTGCTCTTTGTTTTGATTTTTTCCCGCCACTCCTTTGTCTTCATCATTATCAGCTGTGTCTTGTTAATTACCCTGTTCCTCCCATTGTTTGATCTTGTATATATGTTTTCCCTCAGTCCCGGTCCGTTCTCGTTTATGTATAGTCCTGTTTTGTTATCCATTTATCTCCTGCATCGGCATTAAAACATCTGCATTAAAAGACTTTATTATATTACCTCTTGGATCACTTGGAAACACGACACGTTAAATACGTATCCACGTAATTAAGTGGATTACACTTAATTATATTAGATTTCAACTTTCAACTTTTTTTTTAAACATAATATAAATGAAAAACAAACCAACAAAAAACGGGTAAAATGTTGACATATCTCCAGGAAAGGGTTTAGATGATCTAACATCTACTGACCTCATACACCAAATTATACCAAAAATGTTTATGCTTACACTTTATTTTAAGGAGTCAGTATTACAGTGTAATTATACATTTAATTACAGAGTAATAGCAATTAACTACATGTACTTACTATAGGGTTAGGGTTAGGATAAGGGTTTGGTTTAGAGTTAATTGCATGTAATTATGCATAATTTCTAGTAATTACTATAGTAAATACATGAAACATATGTAACAATGACACTGTAAAATAAAGTGTTACCATTTTTATTTATACCTTTCACTTGTGAGAAAATGGGGTGCAGCCATTATCACATGAATACAACAAAAACAGTATTTAATCAATAAATTGTTGCAGGAAATCCCAGGAGATTTAATACACAACCACGTTAAACACAAATGACACAGAACAATAAACAGAACTAAGGGTTTAAACACACGGAGAGATTAATCAAGATAAAACAGAACAAGTGTAGTGCAACCAAGGAGACTAACTCGGAACATCACCCGCACCCACCCACCAGTCAAGATCCACACAGCGTGAAGTCAGAGGAGGAGCCAAGGGACTGAAGGGAAATAGTTGAGGTGGGGTAGAGGAGTTGGTGGAGGGAGGCTGGGCAGGATCACTGGAGACACAGGAGACTTGGAGCTGGGCAAGACCAGTGGAGACACAGGGAAATATCATCCCCCAATTCCTCATAAAATGCAGAGGGCAGCTTCACCTCACCCTCAGCGACAGGAGCGACTACACAAACAGTGATGGATGGTGTAGCTGGCTCACGCACCTGGTCAGACATTCCATTGGGCTCGGGCTCCGGGGCGATGATAGGCTCAGTCTTAGTTCCTATACTGACGCTGGCATTGCAGCAGGCTTGGGGTCCATGTCTGCGGTGGGCTCTGGCGTACGCTCCGTGTAGCATTAAGGAGGAGACTGACTGGCTGGGCAGATGGAGAAATCCGAACCAATGTCCACCAGCACCCAATCCACAAACATGGCAACATTTCCCAGAGGATCATCACCAGGCAGGCTTGTCTCTTTCAGGCCGATCCTGAAAAGCGCATACACAGAGTGTATATTCAGGAAAGTTTGTGAGGCACGTCTGGTCAAAAAAATTCTTTGTGTGGTCCTCAAGGCTTCATTGCTCCTGGTCCAGGCAGAGCAGCTGGACAGCCGACAAGTCCATAATTTAAAAAAAAATGAATAAATAATCAAATCTTGGTTCACTGTTCTTTAAGCAAACAGGTTGCAACAATAATCGCACGGCTCAGGTAACACTTTCTTTTACAGTGTCATTGTAACACATGTTAAATGTCGTTACTGTAGTAATAACTAGAATAATCAATTTTAATTTCAATTTTAATAATCAATTAGTAAATGTGAAATTAACATTAACAAAGATTAATAAATGCTGTAGAAGTGCAGTTCATTCTCAGTTCATGTTAACTAATGAACCTTATTGTAAAGTGTCACCAAAAGAATTTCCTTTTGAATATATTTTAATATGTAGTTTATTCCTGTGAGCAAAACTGAATTCTCAGCATCATAACTCCAGTTTTCAGTGTCACATTATTCCTCAGAAATCATTCTGATGTGATGATTTGATGCTCACGACACATTTCTCATTATCAATTCATTGCTTAAACAATGCAGGTAGTGCACAAAAACAATTCTCTCATTCTTACGCAACTCTAGCGCAATTCATTCTTCGTGTCAGCGTGCACCTTACATCCCAAAGAAGCTTAACTGATGGTGAGTTTGCAGACAAATGTCGCAGCACTGTGCTAGAGAATTACAAGACGCTAGAGCAGATCTAGTTATGCGCTGATGGATTTTCCAGTGGCAGATGTGGACTGGCACAGGTGCCCATCCCATGTGTGACAAAAGCTGAATATGTCTCACTTTGACCTCTAAGGGTTTTCTTCTCTTTTTTTTTTTCATGTAACCCACAGTACCAGCTCTGGTGTTTTTGTTGAACAAATGACCAGATTACATAATCAGCCCGCCTTCTTTAGCAGAGCCTGGCAGGTGCTGTTTACATGTAACTGTGAGCGCCACATTAAACTGAAAAGTGCTTTATAGTCATCATTGCAGCAGCAATGTCGGGGGCGAGCAATCTGTCATACTCAATCTGCAGAGCAACAGAGCGGGACAAGAGCACTGAAGCTCCATGGTTGTTATCCCTCCATGCTGGTGTCTTCCCAGGTGGTTGCCACAAATCCCTTCAGAAGTTTTACACTCACAGTATACCAGTGCTTAAAGGTTTTTTTTTTTTATGCACTGACTATTTGATACTCAGACTGCCACCCTTGTGAAAAAGAAGTAAATTTTTGCAGACTTGTAAAAAGAGTACTTATTAGAGAAATAAGAATTATGTGTCATCTGAATGTTTTTTTTTTTTTTTTTTGGACACTTGAGTGCATGCTGATAATAATTAAATGAAAATGCATTTGTAACAGTTGTGTTCTGTTTAGTTTCATTATCATGGACATTTAGTTTGTTGTCATTCTCATCATGTGTTCCTCATTGTTAGTTGATTGGTATCAGCTGTGTTCTGTTATTATCTACGTTTGCTGTCCGATCACCAATCACATGTATTTAAATATATATGCAATTACACATTTGTAATGAAGAAGCTGTAGTTTGGGGCATTTAAAATATATTTACTTTATATGTAATACTAAATAACACACAACAGTTACAATTATAATGAAGAACTTTAGTATGTGGTTTAGTCAACACATCAAACTAAATGGACTTCTTTAAAGCATGACAAAAGATTATTAAAACAGAATGATTTTAAATGCACTTTAAAGTAAAACTTTTAATGGACATTATTACAAAATGCAATTTTTGTACTTAAGTGTGTAAGAAGCAAAGTCAGGAAAGTGATAATATAATATTTATTTCATTAAAATTATATTATCTGCAATTACATTTTTGAAAGTATATTTTTATAATTTGAAGAACACTCAATATATTTAATTGCACTTCTTTTTCTCAAGGACAAGGAATTTAATAAGGTCAAACAACTTCAGAATAATGTAGTTAGACACATGTTTTTGGTTGCCTTGTGACTCAGAACTGTTCTTAAAGTAGTAGCATCTGTAACCCCTGCTCTCAGGTCCTACTCGCCCCGCTCTGCACGGACCTTGAACCCGGGTCTCCAGCATGGGAATCGGATGCTCTAACAAGGAGGCTACAACCGACTATCGGATGCAACAGAGTTCTCTCTTAAAAAAAAAAATAATAAAAAATAAAAAAGTCGAAAAATCTTCCAAAGTTGTAAATTATATCATAACATTTGGCAACTCTATTTAGGAGGTAACAATCTATTCATTGTTATTATTTTTTTTCTCTCTTGCCATCATCAGTTAAGCAATAAATCAAACACTATCTCATGCTGTGCAAATCATGACAATTTGTACCAGACTCTGAGTATTATCTAAATCACAAAAAAGAGGTTGGTTGTTATCAGAATATGTCAGATCATATCAAAATTAAGTAAAACTCATAATTTCGTAGGGTTAGTAGGGTCCCTATAAGTGCTCACTGCTCCCTAAATACGCAGGGGTTATTTATAGAAGCTTACTTCAGATGACAAAATTTGTACATGTGGACTACCCTGCCATTTCATCAGCCACAGACAAGTCTAAATCACACAGATTAAGAGCTTTGAGTAGGATGACATAATGGACTCATGTATATAAATATAAACAACAGTAGTTTCATATATATAAATATATATTTAATACATCCAGATGTGTTAATACAAAGATATATTTAATATAAATTGTACAATTTAAGGTAGTCAAATGCCATATGTTTAGATTAATAAATGATCGTTTAAATGTTTAATATGAAAATAAATGATTTCTCAACCTATGATAATGACATTGTAATGCCCACATAACTGCATCTGCTCATCACACATCTGCCTAATCATTCCTGAGGTGATTTAAACTGAATATAAATGAGGTCTATCTTTTTTCCCACCACATTTATTTTCACCTCAATTTGCGAAGTTTGTAGACACATTGCTGAGTAAATGTAGGACAGAACAAATGGTTAATCTTAAACAAAACAGGGTTAATCTTACCTGGCAGGCCGGGTTGCTGATTTAATCTAACAGGCTAGTTTACACATTTAATCCAGATTGCAGCTCAGCTTTGTCAGGGGTTGGCTTGCAGCATGCACAACAAGACGCAGGAGTAGCAAAGCAAACAACCTTTATTTAGAATACTTAATACTAAGGAGATCACAGGAGAAACATAGAAGAAATAGCAAATCAAAATAATAAATAAATGAGAATAAAACAAAGAACTGATCTGAAACGGGATTATATATACATGGCAAACATAACGATAGACAGGTGATGATCGGAACTAGCTATATAAACAAACAAGGACATAATCAGTAACTATGGAAACATAAACTAAACAGAGCAGGGTTAATCTTACCTGGCAGGCCACAGAGGCGGTAGAGGAAAACCCATGGCGGAGCTGAGCCTTTACTGACAGTATGGGTGGAGCCTGGAGACTGAATGATGGAGGTGGAGCCGAGGGAGGAGGAGACCCAGATGAAGCCGAAAACAAAGAGACCAGGGAAATGAAGGATCTGGAGACCAAGGAGGAGCCGGCAGAGGTGCAGCCAACATGATGAAGGACTAAGGTAGAGCTGGTGGTAGTGAGGAGTGAGGATTGAGGAGGAGCCCGCCGAAGGGGTGGAGGGACAAGTCACAGCCAAAAGCCTGAAAGTCCGTGTTGTAGGTAGAATAATTACTGACCAAGGTGAAGCTGGAGGGATAAGGGAACCCATTGGAGCTGGAATAACGATGGTGCCAGGTGGAACCGAGGGAGAAAGGAGCCTACAGCCAGAGGTGGAGTAATGGGTTTGGTAGCCCTAAGTAGAGCCAAGGGATCCACGCACCAATTCTCCATCCCATACCGGTGTGATCATAAGATCTTAAACTAGATGAAACTAGATTAAATATTTTGACTGTTGCGATTCCAAATCGGTTTAATGACCTGTAACTCTGCCTGAGTATCGGACAAGTGTTCACTGTTGGCCAGAGGAGAACTGGCCCCCCGACTAAGTCTGGTTTCTCCCGAGGTTTTTTTCTCCATTTGTTGGAGTTTTGGTTCCTTGCCGCTGTTGCCTTTGGCTTGCTTAAATTGGGGACACTTGTTTGAAATTCAGCAGTGTTTTTGATATGCCTGCATTGGCGCCGTTGTATGTGAACTGAGCTGAGCCGGACGATTACGTCACTGTTTTCTGCAGTGCTGATATACCTAAATTAACTAGACCAATAACTACTGATATTTGCAACGGAATGAATCAATAATATATAGAATAAGCTGCACAATGACACCATTTAATGTAAAGCTGCTTTGCCACAATTTGCATTGTAAAAAGCGCTATATAAATAAAGATGACTTGACTTGACTTGACCAAGGCGGAGCTGGAGACTGGAAGGCCGGAGGCGGATCTGAACAGCAGAGTGGAGCCACCAAAAGTAGGAACCAAGGAGCTGAACGGAGCCAGTAGAGGCGGGGCAGAGAAACTGGATGGGTCTGGCAGAGGAGGTGGGAGAGAGAAGGCTGGGTGGGACCATAAGCAACAAAGAAGGCTTGGAACTGGACGAAACCATAAGCGATGATTTGTATTATATTTTCCAACTCCTCAAACCATTGTATATGGACCTGCCACAGCCCACTCTCAGAGATGGGGGTATGGGCAGGACACCATTCCATGTCGTTTTAGTCCACTAAGACACCCTCGTTGTTGGACTTTGGTACCAGCACATGCACCTGTTCAGACTCTCTGTGGGGCTCGGGATCCAGAAAGAAAACGACCTTCGTAATAGGCTCTATCACTGTCTTCATGGCGGGCTTAGGTTTGGACTCTGCAATGGACACATGCTCTTGAACAGCTTAAGCTTTCATTTCCTACTAAAGCAATGAAGTGTTTGACTCTAAGCGCATTGCAGGCTGGTGGGAGTGGCCTTGGATGGCAATATGCCCAGTGCATTATGAGTGTTGAAGTACATAGTTGGCAAAAGGGAAGACAACTGGCTTTTTTATTTGTTTTTTCTAGTCAGGTTGCACCAATTTCAATACCCCAAAACACTGCTGTCGTGTAAATAAATGGCCAAAATGCATAGAAAGTTTTGCGTTTTTACCTGAAAATGATTGTCATGTGAACAGCCCACTAGCTTCTTTCCTTTGTTACTAATATTCAGCACCCGTGCCTTGAGTTCCTCATTTACTTTTGTATGTAATGGCATTGGTAGTTCATTGGCGAGTATTGTCTTTACGTTTGCATGTAAAGCTATTTCTTTTTCTCTGATTGGATGACTTTCTTTCTTTTGTTTTTTAATAAATAAATGTTGCCATTAGATCCTCTGCTCATATTCCTTTGCCTGCTCAGCACTGACATTTATTATCTTAGTAACTTATCCCATATTATCTTTTTTTGTCGCCACACAAGTTTAGACTTTCTTTGTAACTTGAATACAGAAGGCGGTCTGGCAGAAGCAAGATATTTTATTTCATAACTTGTTAAATATGGATATTTTCACATAAACACACCTAGAATGGCTTGAGGGTGAGTAAAGCTTGTGCTTATTTTAATTTGAAAGTAAACTAATCCTTTAATACTTATACTAAAAACGTGACAAATTTGATCTGTAGAGGCACAGAGTAGCCTCAGATCTGATGTCAGTTCTAGTATACTTCACTCCGTCTCTTGTAAACATACAAATCACAGCACAGTTTCAAAACAATGAAGTGAAACAGTGACTCAGCCTATTTGTCTCAATAGGTGGCCTCACCGGTTAATGTGAAGAGACACTTCAACAGAAACAACAGTTCCATTTACCTTGATAAAACAAGATTTGTAAATATATTCTTCAGGCACGAGTCTCCACTCTGAATAATGGCTGGTATTATTCAGGCTTTTGTGAAATCTCCGCTTTTTCATTCTGTCACCAACCTCGGCTTATACAAAAAAAAAAAAAAAATTTTAGTAGTAGTTATGCATGTTTAATAAGCTATAATGCTCTCATTTAACCACAACACATGTTGCTCCATAAAGGTATTACATTCTGTGCTTACTCTCTGTAAACCACTTGTAAAATATGAAGAACATAAATAAAACATGACTGTATTTCGTTTGTATTCAAGTTACTAGATGGTTTTCTAGATGTGATGCTCATTTCCTAAATATATGTGTGTTGCGAATGTTATTTGATTTGCATATAAACACTAAGAGACTTAAAATATGAGCATCTGCAACATAAAGGCATATCAGCATAAATTCTGGAGCGCTGTGCTGTTCATTTTGTCCAAGAATTGGCCGCTTCAACAAGAAGAGCATCCAACCACAGTTCATTTTTGCTAAGCAGTGCAATTGTGCAACAGGACCGTCCATGAAAGTTTAGTGAACTAGAGGGCAATGCATGCCGTTTATAGGTCAATAATCGAGTTTGTACGCACTGACATCCTAATAATATGCAAAATGCCATGCCGAGACGTGAGGTACACATTTATTTGTATTGTCAATGACATGACAATTATTTCAAAAGATATTCATGCAAAGCATGTTTGCTTCCTCCTCATTTGCTGCTAATTTGAAAGGGAGATTAAAAATGAGAGTCTAATCCAAGAGCTCATTAAAAGTACATATTGATTTCAAGAGTAGGTCAGTGGATTGCGGGTGGCATTATAATCTCACATTCAAACGTATATTACATATAATGTGCAGCATTGTGAATACTTGTCACGCAGTGAGTCAGCAGCGTTAAAATAGTGATAACACCGCACATGAATTTGATTACACGATAATGACCACACGTTCACGCCTCCAGGTTGTACAACCGCCAACACCTAACGCCCAGACATGTGTTGTGTGGGACGTCAGCGCCCGTGTTACTCAATATCCCCACCAACATTGTATAACAACAAGCTGTTAGGGCCATTGTAAGAGTGTGGAGAAGCCATAAGATGAGCATTTGATTAACCAGCACAACTGAGCAACACTTTTGAAAACATGCATGTAGCAGTTGCCATGAAGGAATGCTGAAAACACGTGTTTCACAGTGAACCGCCAGGGGCCTGAGCCATTACCGGCAGAGGTCTTGTGTAACAGACTACGATAAATTATGAAAGCGGGGGTGGGAACCAAATGAACATACAAGCATGGACTGAGAAAAAGAAAAACAGATATGACATGAAGGTATCTGAAAACAGTTATTGTGTCATAATAATGAATTATAAACAAGATGTTGACATTTTTTGAAGAAAAAATGGTGCAAAACTTGCTGTCAGGATATTGGAGTTTGCATTTATAGACTAGACAAGTCAAAAGAGCCTATCCATATCTCGCGATATTTTGGTACTGATGGATGTTAGGGAATTTGGGGTATTTTGTAGGTGTTTATTATACAGCCCTCTGGAATACTTGATTCTGATTGATCAATAGCGACGTGTCAATAGCAACACTGAATAACATACTACCCATCCAGGTCTCCGAAGCCTGTGCATATTTCATGCCTTTGGTATCCCACCGCGGACTCGCAATCGCAGCTGCTACCATCTTGAGCTTCTGTTACAATTATTTATTGTATTGGAGATTACATTTGAGGACTTATAGAATAGTGTTTCTGTGTTCATCTTCTTGCCTAGATATATTGATATAGAAACATTGAGAGATATTTTCCTTATAATTATTTATGTGGTGAAAAGCTGCATAATAGCCTAAGTGCTAAACCAGTGGTTCTGAACCTGGGTTCGATCGAACCCCAGGGGTTCGGTGAGTCAGTCTCAGGGGTTCGGCGGAGGTCAAGACACACACCCGACTCATATGATTCGTGATGACACGCCCCGCTTTTTCCTATAAGAAGTGTTCGGTGAATGCGCATATGAAACTGGTGAGGTTCAGTACCTCCAACAAGGTTAAGAGCCACTGTGCTTTATCTTTATGTTAATCTGCTTTATCTGTTATAAGTTAAGCATTATATGCTATGCTTGACTTTATCTCTTAAATGTTCATCTAGTTTTAACTTGTTCAGTCATCTTGGCTAAAAGCCACTCACTTACTACTATTTAGCGTTTAGTGAGCCAATAAATATTGATTTTGCAACAAAAATCTATATTTTATGTCGTTATTTACTTGTGTGGGAAGTACCCATGTAGTAAGCAAGATAATATACGTCCATATAGTTGTTATCACAAAATAAACTCCTTCAGGGTGATACAAGACTTTGTGTCAGGGTCCTGATCACCCTGTCAGGGTTCATTCTGTGATAAAGTGTAAATCCCTAAAATCCCAGGTAATAACACCAAATTTGACACAATCCAAGTCAAAACCAATATCTATAGGTAAAATAGGCCTATATATATTAAACTTTTTTTCCATAACACCACAATTGTTTTATTAAAGTTTTACCTCTTAGTCGCCATCTCTTTTTGAAACCTGCTAGTTATTTGCGATATTATCATCTTTATGTGGGTTGTGCTTGAGCACGGCTCCTCATCGCTGATGAATTTAATGTTTGCTGTCAGTCACCACATCGGTGTGGATACTGTACTTCGGAATCACAGATTCTACGTCTTAGAGGTATGACCAAAATAAAAACTTTCACTGGAAAATGTCTGCCACTTTTGTTCTGACCAACTAAGAAAAAAGCGTTGCAATAAATCACCCTGCCAATGGAGATTAAATCTAATGATCACTTAGCTCACGTCAAACCATGCAAATTATTGTTATAATTTGTTCTCAAATGTTACCAACATCAGTATTGCGTGACTACGTGTATGTAGAATTTCTGTAGCCACTCTGCAGTCCGAAGTCTTTTGCTTTTGACTATGGATGAATCTCCATTTGTCACTGAAGATTGTCATATGGACCTTTCTGAATTAAAATCTGCCATCAAGTATATTGCTGTGAGAAAAGGCTATAAATGAACCAGCAGCATCCTCACATGATATAGCCTAGCTTTGACTGCTTCTTTACGTATACAGACGTGACGTAATGACGCAAAGATTGCACGCTGGAATTTCACGCGGAAACCCACCAGTACCACCCGAATTATAAAACATTATTACAAGCTTTCTGTTGTGAGTCAAGGTAAGGCAAGGAGATCGTTTTGAACACTGGCTGGTAATGTTCTTGCTCAAAAATTGATTTTGGATCATTTTGAACCAAAAAAGAAATTACACACTGCAGCTTTAAAATGAACAGAGAGCCTATATATTAAGACACCGCACGGATGTTTTCCCCCGACGTTTAACCAAACGTTCATTTACGACATAACAGATAATGTTTGCGTGAATACTTGCCAAGACAGATTTTCTGAAATAGCAGTTAGTTCAATGTATATCAGAATCGCGCACTGCATCTTTGTGCACGCACTTCCGATTTGTTTGTGAACACGAGTAAGATCGTTTTGCAACAGCTTGAGTTTAGAAAATGTCATCCACCTCTCAGAAAATGTGCAAATAAAGATATTTTTAGATGTTTAATTGCTATTTGGAGCATTGGGATTGATGAACTTATTTTTGTGAAAACCGTAATTTCGACCGAAATTAACCAACATTTTTCACTTGTTTTGCCTGTAGCTTGAAATTAGCCTGTGCGCATTCCGACTTGCGCCAGCATGTGTCACTGTTAAAATATCAAACTTAATAGCATTAAACAGTAAGGTCTTTATCTTTACTAAAGTAAAAAAATAACACCGTACCCTCTTTAAACACTCCCATTCAAAATATGCTGAGAACTAGAAGTCCTCTGGCCAAACGTTGGAATTGTTAACTTGCAACCCTGCATTTATTATTGGTGCTTGCCATTGGCAAGCATCAATCTTACTCTTCTGCATACTTATTATTCTTATTCCGCCACAAACTTCGGCGCGTAACTCGTCCCGCACCGTTTGTCCTAGACCCATGAATGAGGGGTCAAATCGACCGACTCATTGAGGAGAGGTGTGCTATGACTTTTATAAGCGATCGGACCGACAACGTTTGTACAGCGGACGAAAAAGCGGCGAAAAAAGTCCCATTGACTTTGCATTGAAAAAGAGATGAGATGGATTTAAATGAGTCAAAACATCATATAGACACGCGACTTTGGCATTTTTTATATGGGCACACACGCAGTCTATTATTTTAAGCCTGTTAACTGCCTAGCCATTCCCTAGCAACCATTTAGAGCACCCTAGCCACAAAAGTCCCATTGACTTCCATTGAAAAATAGATGAGGTGGATTTAAATGAATCAGAACATCATAGAGACACGTGAGCACGGCTCTTTTGATTTGGGCACACGTGCAGTCTATTAGTTTAAGCCTGTTAACTGCCTAGACACTCCCTAGCAACCATTTAGTGCCCCCTAGTAACCAAACCCAAAGAGGGATATTTTCAAAATCTGAACTTCATAGGGTTGGTTTTTCTCATTCATACTGGAAGGCAGCCTTTGGAGGATCATCACTGGCAGCTGCCTAGCCACTCCCTAGCAACCAAACAAAGTACCCTAGCAACTGTTTAACAAGACCTATATCTCTGGATCAGAACATCGTACAGACATGGTTGTTGGGACTTTTGTCTCATGCTAGCAAACTGGACTTCCAACATGCTACACATGCTAGCAGTGAATAGCTACATGCTAATACTCAATAGCTAAGTGCTAAAGTGGGCTGAGAACATGCCAAGAACTCTATAAAAATTCCATAGTAACTATCTGTGACTACTACCAACCGCCTAGTAACACCCTAGCAACCGAGGGCCGAATTTTGCCACTGCAAGCACCAATCACATTTTCTTCAGGAATTGTACATTCTAGTTTAAGTTGTTGTATTAGGTCAGCTGAATTTCTTTTTGAACTGTATACTTTTCGTGCCACACAACTGTTGCACAACGTTCTTCCCTTCTACACACCCCACCTTATATCTTTTTTATTTATTTATTACCATTGCCAGAAGCTCCCTTCTTTGCTTCCTCTGCCATTTCCTTCAGCGATTTCTTTAACTCCAACCCAGCGGTACCAATGTCTTTCAACAGACACTGTATTGGTTTCCCTACAAAACCTCGAAATGCGACCTTCACAAATGTTTGAATAGTTGTGTGTCATCGTTTCCACAAAAACATTTCCCAGCAGTGGGAACAATAATAAATATTTCTTGAACATTAAATCAGCATATTAGAGTGATTCAATATTTTCAGTACAAAAGTAGTGGAATACTTTGGAAAAAAGTTGAATGTGGCATCATAACACACACAGAAAAAGATAATGAAATCATTATAACGTTTTCAGTCATTTTTAGTTTTGTATTCTTGTCCTGTGTTCTTTCTAGCCATGGTTTTCCTGCATTCTAGTTCATCACTAGTTGTCATGATTTCTGATTAAAGAAATTGTTGTTTAGACCTGATGTTTCCTTAGCTGTGTTCGAAATCACCCTCTATACACTCATTCATTATTCCCTACATTAGTCCACTAATATTGTTCACTTGAGGGAGTGAATGAAAACGAGTGACAATGAATGTCGGTAGTTTGATTGACAGGCGATCTAACCAATCATAACCCCGAATCCGCCATTTTGTTCAACTAAGAAGTCAGGGGAGTTAGTAGTTAACTTGAACTTGAAAAATTGTGTGTACTCACATCTTTCCGTGCTTGAAACAACATTCCTTCTGTAAGGGTGGTTCACTTACATGGGTTCAGGCTGCAGGGTTGCCGAATGACTAAATAAACGTTATCAGCAAGATGGTAGAAAACTGTACATTTCTTGTATATTACCAGCCACTGCAACTTATACCAACGAAGGAAATAAGTGCAGTTATAATAGCTAAATATGTGGGAGAGTGTTGCCATAGTATGACAATATTACATTGCAATAAGTATCACATCAAAGTTTATGGTTACACTTAAAATGGTTACAAAATAGATGTATGAGATGATAAAAACTCGTACCCAGCATATGTAAAAAGTTACCTGAGAGATAGTTAGAAAGTGGGAAAGAGAAAGATAATGAGAGAGTGTCCAAGAAAAAGGGCAGAGAATCAAAGAGGAGATCAAGAGAGCAGAGAGTCAAAAGAGAAAGAGCAACAGTTACAATCTCGTTTTATCCCTTCCTTGACCATGTGACTGAAACCCAAATGTGAGACGTTCAAACTGACTAATCAGAAGTAAAACTTCCCCCACTGTACTGAAGGTGTGACAATGCAGACCCCCGATGCACACATATCTTGGCCTGCAGGCCTTGATCACTATCAGCACCTTTCTGTCTTCCAAATAGCACTTGTAGCATAAGAGAGGGGATTGAAACAGTAAAGCAAATGTCTTTGTTCATTTGAAAACATCTTTGGATATCTTCATCCCTACACATCTGATGATCATTCATGTTTATTTGATGCTATAAATGAACTAGTATGAAGAGATGTTGGTTCACGAGCCGCTTGAAGGAGCTCCAGCGATCTGTCACGACACATTAAAGAGACACTAGACGCTATTTATTGTTTCAATATTTTAAATATGAAACTGTTTCATATCAAAAGTAATCTGCTCTGTCTTGTCTGTCGACGTGTTGTCAGTGTCCTCTTTACTCCAGGATGTATTTTTCACTTCGTGAGAACATGATGTGTGGCGTGAGAGCGTATGGCTTGTCGGACATAGCAACAGTAACTAAAGGGGGCGGGTCTGACCATCTTCTGGTGAGATGCGGCAGTTCATTCAGTGCATAACCCTCACAGGGCATTATGGGTATTCTCTAGCCTTTGAGCATAGATTGGTTGTACACTCACTTTTGCTGTGCATTATGGGATTGAACGAGAGCGCTTGACAACATCCACTATGGTTTTGGACACCACTACAAATGGCTGTCCCCTCGAATAGTGCTATTAAGGGTTTAGGGAGTGATTTCAGACACAAACCTTGTGTATTTAAAGAATTAGTTCACCCGAAAATGAAAATTCTGTCATTAATTACTCACCCTCACGTCGTTCCACACCCGTCAGACCATAAAATTAAGGTTGAACCACTGCAGTCACGTCAACTGTTTTAACTAAGTCAGGATATACATGGCAAGAAAACAGAAACAGACCAGTACCAAACCATAATTTAAATGAACAACACATAATTCTGACAACATTATGTATAGTATTGTTCTCGATGCTTGAATGAAAAGTCATTATATCGGTCAGTCTGTGTCACGCATCTCTTCTGATGGATTTACCACGGCTGCCCTTCACGATTGTCAAATGAAGGAAACGTGTTGAATAAATGTAAAGTCATTGAACATTTTTATTTAATCTCACTGAATAAACGCAATACAAATGAACCTATTAATTCCATGTACTCCGTATTATGTGTAGCTGAAAGGATTCTTAATAAGGTTCATTCGTAAAATGTTCAGGTTTTAGATGCAATCATGGGATTCAGGGTCTGTGATATGTCTTACGACACAACTTGATATGAATGCCTACTAATGAGATCACACTGGCCAGGCAATGGTTGCAGGTATCATTCATGCACACAAAAAGTATAAAAAAAAGCATTATAAGTAAGCATATCAATAGAATTGCTCATGCCTAACTAACCCACGTATGAGAAAAAGTAAGTCATGCTTGACTTAATGATTTAAAGAGTGACTACAGGGAGCTTATGCGAACAGCTTTAGTTGACTATAGGTCATGACTTGTGGTGTGCAGACATCAATATTTGATGTAAACCACAGTCTGTGACATAAATGTCAACATCCACATGCCCCTCTGAGGAAGATATTTCACATTTTCTGGGCCTCTGCAAGTATATGAAAGACTGTGTTTTGTGGATTGTACTCAGAAAAATTGGTAATATTGAAGCTTCTTTATTGACGCCGCACTTCACATCAAAGAGCTCTGGATTCCTCATGCTTTAGAAATGTCATTTTGATTTCATCCAAGTATACTGCTCTCATGTTATTTTATCATAGGAATGGGAAACAAGATTCACAGGTGCACCATGATTCGAAGTTTATGAGAGAAACGGGATGTATGTTCAAAGCGCAAACGCTTTTGTCACGTCCGAATCTGTACAACAGTAGAAATAGATGTTTAAGTAGTTTAAGCTGTGTGTATTCTTGAGATGAAATAGTGCTATGGAGAATGCAGGTAATCTCTTGAAGTCTCATATTTCTGCAATGCGTTTCATCTGCCTTCCCACTTATTTTCCTTCAGTGATTTACTGAGCACAATCCTCTGGTTTCACAGCAAAGAAAAGTCTCAGCATGACTCTGGTAGCACCTTATAAAATATTTATAAAATTTCTGGGTTGCTTTGTTGGCCAATATTCTGACAACATTAGGACACTGTGAAGGGTTAGTTCACCCAAAATGTCAGTGCTGTCATTATTTTTCCACCATCCTGTCGATCTGAACCGTATGACTTCCTCTCTTCCGAGGAACAGAGCAAATTCACAATATCATATATTCAAAATGCGGTTTGTCTGGTTATAAGTCAAATGAAAACCAAACAGTAGGGTCCCAAAGATAAGATCCTATTCATTTTCTCCACAGGGAAGAGTGATTTCAAATGGTACTGTATAAACCTTTCAAGACAGCCTTACGGGGAGCTCAGAGATTAGACTAACAGGGATAGAAAAAAATCACTTTTATCATAGTTTTATATTGTATTTCATTGCTTGATGGGATGAATTTCTGAGTCAACTATCTTTTTCAAGCACTTTCTTGCCTTACTTTTCAAGTACTTTAAAGTACTTTCTTGGAGATGCTTTAAGAGGTTCACGACTTAAAGGTGTCATGATATGGAATTTTTTATTATTTTAATGTTATTTGAGGTTATTATTGAGATTATTTTCAATCCTCATTCTGACCCTCTGTCTGAAATGGTCTGTTTTTAAGGTTTTTAGGGCCTTGAAAAAATATGGTCATTGTCTCTATAATATATGCATGGAAAAGAGATATTTTGCTAATCTTCTCTTTGTGTTCCACAGGGAAAAAAAGAAAGTCATACAACCTGAGAATGCCTTCATCATTTACTAACCTCTCTTTGAGGAAGGATCCCAGAATTATACACAAATAAAACATTCAGCAAACTGCATATTCGACAGATGTGTCCAAATGCTGAGCAAACTAACATGATAGTGAGAGCTCAGTTCTCTGTCTTTAAAGGCAGAGAGTGATTAGAGTCGCAGAGACCATAATCCATTTCACAACCAAGGCCAAATATCACATGGCTTGTAGAAAGAGCAAAGTCGGGACGGCATGAACCCATCATTATAAATGTAAAAGAACATCAATATACTCTATCTCTATAAATCTCTCATTCTCTCTGTTTTCAAAAGGTCGCCAACTACATTGAAGCTATGCATGTATATATAGAGAGTCATGTGAAAAAGACTGGACAACCTATTGAATTCCATGGTTTTCCGTATCAGGACATAATAAACAAAATCATCCTTGTCCTTGGCAGGTCTTATAATTTGGAAAATAAAACCTCAGACAAATAACAGCATGACATATCACACCATGTCATTATTTATTTAACCAAAATACAGCTGAGATGGAAAAGCCATTGGTGACAAACTAACGACACCCTTCTAGTAATCATTTTCTGAATGACTTTATCAGTCTCTCACTTCATTCTAAAGGAATTGTGGCCCATTCGTCTTTACAATGTTGCTCCAGTTTATTGAGGTGTGTGGGCATTTGTCAATGTGCAGCTCTCGCCGCTGCTTTTCAGTCGAGATGAGGTTTGGAATTGACTGGGTCATTGCAAGACCTTTATTCTATACTTTCATAGTCTTGTGAATTTGCTGGTGAACTTTATCATGTAACATGAGTCTGATCTTGGGGTGAATTTGCTGGGACGTCCACTCCTGGGAAGATTTCACTCGTGAATAATCTTCCTCACTGTAGAATGGTGGACTTCAAATTGTTTGGAAATGGCTGTATAACTCTTTCCAGATGGATGGCAGCAACATTTGCTTCTCTAAGTTCATTGCTGATGTCTTTCCACTTTGGCACTGTTAACACTCCTGAATGCTCCAGACCAACAAACTGCCAAAACTTCTGCTTCCAGTTCAAGGGAAACACTGTGGGAACGCTTCTGCATGATTGCGTGTATGGAATCAGTCCAATGGTGTGATGGAACATCATTGCCCAGGAAACTATAAAGCATACCCAGACCAAACAGCTTGTTAGCTTCTTTGCCTTCAGCAAGCACTATATATGAATCATGTGTCCTATTTATTGTTGTCTCTCTCTTCATTCATCAGCACAGTTATATATTATGGTGTGCGAACAGCATTTTAGGACGTGTTTACCCTTGCCTTCGATATATTACTCTTCGTAGGAGGGCGCTCTGGCAAGTGTTCCTCGCAGTCGGGTCCTGAGGCACAGCGGCTACTCATGTCGTGAGGATCGCAAATGATCTGGGAGAGGGGTTTGAGAAGGGCCCATCTCTTTTCTCAGCCCTCACCTCCCAGGTCCAGTGTCGCACCTCAGGTTTTGGAAGCATGTTCTGCGGTTTCTTCCTCCCCGGTTGGGACACAGATGCTGCAATTATCTTGTTCTGAGGAACTGGATGTGGTCAGTATTGAAACAGCCACTTCAGTCTCCTGCGTCTGAGGAGCTAGTGGAGGTAATCACTCGTGCTGTTGCTAAATTAAATACTAAGATGTTAGGCAAAAAAGCAAGCTTGATGAACACTTTCTGCCTTCTTGTGTATTACCTCCACGTCGGTGCTTGCCGTTTTTTCCTAACCTCCACACTGAGGTGGTTTCATATCGTGTGTTTAGCTGGCAGGCATCTGTGTATTCTAACATTCATCGGTCTCAACAACATAGTTAACGTTTTATCGAAGTGATCACTCTTCCTGATGACCAAGTAATCAAAGGCATTTGATAAGTAGTGCCTCTCTTAATTTACTCTGAAGTTACTTACGCTCTTAATTCCTAAGGAAACAGCAAGATTGTTCTTAAGTTGTCATCCATGGCTTTTCCATTTTGGCCAAGTTTTTGTTAAACAAATCATGACACGATGTTCATTTGAGGTTATATTTTCCAAATTTAAGACCCGATGATTTTTTGATGTCCTGATATGGAAAACACACAAATGTCACACAGCAAATGTCTCACTTATATTGTGCAATACTTTGTCAACCCACTAGTGAGGAAATTTGACTGGTACTCACTAGTTAAAAGGCTTACAAATAAGCTACAAGCTGTTTTTAATTAAAATCTAGTGATGGTCATGTGTTTCTGTGATGGGCAGGTCTAGGAGTAAGAGCAAGGGTTGGGTTAAATGATAGAAAATATCATTGATCTGACATAAAATCATTGGAAGTTTATGCGATGTCCTCACTAAGATAACAAAACAAACCTGACTGTGTGTCTGTGTGTGTCTGTGTGTGTGTGTGTGTCCGTGTCCCAAACACACCAAACTTGGAGGCTAGTTGAAATCCAGTTGCAAGAGATTTATTAACAAGAAGGATTGGAAGAACAGCAGAAGATCACCAGTGGTGAGTATTCAGGCTAAGTAAACAATTCAAACAGAGATAGTGTCTCTTTTCACTTCAAATATAGCCATACAGGATTAACAGAAGAATTTTGTCATGACAACGTGATTCCTAAACATCATGGGATGTGATGAGTATAAACCGTTAAATAGCACTTTCCCCGTAATTGGACAGTTAGAAACATCAGACTTTTGATAGGAAATAAATAGAACTTAAAGGGGTGGTTGATCAGCTATTTGGAAGGCTTGATTGTGTTTATGGGGTGCACTGGAATGTCTTAATGCTTTGTTTTGTTTAAAAAAATAAAATAAAAAAAAGGTTTAACATGGTCACAA
This sequence comes from Opsariichthys bidens, assembly GCA_037194245.1. Taxonomy (NCBI): domain Eukaryota; kingdom Metazoa; phylum Chordata; class Actinopteri; order Cypriniformes; family Xenocyprididae; genus Opsariichthys; species Opsariichthys bidens. The sequence continues at coordinate 7,216,025 of CM074277.1, read as the reverse complement.
TCACGTTAATTTGGACTGGTTAGGTTTTTTCATTGTCTGTTTTACCTCTGTTTTGATAGTACGCTGCTCTCAAAAGATGAATTGTTGGATTTACTTAAAAAAGCAGTGTCAAGCGGGTTCAACTTTATTGAGTAATGTGTACAAATAACAATTTAGTTGTATGAACATAATAATTCAAGTAAAGCTGACAAAAGTTCTTTGAGTAAATACAAATCACTTGAATTTGTAACTGTTACAGAATATTTATAAGTGCAGCTTACTTAAAGGGACAGTTCACCCAAAAATGAAAATTATGATTTACTCACCCTCACGCCATCCTAGGTGTATATAATTATCTTCTCTCAGATTAACAGAATCAGATATGTTTAAAAATATCCTTAGTCCTCCAAGGTTTATAATTTTGAAGACCGATATGCATCCATTCATTAAAAAAAAAATGAATCCTTACAACTCCAGGGGGGTTAAAAAGGCCTTCTGAAGTGAATCAATGCGTTTGTATAATCAAAGTAAAATAACGAAAAATATTAAGTACAATAAACTTATAAATAAATTAACAAGCTTCCGGCTTGACAGCCATACACATTCGATGTATGTCCAAATAGCGTTTACTTGCACATTGTAGTACACAATGTCATGACATGCTACGCATTATATCTTAGGATATAGCGTACTACATCATGGTGTAGTGTAGAACCTCATGTCATTGTGTACTACGTCATGTAAGTCACAGGTTTTTTTAGACATAAGTCAGATGTGTATGGCTGTTGTGCCGGAAGCTCGTTGTTTTACTTTATAAAGTTTTAAATAAGGATATTTGTCTTAAACATTGAAAAGCCTTTATTAACCCCCTGGAGTCTTATGGAGTAATTTTTTATTTTTTTTTGATTCTTCGAAATATGGGCAGCCATTCACTACCAATATAAACATTGGAATACTAAGGATATTTCTAAAAATATCTCTGATTGTTTTCATTTGAAAGAAGGTCATGTACACATAGGTGTAACGCCTGGCTGGCTGACCGGGGCGATGATGGTGCGACCGAGGATGACAGGGAGGTTGTGAGGAGGGAAGAGTCCGATGACGCCAAAGGGGTGATGGGGGGAGGCGTAGCCGCAGTCCCGGAGGTCCGAAGCAGCCCAGGCGCTGGTGACAGGCTGACGGGACGAGGTGGCGACGTGGGCCTGGAGGCCTGAAGGGGAGCCAGGGACTCCGCCTCAAGCTGGGCTGGTGGATGGGAAGCCCGAGGTGCTGGAGAGGAGGCGCATGGAATGAGCGGCGGGGGCAGAGCCGAGGAGCTTGCCGACAGCAGGGGTACCGACGGATCCAGGGGACTGGCCGTAACCAGTGACAGGACCGGGAAAACAGGCAGGGAAACAGGTGGAAGGCTTCCGGACGGGACCAGAAGAGAAGATGAAGGCTGAAGGATGGGGATTTGGGTGGGGAAAGGATCCGCGGTCCACAGGTCTATTAGGCAGCGGGCCGCTCCTGGCTCTGAGATGGGCTCATCCACTCGCCTCATCAACGGGGTCCCGAAGTCATCCACTTCAGCTCCGATCTCGGAGCGCACCCCGGGCTGCCATGCTGAGGCTCATCCGTCCAGCACATCCAGACCCAGTAGTCCAGGTGCGGTCGAGCCTCCGGGCTCAGCAGGTATCGTAGAGCGGGTGAGTTAATTTTTAAAAATCTCGCGTTGAGAGGTCGGTGTTTCTGTAATGCCGGGATGCAGGAGACGCAGGTTTACAATAAACAAACAGGTTTATTCCAACAGATAACGATGAGCAAGCGACAGTGTGCACAGCACAAACAAACACCGACAAAGGAAGAACAGAACAGGAAGTATAAATACACAGACGGAACTAATAAACACAGGTGGAGGAAGTTAAACTAATCAGGGGCAAATGAAGACAGGTGCAGACATGAAAACTTAAACATGACAGGACTGAAACCCATGTGACAATAGGATGGGTTGAGGATGAGTAAATCATGGGGTAATTTTTTTGGGTGAACTATCCCTTTAATAAAGTTATGTTAAATTTATAAAAGTTTATTAAGGTGAAGACATTTATTGACTTAATTTACCTTTTAAAAAAAATTACTATTTGCTCTACAAAGAAACAACTCTGTTAAATTAATATAATGTAGTTCCATGAGATTTTAAGTACTGTGAACAAGGATGGTTTGAGTGCAACTAACAAAAGTGAAGTTCATTTTTTTGAGTGCGTTGTGAGCATCGCCTTTTTCTCTAACACATACACTCAAAACTCGCACGTTTTCTTCAACCAAGCTTGACACTATGTGCCCAAAAGCATTGCATCATATCTTTGTTGAGATCTCCAAATCTCTCTTGAAGAATACAGCCGTTTGCAGAACAGCAGCACCCTCAGGAACTAAAGGGTTATTTGATCTTGTTCTTTCTCAAACAACCTCGAGCAAATTCATATGTATATTGTAGAAGTTCATCTTAAGAGCCTCTCTCAAGAGCCAAGAATGAATCTTTGAATACAAATCAGCATCTTTTAAAAGACAAAACTGTCGCTTGAGTAGCTTATTTACCTATTAAAATTGCCAGTGCAGCTGCTAGGTGGAAGATGATTGGCAAAAAGTCGCAACAAACAGGAGCTCGTCCCAGTCTACCTATCAAGTTTAGGATGATTTTTGCTCAGGGGGGCATAAGTCTGCTGTGAATGAGAACACATCAGCATGGTGTTTGCAAAGAGGTGCATCTGTGTTCGCTGTGAGGTCTTAGTCACACACTTGTGACGCAGAGCGCTGATGATCGTGACAATGCGCACGCGACACCACAGGGCTGTTGTATGACACAGCTGAATGTCAGATCAATGCCGCTGCTAGGATGTCAGATGGAAGTCCATGGAGATGCTTTTCCAGAGCTACGTCACTAACTTTAGATGCTATGTGCTTAAAATGTATTTAAATACATGCAGGCTAATCTCAAGTAAACAATGGATATATTAAAGTAATAGTTGATTATGGAGGAGAACATTTTCAGTGAATAATGACTTAAATTTCTGTCTTTTCCACACACACAAGTCTACTGTATGTTTTCAGAAGATCACAAATAAAGCCATTTTTTGGGCAGTTTTCTTTTCTGCTAAACATATTGGTTCGTGCACGGCAGAAAAAAAAACTTTATTTTTTTTATAGAGAGTTTAAATGATCAATAATTATATCATAAATAAATGTGCAAATTATCCCTTGAACATAATACAGAAATGATTCACAAAGCGGAACAGAACTGAATGGGGGAAAAATAAAATATTTTTGCTAAGCTGTGCCATTGGGACTAATTCTTACACATGAATTACAATTAATTGTTGCTGCATTGTTTACACATTAACCAGTCTCTCTCAATTATGCAGTTTTGGCACAAGCTAAAAGACTTCGTGTCCTTTTTGTTTTTTGGAGGCTTTGGAGAATAAGCTGTGTGGAATACAAAGCTTAATGTAGCCACCTGGATCAAAAAAGAAACACGGGAGCGAGAGAGAAACTTGAATGTGTTTTCCAATTTGGGTGGAGTCAGGGGAGAGGTGGCAGCCTCCTGCTGCGTGTGTCTAAACGAACATAGAAAGTGTCACCAAACCTGTGACCCAAGCCGCCCCTCACAGTATTACTGCCAGCAACAGACCATTAACTCTCTGCCACCAATGCCGCAGGAGGAAGACAGTGGCCACATATAAACTAGGTGAGAAGAAAACAAGCCGTTCATAACGAATGTCAAGTTTCCAAAGAATCTATACCGTGCTAATTGTTTTTCGCAAAGACCCGCCCCCTTTAGTTACTGTTGCTATGTCCGAAAAATACATCCCAGAGCAAAGAGGACACTGACAACACTTCGACAGACATACGAACATTTCATATTTAAAATGTTGTAATTTTATAAAGAAGTTTAAACAATGAATAACGTATAGTGTCGTGACAGATCGCTGGAGCTCCTCGTGAACCAACATCTCTTCATACTAGTTCATTTATAGCATCAAATAAACATGAAGGAACATCAGAAGGAACGTTGTTTCAAGCCCGGAAAGTATGGCAGCATGATTGGTCAGATCACCTGTCAATCAAACTGCCAAAGGGTCAATTGTATATTTTCTATGGTGAATGTCATTTGCTTTTAGACAAACATAAACTGATTAGACCAATATAAAAACTCAAAAACACTGTCCTAGAGGAGCTCTGGCGAGAAGAGGCCACGATGGAGATGAATCCCTGTAGCCTGACGACGCTCACAGTAGATGACCGAGCCTCAGTGTGATGATTCTGAACTAAAACGAGAGGAGGCCTAACTACGCTCCAGGCATAGGAAACACAGTTCATCACTGCAGCTAAAGAGTCTCTCACCCCTCACTCTGGGTCTGGTCCCCAGCTTGGATACTATGTGAAATAAAAGATAGACTTCATTGAACTGTGGGTTTCTTTTTTTTCCCACAACTCTTTAATTCTGGTATCTACAGCATCGTCCTCCATTCTCTGGTTTGTTTTCTGTTCCCCATTACACTTATCTGGACTCTCTCACTCACCTTTCTGGCTCACCTCTTTTCAAAAGGACTCTCTCGTTCGTCATTCTGACTGTTGTTACCTGCCATGCAAACTCTGCCATTATATTATCATCCATTGACCTGCATACATGCACAGACCTGTGCTGTTGTTTAATAAAATGTCTGTTTGAGGGTGCGTTCACACTTGTCATGTTTGGTTCAATGAAAACGAACCCTGGTGCGATTGCTCAGTTAGTGCGGTTTGTTTGAACATATGTGAACGCTGCTATCCGAACCCCGGTGCGGACCAAGACCGCTAAAAAGATGGATCTCGGTCCTCTTCCAAACGAACTCTGGTGCGGTTCGATTGATATATGAACGCAACACGGACCAAAGACATGTAAACGAACCAAAAAGAGGACGTGATGTAACATGAAAATGAGTAGAGGGCAAATGTGGAGCAACGAGGAGGTAAAGCGCCTCATCAATGTTTGTTTCTGCGTACAACGGAGGAAATCCTGGTGCTGTTTTGAATGTTTTGAACATTTTATGAGCTCTTCGTGAGTTCTCAGCTGGTAAAAATAAAGCATATGGACACGCATAAAATGATGGCGTTTGATCCAGAACACAGCATTGTTTTGAATGTTCGGTAAACAAGCTCTGTCGCCAAATATACGTCATAAAAGCCAACCAATCAGGTTGTGACCGTGTCCCTATGCCTTTGGTTCGGTGACTTTAGATTCGCTGTTAAAAATGCCAGTGTGAACGCTAAGCGGACCAGGACTATGTGTTTTGCTTTTTTTTTTTTGGTCCAAACCAACCGAACTTGAAGTGTGAACGCACCCTGAGTCTCTGTAACAAGTATTAGTAGACCGTTAGAGTTTGGGTTAGTATAGGTTGACATAAGTTGAGAATAAGTGAACTAAAAGTATGCCTTTTTTACAATTAAAATGAATTTGTCCCCATAGCAACTGGCAAAGAGACATTTCTCTGTCTCTCTATAGTATTCACATGACGCACTATAAACTTTTGTCTTCATATCCGTTAAAGGATTGTTAGGCTGCATAGACCAGGTCAGCCGGAACCGGGAACACTTCCTATAACACCAGATGTACTCGTTACATCTGAAGAAGAATGGCGTCTACGCTAATTTTTTGTCTCTCTGCTTATCCCGAGGTTTACCAATTAACGTGATTGGCTGGATCTGGGCCGTGTCCGGGTCGGACGGGGAACCTGTGCCTGTGCGTGACAGCAATGTGGCCCTGTGGTGTCGGCGGAGACTGTGTTAACTAGCTCATCCTTTGTTAAGACCTTGCCGACTCATCAGCCAGTGGCACATATCCCAACAAACCGTCCCATACCGGCGTGATCATAAGATCTTAAACTAGATGGAACTGGATTTAATATTTTGACTGTTGCGATTCCAAATCGGTTTAAAGACCCGTAACTCTGCCTGAGTATCGGACAAGTGTTCACTGTTGGCCAGAGGAGAACTGGCCTGGTTTCACCCGAGGTTTTTTTCTCCATTTGTTGGAGTTTTGGTTCCTTGCCGCTGTCGCCTCTGGCTTGCTTACGTTGGGGACACTTGCTTGATATTCAGCAGTGTTTTTGATATGCCTGCATTGGCGCCGTTGTATACAAACTGAGCTGAGCCGGACGATTACGTCACTGTTTTCTCCAGTGCGGATATACATAAATTAACTAGACTAATAACTACTGATATTTGGAACGGAATGAATCAATAATATATAGAATAAGCTGCACAATAAAACCATTTTCTTATTAATGTAAAGCTGCTTTGCCACAATCTGCATTGTAAAAAGCGCTATATAAATAAAGATGACTTGACTAGTAGAGCGACTAGCAAGTTATAAAGTTATAAACAGTGCAAAATTGTGTGTGCATTTGGAGAACTTCTTCAGCTTCAATACACCAGTGTTGTTACATATTTATGTTGTTATTTATTATAATAACATATGTATCTATCTTTCCATGACTGTGTTGGAGGACATATAGATACTGAGGAGTGGCAAAGGTTGAGAAGCACCTGTGAGATCTTAAATCATTTTTTCATAGCTAAGTGTATTTAACTGTTGTCAAGGTGGTTTTAGTTTACCACAAACGTGAGATAAAGAACATTTTCTCCTCAGAACATAGCAGTTATTGGCTGAATTTGCGGTTTAATAAAGAGCTCTGCATCTGTTTACTCAACGCGATAGGACAGAAAGAGCCACGGCAATATAATTTACAAGCGTGACTGGCATCAAGCGCGAGTAAGTGACGTAGATGAAGCTCAGTCAATGCGCGCGCTCCTCCAGCGGAGCCAAACTGCGCGCGCCAGAGTCTCTATATTAATCCGTTAAAGCACCGCTGTCCGTTCAGCACCACTGAGTGTGTGAAGAGAGTTAAAGCTCCGGCAGTCGGAATTTAACGGCAGAAAGCGCTGGAAATCGCTCTTCATTTGGACAGCTACTTGTTTCTGAGTGATATTTTGTTCAAGTGACAGTTTGACGCGTCTGTAAAAAGGACTCCGACAGTTTGTTTAACATATTCACTGACTGTGTGAAGAGAGCAGAAGCGCGCGGACTCGCTTTTTACTGGAAAAAAAAAGCTTTGGGTTTCAAGGCCAGTTACAGCAAACCTCTGTCGTTTCGGTCTTACACTCGTTTTTGAGTGGTTTCTGTTAGCGTGTCGTGGAACTCTAACGGTTTTTGTTATTATTATTTAAATCCCACATTTTCGAAAATCTGATTCTACTTTCGTTCTTTCGACACTAAACGTCATTTTTAGTCCAACTAACTGAACTGACACACGTTTTGCGCGCTTTGAAGAGAGAAACGGTCGTAATGAGAGTTCTCTTCGTGGCACTGCTCTTTGTACACGCGTCAGGGAGCGGGAAAGTGGCTGGCGCGAGTGGCGCGAAAGGAAACCGCTTCGTATGCACGGCCGTGCCCGCGGGCACCGACCTCAGCTGTCCGGTGGAAGCGACCAACCGGGTTCAAAGCACTAGTCCGCAGGAGGAAGAGTTACGGAATACTATCATCCAGCTTCGAGAGACCATCCTGCAGCAGAAGGAAACTATCGTCAGTCAGCAGGGCACCATCAAAGAGCTCAACTCCAAACTCGCGCGCTGCGAGGCTGAAGCCAGGACGCGAGGGAGCGCGCGTAGGAAGGATTATAGTAAAAACACGATGGGCGATCTGCCGCGTGACCCCACCGAGACTGTGGAGCAGCTGGGAAAGACAATGCAGAGCCTGAAAGACCGACTGGAGAGCCTGGAGGTGAGAGTTTATGCTTATGAGTGCTAATGGACACTTAAGAGCTATTTGTGATGAGTGTAAGGAAAATAAAGCTCTAATGAGCTGTGAAATTTGGTCTTGCTTGTTAGAGATGCTTGATTTACGCCTGTCAAAACAAGGTCAAATGAGCCATGTTTTCCTATTTGAATTGACGTTTCTTTTTAGCGTTAAAAATTAATAATGAGCTAGATGTGACCAGGTACACGTTCAGCAATTCTTTTCAGTGCATAAAACTTTGCGATTGAACTTAAAATCAGTGGGGTTTTGTGGATGTGGATTTGTGCATTTTACACAGAATCACTTAACTTGACAATTGCAAGATTTTGGTGAATTGCTCAAATGTAAATGTAAAAAAAACTTTGATTCAGACAGTTTCCACCCTGTTAACTCTACATGAAAGCCAATCATTTTACAAAAATACAAAAACAAAATACCTGCATGTAATTACAGCTATAATTATTTTCTGTAATCACATCTATAATTACACTGTTGCCCTTCCCTTACACCTTTACCCACACAACCAAACCTGTCCCTAATCTTACCCGTACCCCACCTCAGTAGTGTTTTATAATACAATATGAACACATTAAGGACATTGAACCTAACATTTTGTATTTATTTATTATTATTTTTTTTCTTTGAGTTGAGTATAGAAAAGGACATGTCCTTTTTATTTATTTATTTATTTATTATGTGAATAGACAGTAGTTAAAAGGCCATGTTGGGACAGTGTGAATATGAGTTATTTTTCATAAAAACGGCCAAATTGTTTGTTGGTGTTTGTGAATTGGCCTAAATACATCTATTATAAAATTGGACCAATACAACAATAATGTTTTAGACCATGGACCTGCCTATTTATCAGCTAAGCCGTAAGAACCACTCCTTTAATTCAGCATCTCACAAATGCCCAGCATTTTTGAATGATTTTTGGCTACAACAGAATGAGCCACTGGCAAATTTAAGCAGATGAATATTTCGATTGCCTTTGTTGTGCAGCAGCAGCTGCGAACAAACACATCAGGTGGAGCGTTTCCCAGCGAGCTGAGAGACCTCCTGAAGAGGCGTCTGAGTGACCTGGAGAGCCAGCTGCTGACCAGAGTGGCCGAACTCGAGGAGGAAAAGAGCCAGCTGTACAACGAGACAACCGCTCACCGCCAGCGCACCGAGAACACCCTCAACTCACTGCTGGAGAGGATCACCGAGCTGGAGAAAAGTACGCCATTCTCACTGATGAATTATTCAATCAGTCATGTCAAATGATACAGAATTCATCTTATTTTTCTTACTGATGTGGTGCCCTACCAGTTCAAAACACTTTTTTTTTTTTTCACCTGCTGGTCTCGGTATGCGATAGGAAGACTAGACGAAAACCTTTCACGCTCACTGCAAGTTCCATACACCGCTTTGAACTCCACATGAAAAAAACATTGCAGAAAGTGCCACCAAAGGGCAACAAGCTTATAAAAAGGAACGCATGACATATACACAGATTCACAGTGAAAAAAATGCGTTTGAGCTTAGAAGAGAAAAAAAAGCTCTGACAATTGTTTTGTTAGATTTTACAGAACAAAAGTTGTCCTCGATCATCGCATGACAGCAAACAAAAAGCATTGAATATTAAAAAAAGCAAACAATATTAAAAAAAAGAGTATAACTTTGAGGTCAGTAAGATTTTGTTATGTTTTTGAAAGACATGTCTTATGTATGGAAGCTTGTTTTCACCATGAAATAAATTAAAAAGGTAATTGCAACAGAATTGAGAGTTATAAAGTTATAAATAAAAATTGCATGTTATAATGCAGAGGTCTTCAATCCGGCTCCTGGGGACCGGATGATTTTCAAGTGATCCAGAAGAGCTTGATTAGCTGGTTCAGGTTGATTAGGGTTGGAGCTAAACTCTGCAGGACAGTGGGTCCCAGGAGCCAGGTTGAAGACCTCTGTTATAATGTCCAATTGGGAGGGGAAAAGGACTGACGTTTTTTCTCAGAAAATAAAAAGATATCTCAGAGATAAAAAGGCAGAATTGTGAAAAAAAAGTCACAATTAGTGGCCTAAACAAGCTATGCTTACCAGAGCAGCAATTATTGGATCATAAATGCTGTAAAACAGTAATATTATTACAATTTAAAATAACAATTTTCTATTGTAGTATATATTAAAATGTAATTTATTCCAGTGATCAAAGCTGTATTTTCAGCATCATTACTCCAGTCTTCAGAGTCACATGACCCTTCAGAAATCATTCTGATATGATGATTTGATGCTAAAGAAATATTTCTGATTATTGTCAATGTTGAAAACAGTCATGCTGCTTCATAATTTTGTGGATACGATATGATACATTTTTTCATGATTCTTTGATAAGCAGAAAGTTCAACAGAGCAGCATTTATTTGATATATATACATGTTTTGTAACAGTATAAGCATCTTTTAAAAATATCAAAACCTTACTGAACACAAACTTTTTAGCTTTTTAGAGTAAATAAATGTGTAAAATTCAACTCGGGTGCAGTCATCGCAAGGATAGAAATAGCATACATCATGCAGAGTGCTTTGAAACCATTGGCTGCACTTCGAAAGGTCAACGTTGAAACTTTGAACACTGGACCAGCGCTCAACACAGCGTCAGGGGAAAGCTTTAATTAATGCTTCACTGCATTTTGACTATTTTTATGCTGAAATTGTTGTAGAATGAAACAAAGGTAACACTCTGGCAGATTTTGTCGGCTGTGGCAGTTTTAGTTGGTGGGAGAATGTCTGCATGTAAATGAACTCGCTATTTACAATCATTTGTTTGCCTTTATCTCTCCTTTTGGCCTTTTTGGATGTGGGATTTATGCAGGCCCCATCTGTTAGGACTGGATGGACAAATTGTCCTGCTGGAGTCAGAATTCAGAGCAGGGCTAGCACATTTGCAAAGTGAACGATTAACGAACGATTAACACCAATGCATCACCAGCAACCACATCATTATTTCACCTTACACAGCCCCAGCATGTCATTTCATATTAGGACAACTACATGAGCCATTTCATTAATTGAACCTGAAAGCATTGCCCAAATTCAATTTGCTGAAATCAAATTAACTCCATTTCTGGTCAGCACTTTGCATCTTCCTGTCCTTCAATGCAAACCTCTCCCTCGATTCTCTTCAAAGGTAACAATGCATTCAAATCTCCAGAGGACTTTAAGGTGTCTCTGCCGCTGCGCACCAACTATCTGTACGGCCGCATAAAGAAGAGTCTACCAGAGATGTACGCCTTCACTGTGTGCATGTGGCTCAAGTCCAGCGCCAGTCCTGGAATCGGAACCCCGTTCTCTTACGGTGTCCCGGGACAAGCCAATGAGATTGTGCTGATTGAGTGGGGAAACAGCCCCATGGAGCTCCTCGTCAATGATAAGGTGAGCCTTTATGAGCTACAGATGCAAAGCTATCCGTGGTTTCATTGATCGTGTTTGCTTGAAACAAGGTCAGCTTTCCCTGGTATTCCCCAATACTCTCAGAAAAACTAAATGTATAAAACTTGTACTTTTAGGGCTTCAACAGCTTGTCAATTGGGCAGTACCCTTAAAGGGACATCTTTGTGCCTTATTTACCCCATAAAAGTTAATAGTGGTTAGTGGTTAATAGTTCAGGCCACTGAAATTCACATTTTAGAGGTCGATAAGGTGCGACTTTTAAGGTTACTACTGTTAAGATGTTTTACCCCTATTTTTTTTTTTTCTCTGACAGTGGAGTCAATATATACTAATATAATATACCAATCTCATTACATAAATAATTATATTGGTGACATTACAAAAAAATCTGGAATTATATTGTGTCTTTTGTCTTGGAAATAACACTAAATATTATTAATGGTAGTTAATTCAAAATGGTTTTTAAAGGATCCTCAAATAAAATGGTTTTCATGACCTCATGTTAATTGAGAGACTACATGGAATATTTGTATTTTTAAAAATGAATTTGTCTCTGCACAGGGATCATTAAAAAAAAAACTATGTGCCCACACAGTTCAGTAAGTATACAGTAAAAGTTTTTAACCTGTATGTGGTTAGAGACCACACATCAATTATATGAGTAGACTCCCTCTCTCTGTCAAAATTGAGGGGTAGAGAAATCATCCAAATAAACTCCTTTCATCCACTCGATGAAGCTGAACGCATCATTCAAATGGCAGTGTTTGATTTATCTGCGGGGAATGCTTAGGGGGTTGTTGAAGAGTCAGGCATGAAAATCCCCTTTCGGCGAAATTCGAAACCGTTTTTTGAAATAAAAAAATACCTGAAACGAAAATATAGTGTGACTCGGGAAGAATGGGGGGGGGGGGGGGGGGGGTGGGGGGGGGGGTGCTGCGTGCGATTCAGTGAATTGCGAACAGGTGAGCGTGCCAGAAGGGAGCGCGAGATTCAGTGAACTGCGATTCAGTGAATTGCGAACTAGGCTCTTCCCCCAAATAGCAAGTGAGGGATGATTGACAGATGCGTAAAGCCTATCATTAAAAAGAGACTGCAAAATCGACACCAATAAAGATTCCCGCTCTATCCCCCTTCCACTCGCGCCTTTTGACTGACGAACAGTAGGCGACAGTAATCGCGGTACTTCTGACTCCTGAAGGTAAACGGCCTGGGTTCGATGTGGAAAGGTGAAATATTGTTTTGAGTTAACTTAATCCTCTGGATTCGATGATCACACGGATCGCATGGATTATCTTAAAATACTCCGTCATTTATGTTTCCTCAGATAAGAGGAAGACATCAACAAGCCATGCAAATTATAAAATGCTCAAGTAATGCTGAACAATAAATCTTAATAAATTTGAAATCGCTATGGCTTAGTGATTATGAAAGTGCTGTGATTTCTGAATTACATAACATTGTATTGGCTGTCAATCATGATGGAAGAGTTCAGTTACAGCATGTCCACCATCTCTTGTGGGGGTTATGCATTAAGCCATTTGTGGTGCCCCTTCCACATTGTGCCTCATATACTGTAAATGTTAGACCCAGTGACGGGCTGGCATGAAATGGCTTGCATAATACTTAGTAAGGAGGCCATAATAATTTTTGACTCATGGCTGAAGTTAAGTTTCTCCAGCTCTCCCCAGGTAGGCAAAAAAGCATCTCAAAATGCATCAGATTGATGCTTTAAAATATGGAATATTTAAAGTTTTTCTTCCGGGGGGGCATGTCCCCGGACCCCCCTTGAGGAGTAATATCCTTCTCACCTTTTTCACCCCTGACCCGTTTTCATGCCTGGAGAGTGTATGTATAAAAGTGGATTAATAGGTTTTTTTAATGGAAGGTGCCAATATCTTCGAGCGGAGGGTCGCCGCTGGCCAATATAAAAGAAAAAATACAGTACGTGATATCACACTATACATTAAATTTAAATATATGAAAATTCTTACTTTTCGGGCAAACAGAAGGACGTATCTGCCGATGGGCCTTGGCAATATATTTGTTGGCAACTAGCTAGGTTTTTAAAAGCATGTAACTCTAAATGATAATCATCATCACATAAATTACAAATAACACACTTTTTTAAGATATCAGATTTTTCTCCTGATGAACGGTAAGACTGGAGAAAATAATTTTGCAGATTTGTATCAAGTGACGAGAATGTAACAAAGACAAAGACCACCCAGAACACCGTAGTGCCTTTTACTCAAACACCACAAATCGGATTTTCTAGAAAATTAAAAAATGTTTTGAATGCACAGTTGATCTATCCATTATGAAAAAATGTGAAATACCCTATAAAGATATGCAAAAAGAGCATTTAAATACAGCTTAAAGCGAATTAAATTACCTAAAAAGTTTTATGTTAATATTGGTAGGTATTTTTAAAATGCATGAGGACTTTGAAATTAGATTTTTGCAATTAGATTGTTTTATATAACTTGCAACAAACCCTTTTCACACAAAAAGATTTCATCACAAAAGGTTTTCCAATGCACTTTTAATAAAATTGAATGTTAGAAGATTAGTTTTCCGAGGCTGTTGTTGCACAAGACCCTTGATGATTTCAAAGTTTAGCATTAAAGCACACATAAATGAATTAAATATGTCCTTCGTGGTTCTAAATCAAGAATTCGAAACTGAGCTGCTTTTCTTTGGGGAAAATTAGCTTCCAGTATCTCATTCGTAAATGAGGTTAGCATGTCTCAGTAACCATGGATGCAGTATCGCTGGATCCTTGTGGAGGAGATCGTGTGGTATTGCCGTCGCTGGTTTTTGTTGAGTGTAACCTGAGGGTCTTGAGAGAGCGAGAGAACGAATGAGCTCTGCTGCCCTGCTAATTCCCCCGATGCCTCACTCAGGAAGTGTCAGTTTGGCATCTCGCTTATTGAGAGAGGCATCTTGCCCCGCAGCCCTGCACAACATGCATTATACATGTACAGAGTGTGCGTGTACATGTGTGTGTGTGTGTGTGTGTACGTCAAGCAGAAAAGAACAAGAAAGTGACTAGGATCGAGTGAGATGCTGCCATGCTGAATCTGATTACCTGTCGAGTGTGTCTTCAGTGCTTTTTCTCACTCCAGTGAATACATCACACCTCAGTGCTTCGTTACTTCTGTCTGGATGTTATGTTTTCATACTTTTTGCATACTTCTCCACTTAAGTGCATTAAAGCCTCAGTCTCAAGCGGCAGTATATGTCAAACTCAGTGTGTGTTTAGCTTGGAGTTATATAAATAATTTTAAAGTTTGTAGAGTGTCAGATACAACTTTATAGCAGGGAGTTTAGGTTATGATGATTCATCAAGACACTATATTTCCTTCCTTAGGCCATGTGTCCACCAAAGTGTTTTTAGCCAGCTGAAAATGCTATGAGCTCTGTTGAAAATGCCTAGCTATGAGCGCTTGCAACATTTTTTTACGTTATTTTCAGACGCTTTGCTTGCTGTGATATGGAATATCCGCAGGAGTGAAACTAGTATCTCATTTGATGGATAGTTTGTTTGTGTACAGTTTCTATATGCAAATGTCGATACAATGTAAAGCATGCTCTGGCTCCCGCTTTAAATGATTTTGTTCCGTTATTATGCTTCTTCTTGGGTTGACGTTGTACGAGCAGAATGTGGCGGTTGGTTGGTCTTTTATTTGTCCCGCCCCTCCTGCACTGTGATTGGATGGGAGGGTACAAAGTGACAGTGGTGAGCGCTGTGTTTTACCCAAAGTTGAACATTCTTTAATTCTCAGCGACTCGTAAAAAACGCCTCAGCGCTTCAGCATGAATAGAGCCTCGTTATGCTCCTGGCACTTTAAAAACGCAGTGCACCCATTGAAAACACTTGGGAAAATACACTAAAAAAATGCTTTGGTGGACACACAGCCTTACTGTTGCAAGCTTGGTCCTCCCTCTTGCCCCCTAAATTTAGAATTTAATTGAAACTGGGTACAGTGTTCATCTTGTCCTTGTTCTAATGAAGAGAGTTATTTATTGTGACCTAATTTATTAAACCATGCGTACATATAAGAAATGACACAATAACCAATGCAGAGAAGCGAAATCGCAAGAAGAGAGTGTGGCGCAAGAGTAATACCGATGGCCGTTCATGAATGATTTGATGCTCTGTCTGCCTTTGCCAAAAGAGTTTTAAAACACACCATATAGTGGTTGCTATATGCACCTCATTATAAGGTTTCTTTATACAAGTTGAGTTGTGTGAAACTTAACCTGTATGCAGCAGTGAAAGATCGGATCATTTTACTGACTTGATCTTTGAATTTCATTCAGGAAGAATGAAATCCCATTAATTCAATTTGAACACTCTTAAGGTGCATTCACATTAGGCAAAAAGGTTCATTGTGTATTGACAAGTCAAGTAACATATTTATTAAGCACTCTATACAATGTAGAATGTTTCAAAGCAGCTTCGCAGTTGTTGCGAAGTCTGTGTAGGGAATTTTTTCACTCTACAATTACAGTTCAAAGCAGTCACACTCATGGACTGCATTTTTAAGGATGGACTGAAACTATGTCTAGGGATCAGTATATTGTAGAGACTTTGGATTTGGACACTTTTGACATTGGACAACCACCCAGAATAACCTTAGCCGGCACAAAGGACATTCTACTGCATAAGAACCATTGTTAATCTATAGTGAATAATTACTGTGGCTACTTCATCTAGAATATGCTTTTTTTTTTTTTTTTAGGATCAGTTTGTGCAGTAATAACCCCCAACGGCTTTCTGTCTCAGGTCGCTCAGCTTCCCCTCTCTGTGAGTGACGGGCGCTGGCATCACATCTGCATCACCTGGACAACCAGAGATGGCTTCTGGGAGGCCTATCAGGATGGAGAGAGACTAGGGACCGGAGAGAACTTGGCCCCCTGGCACCCAATTAAACCTGGAGGAGTCATTATCCTGGGCCAAGAACAGGTGAGAGAGAGGATGTAAAAGAGCTGATCCCTCACGAGGAACACATGCAACGATAATAATAAGTCTTCACACGCGATGATGAGAAGACGTCACCGCTCAGCAGCACTGAGAGCTCAGGGACTTCTTGAGAAAAGTATTACATGTGACACAGTTTGCAGGCACACTAAATATACATGTGACACATAATCTGCTGGTCACCTACACTGAGCTACTCTGATATTTGAGAGTATTCGCAGTGCTTAACCGAGCATGGAAAGGCACAATCTGTGACCTAAATAGCTAAAAGTGATAGAATAATAGCTCTTAGCTGGGTCAAGTCACATTTATTTATATAGCACTTCATAAAATGCAGATTGTTTCAAAGCAGCTTCACGGAAATAAACAGGAAAATAAGGGGTTGGTTCACCCAAAAATGAAAATTTTGTCATTATTTACTCTCCCTTATGTCGTTCCAAACCTGTAAGACTTTCTTTCATCTTCAGAACACAAATTAAGATTGCGCATTCACGCAACAACCTCTGGCGTCAACACAACATGTGCTCTTGTGTTTTTTTTGTGCAAACAAAGCAGTCGTATCACATCATGAATTTGAGGTTAAACCACTGGAGTCACATGGATTGCTTTAATGATGTCTTTACTACCTTTCTGGAGCTTGAAAGTGGTAGTTGCAGAGCTGTCGATGGAGGGACAGAAAGCTCTCAGATTTCATTAAAAATATCTTCATTTGTGTTGTAAAGATGAATGAAAGTCTCACTGGTTGGGAATGACATGAGGGTGAGTATTTAATGACAGAATCTTCATTTTTGGATGAACTAACCTTTTAATTTTTATAAAATTCAATTCAGAGAATATGAATTATTTAGATGAATTTGTTCAAAGGTGTTTCAGTCCAGTTCAATAAATGTGTCAGTGTTGCAAAGTTAGTGCTGCTTTATTCAGTTCAAGTTTTGTTCTCATTTGCAGTCAAATCGACAATCTTGCTGAATATTAATTGTCTTTTAAACCCTTGGGTCATTCCTGTTGTGCAGTAAAATTGGAACTCTTTAACTTTTAAAAATTAATATACTTGTGTACATATTTCTAATATATATATATATATATATATATATATATATATATATATATATATATATATATAATATATATATATATATATATATATATATTCTTAAAAACAAAGGTTCCAAATGGGGGTTTGCCATAGAAGAAAAAAGAGCTTTCAGTGAAGTTATTAAAACATTAATTTATTTCTTTATTTCTTAGTTTGAAGAACATTTTAAAATCTAAAGAACTTTTTTTTTTTTTTTTTTACAAAGAAACATAAAGTGAAAGTTCTTAATAGAGATTTATTTCTTGAAGAACATGTTAAAAATCTAAAGAATACTTTGTGGAATGAAAAGGTTCCATTGATGTTAAATATTCTTCATGGAACCATAGATGCCAATAAAACACCTTTATTTTTAAGAGTAAAGGGTTACCAGACACTAACTTTGTTTGAGTGAAACCAACCAACTAATACCACACAACATCACAGAATTTATTAAATTCATTTTTTACACTTTTGGCAGTCCATACAAGCTACATTTATACAATCCATTTTATTCAGTCCCCTGATGATTGATCATATGTCCTTGGCTTTACTTGGCATACTCTAAGCTACACATTCTAAAATAAATGCTGTTAGTTTGTGTATTTTTTCTCCATCAACAAAAAATAATCCTACCACAGCCAAAACTATGTATTATTGCAAAAACACAGGATGTTACACTCTGAATTTATCGTGTTTTTAATCACTTATCTCCAGCACCATTCCGGCTGTTTTAGTTCCCGCTCACCACTCAAGTGATTTTGGAGTTTCCTTTAAATGTCTGTACCATTAAACCAAATGTGTTTTAGTGTAGTCACCGATAAGGTTCCATGAGTTAGCATTAGATGGTTAGCTGCTAAGCCTAAGTAGACAGTAGACAGCGAGGCAGCTCACTAGGGTTTGGATCAGAGATTCTGGGTCCCAGCTGCTGATAGCTTTTCAAAAAACTGAACTTTACAGAGCTACATGTTTTCAAAATTAACCAATTATAATTCCATTTCAGGATCATGTCTGTTTTGACATGATGGAGGAAACCGACGTAGATCTGTAGTGAATAATTTCTGTAAAAGTGGTTACTTCCTCCAGAATATGCACTTTTTAGGATTAGTTTTCCTCAGTAATAACCCAGTGATGAGTTGATTAATTGATGTTAACAAAAATCTGTAATCAGAATGATCTTGGTGTCTCAGGCTTCGACATAACATTACAGCCCTGTTTACGCTTGACGGTAAGATGCGTTTTGGTCGACTGAAACACAAGTAGACGGGGGAGACACATACCCATTTATACCTGGTATGATAATCTTTCAACCACTTCTGTCCTGATTTCTTTGAGGGGAGGATCTATGGGTGGGTAAATGTATGGGGTTTTTTCAGATCTTTCGATCGAATGGAAAAAATTAGCTTGCACAATTTACATCGAACGTCGAACGCTGTGAGTTTGTTAGAAATCAGGAATGGTGAGAGAACATTGTGCTTGGTACATTTTTCATGTTCAAATCAAACTTGAGTCTTCAGCCGACAAAGTTAAAATCAAATCTAGCTAGAGCACTTCTCATAGGCAGAAAGTAGACGTTCTTTAGTAAATGTTTGAACACATTTGACCAAATGAGCGTTTATACTACGAAAGCAATCCAGTCTTATGCGTTTTTGACTACTTCTGGAAGTGCTGGAAAATGGACAAGCTCAAAAAATGTTTTACACCCCATTTACACCTGTATTTAGCATCATCCACTTGTGAGCCAATCGACCAAAATGCTTAATACCAGTTGGAAACAGAGCCTATGATTAATTTAAGAGCACAAAATCCACATGGCAGGACACTCAGAAACACAACGGTTTCCCAGACATTGTGTAAGGCTTTAGCTCCAGGGCTAAAAATTAAATTAAAAGAACAAATGCAAGACAATTCTCTGAGAGGGTTTTTACTGATTTCACAGTTGTCTTACAGATAAAGGACAGTACTGCCAATCAAAAGTTTGGGGGTCTTAAGGTTTTTTTGGGGGGGAGACATATTGAAATTTTTATTCAGCAAAGTTCGTCAAATCCATCAACAGTGACAGTAAAAGCTGACTTGTTTCAAAGAAGGGTCCCCAACGATATTAGGGACTTTGGCTCGTAAGAGCTTGAAACAGATGTCTTTCAGAAACAAACCTAAACTTCTGAATTGGTAGTATATGTATATAAAGTAACCTAGGTAAAAATATTTTGAAAAAAATTCAATTTGATTGCTAATCACAACTTGTGTTTGACTACAGTAGTATGCTGTTATTCCACAGGACATCGTAGGTGGGAGGTTTGACGCCACTCAAGCTTTTGTAGGAGAGTTAAGCCACTTCAACATGTGGGACAGAGTCCTGCGTCCTATAGACATCTCTGCTATGGCCAACTGCTCCGCCTACATGCCTGGCAACGTGGTGCCGTGGGTCGATGGCAACGTGGAGGTATTTGGCGGTGCCACAAAAGCAGCATTGGAGATTTGTGAAGACCGGCTCTTTGATTCCTAAGGACACGTCAGTCAGTTTGGAAGCGTTCTCGTTATAGAGGTAACACGCGTCTCGATATTGCTCTGGCAACTTACAGAGAGACAAAGACAGAAACACATGTTTACATATTTTCACATAATGGATTATTTCATCCTTTATTCTGCTTTATGTTTGTTGAGACTTTGCTGTCTGTCCAACCAATAACTAAAATAAAAAAAAAAATTAATAAAAACTAAAAATCAGTCTGCACATTCAAGGTCAGAATAGAGTATTTGCGACTCTGGCTGAAGCAAAACTTTCTTGTTGATATTATATATATGCTTTTCTCTGTGTTGCGTCCTTCAAAACCTTTTTTTCTCTCCACAAACTCTTGGGTATTTTAAGATCTATAGTAAAAGATGGATTTTTGCTCTGAGCTTTTATGTTATGTATATGTTGGTGCCCTTCGAACCACTGGGGGAAAAAAAATTAAACTGCATAGTTTCATCTTGAGCTTTATGAAACATGAATGAAGGAGCTTGTCTGTGGCTTTGTCTGTACGGGGAGGTATTCAGACGGAAGTGTCTTTATGTCTGTGATCCAGAGATTAGTTGAGAGAACATTCATATTTTTTTTAAATCTTCTGCCATCTTTAGCAGATCTGCCATCCAGAAACCTTAAAGTAGCAAAGCAGCCGAGGTCTGACCCACAGCTCTCAGAAACCCCCAGGGGACGGTCTGGCTGAAGGGCTTCACCTAATGAAGCTTGTTTGATTTCATTCAGCTTATGAATTCCAAATTAAAAAATGTGGTGTCAGTGAAATGTTTATGAAGGATTTTGACATGTGTAGAACAAGGCGCTATGAGATTAATTATGAGAACTATATGGGGAATGTGTGTTATACTTTTTTAATAATGTTTTATTATGTCAGGTTATTTTTTTTTTATTACCTGTTTAGACCCTCGCACAAAGCACTGGAGGGGTGGGGGGGTACTATTTTCAGTGGAGATGAAACAGAAATACTGATGAGGTTGACAGCGCTTGCACTTGTTTAAAGCTCATGAATGTCAAGAAGTGAATGACAGTCTGATGCTGCAAATGGGTGTATCTCACGAAACCTGTCAAAAACATGCCCAGGTCGTCTTTCCTTCTGAAATCATAAGAAGAGAAAATTTAAAATTATACTTTGCATAAGATATAAGCCTATTTCTTTCTTTTTTTTTTTTTATGAAGCACATTTTTGCATTGTAAAATTATTTTCATGACAATTGAGCATTTCCATAGATTCCTAGGAGCTAACAAACAAACACGCAACAAAACGACAGTTGCAAATCCATGTGTTCTTCGTGTCAAAAGTAGCATAAATAAATGAGGTACATCAGAAATAGAATGAAACACAAGTTTACTGTTGGGAAATTCTCATTATTTGTCGTGCTGTGTCCAGTCTAGACAGCATCACTGATTATACTGGGCTCTTTTTGCTTTTGTCGCACCACACCGCTCGCGTCTGGTGTAGAGTAGACTTGCTGTAAGTTTTTATTTATCAGCCAAAACAACTTGGAATCAACAGGGTAAAGAGCAGAACAAAGAGCAGAAAATGATAACTGACAAGGGGCTGAAGTCACCTGTGGTTATAATTACACAGGGCAAACAAAGGAACTAAACTAGACACAGGTGACAATAATACGCAATTATAGAAACAAACAATGACATATTCTGCGTTCACACCATGTTATAAGTACGAGATGACAACACTTGATGTTCTCATCTACTCAAAGCTGTTCATGTCCTCGAAATCACATACTCTCGAGTTGGTACTTATTTTGAACTACAGGGCTTTTCCTGGATCAAAACGAGGCAGAGGTGGTAAAATCCTTGGTCCCTCTAGTGCAGGCATGGGCAAACTCAGTCCTGGAGGGCTGCTGTCCCTGGAGAGTTTAGCTCCAACCCTAATCAAACAAACCTGAACCAGCTAATCAAAGTCTTCAGGATTACACGCAGGTGAGATTTATCAGGGTGGTAGCCAAACTCTGCAGGACGATGGCCCTCCAGAACTGAGTTTACCCATCCCTACTGTAGGGGTTCCAGCCGCATGCCCCCCAGAAGAAAAGTTTGTACATTTTAAAGATAAATTCATTAATCTGGTGCACTTTGACAGTTCAAAATATCCCACGTTGAGTTTTTCTTTGCATTTTATATAATGACCACTGGGAGGCACGTTTTCCTTGATTAGTTTCCCTGACGAGAAATACGTTTAGTTGACATCGAAAGTAAAAGAGTAACGCATCTTAACTTGAAATGAGAGTTCAGTGTCTTTATTCAAATCAACACATTAATGATTTATCTCTCATCCTCCCACAATTAATTGGAATGTTATTTTTTATTACTAAGTCACAGTATCCGCAGATATAACCGCGATCAAACTGTTTGAGAATGGGCAGGAAAACTGCAACAGAACCGTGTCGGTGGAAAAGGGGTATCTGAGCATGTGACTGCCTGAATAAGTTTTTACTTTGTTCTATATAGTATGAATGAGTGTAGTATGAATGTAAACCGGATGTACTACATCCACCATGTTGTCATTATCATGTGATCTAACAGCATTAGTAGCATCAGTTGCAACTGCCCTTCACAAATCCTCCCCTGTGGCTTCATGGGATAGTAAAGTTTCCATCTGATGCACACTGCAGAATCTTGCTGGAAATAGTAGGTCATCCGGGTACTTTTTGCCTACTCTTTAATGAGGACTGTGAATTCTTTTTTGCCAAGTATATAGAATAGAAGTTTGCGATTTCAGATGCAGTCTGGAAATTATTAGTGTGTTCGGCTTAATGCTGCACCAATCAGCGTCTGACTTAAGACAACGCTGACGCCATGTGACTGTGGCGAATGGCATCAAAGTACCGCGAGAGCGATTCAAGAGAAAACGGCTGGCTCATTCTGGGCAGCTTCTCCAGAGCGGCTGCACAAGCTCTGATTATCACACAGCTGCTTCACGACAACAATCACATGCGTTTCGTGTTTATCCTGACACCTTCAAGTAGGAGCTCTCAGGAGATTCCCAGTTTACAAGCTGTAATTTCGAGGACGTGAACGCTTTTTACAAATTGGAATCTCGTAATGGTGTGAACATGGCTTGAACTATTATCAGTAACCAAGGAAACTAAACAGAGCGAAGAAACAGGGACTAAAGAAAACATATATATATAGTACTGACAGTATTTATTAAATTAATTAATTTATTTATTTATTTCATTTTTGAGTAAAAGTAATTTTACAGTCATTTTTGGGAAATAAAAAAGTATTACAATAATTCCAATAAAAAGAATCACCTTTAAGAATGAGAATTACAGAAATAAAAAAATTCAAAAGTAAAATGTCTGAAAATAGGAAATGAGCTTAATATCATAAAAATAATGTCACCTAAAAAAAAATGTATCTTTTTTTTTTTTGACCTGGAGATGTTTTCGTGAGATTCTTTATTGATTTTACTTGTGCTTGATCTACTAATGACGATTTCTTCAAATTGTACATGTGTGTTGAAGTAGAGCAGTGCAATAGCTATGGGACACTTTATGTAAATGTGGTCCTCTGCATCTTTTCTGTGTTTTCACATCCAAATGCACCGCTGGGCCTGTCGGTCTCACTCCGTCTCGCTGTGTTACGGTGGATGTTTTCATTTCATCTTATAACTTGTTGTGAACAAAGGCCAGATCAAAGTCTGTGAAATTCACTGTGGTGCAGCGTTCTTACACAATAGACACTAATAATGCATTAGTGCGTTTCCCTTGTTGACACGTGTTTGTATTTGGGCTACAAGAGCTCTACTGCTCTACCGAAATGCACTGGAATGATAAAAAAAACACGTTTGAATTCTCAGTTTCTTTCATCTGAATGTAATCTACTGCTATTTTGTGTCATAAATGTACCTAGAGAAACAAAAATCTCTTATGTAAATGAATTTTGAGCTGTTATGCTGCCTTCAGGTCCTGATGAAATCATCATATGTGAGTAATGTTCGCACCAAATGATGCCGCGATGGGAACCTCCTAATGTTCAGTGAGTGTACATTAAAGAATCAGGTGGAAGGTAATTGATGCTGGCCATGATAAGTAAGTGTAAATGTTGACTGCATAATTTTGTTGATGAAGAATAGCGATACATTTTGGGTGATGTATTCCCATCTGGTGCAAAATTCCCATCATTCTCTGCGGCAGCACAGGAGTGAACAGATGAAGCATCGATTAGACACCTAATGTGCAACATTTGCTCTTCATTAGCTTCCTTTCTTCGTCAGGAATTGAAAAAGAGAATTGTCTAATGCGTGCACGTTACCGATTTCTAAACACACGATGAAATGACCCACGAGGACTTGAAGGCAGCATTAGGGCAAAATGATTGTTTATAACAATCTGATCTGATTTTGTTTCAGAATGTAACATGGTATTTTTGTCCAAAAATGAATGGCCTTTTCTGAGCACCAATTGTGCTTTCTGGGTATTTCAAGGATTCAACACCTAATGTAAGACCATGGTGTGAAATTGTAAAAGCGAGGAAAATAACATCTGAAAAAAATGGGTTTAATGTGAAATCTCTCTTTCTTCGCATACGGAGCAACCCGGGTATGTTGTTCAGCGTGGTGGAACAGTTGAATGTCCTTCTTCACCCAATAAATGATTCTGAAAACCACACATCAGATTTCTGCCTCGGGGAATATTTGAATCTTTGAACACACTTGCTGTCAGTAAATCTCTTGTGATTCGTTAGGATTTGTTTAATGCATCTTTGCTGAATAAAAGTATCAATTTATTTAAAAAATAAATAAATAAAATTCTCCGAAACAAACAAGTGCATACAAAGTACTTTATTGACAAAATCAATCATTTTTACAAGTAAAAATTTGATCTCAGCCTGAGCTCAGCAAGCATTAAGTTCATAATTAATTGTTTCCCCATTTTATTTGTCCAAATCCGTCGTGTGTTGTGGTTGAACTAGGGCGTTATAGCAACGTTGAATCGACGCATTAGTGCAATATTCTGTTCAGTTCATCATAATATCTATATCAATTTCTATTAAAAGGCTTTAAGGCTGTTAGAGGCTTTTCAAAGATGTATCCATTAGTTTTACTTATTGTTCTTTGCAGTGAGAGTTCATGACCATTTTAAGGAGAGTTCATCTGGCACACTAATTAGGGGGTTGAATAGTCCTCTGAAACTTTTGGGGGTCTCTGTCAAACCTTCTGGCACATTTATTTTGCTCACGTCTTTTAAGCCCTCTGGTCTAGTCTCCTCATGCTGAATTCTAGATCATTTCTTTATTGCCCCGTATCATAAAATATATCATGAACTACCTGGTCTCAAACTGGTATATCTCTTTGACAGCTGGCATAGCTGGAGGTGTTGTAGGGTAAATCCCCGTAGATTTTGGGCTTAAACCCTTTCTAGTTTGCACCTCTTTTGTTTTTCAACTCTTAGTGAATGACTGTGCTTTGGTGAAGCCCCTTACAATGTCTGACGGAGAGAATCATTAGCGGATCCCAGGAACCACCTGCAATGAAATTGTTTTGTGGACCGTGTAGGTGTCTCTGTATTCCGGACATGTCTAGACAATACGTGTTTTCTGACGCATCACTTCTCAGATCACACAGACGATGGGTTTTCTGGGAAGGCATTGTGTTGATTTTCTTCTCATAATGGAAGTGAGATGCTTCGCTGGTTTGTTTGCATCTACACGAGCCTCGAATAAACATAAATGGCATTTTTTCCCCGGTCCTCTGTTTTGGATCAAATTGCTTCCAACAGCTGCAAAATCCTCGCCTTGGCAATTCGCCAGGTGGAAATGAAAAAATCTGCGGATTATGAGCGGAGCAATGTAGGTCGTGCCTTTCCGGGGCTCTCTGTTTTAATTTGCACTCTCGGGTTGTTATTGGCATTAATTCATGGGTTTCCTTTTCCCAAGGCATCACTGTGTAATTGTTTTAGTGCTGTAAACATGGGAGAATTACATATACAATAGCAAAACAGCGGAGAGGAGGAATATACGGAGTATCTGACAGTTAGGTTACTGTTAGGTTCAGCTGCAACCGCCCCATAGGACAGAAACATCACAAATGAAATACTTTATATCAGTTTTTCTCCTAAATGAGGTTAAATGGAGAGTCAGATATTTCTCCTGATTAAACAACCTCAGCAATCACACATACTAAGGAGTGTGTCCTCTAGTGTAGAGGGCTGCATTGGGTTTGGGCTCCCGCGGGACCCGCGGGACCCAACGCAAATCTCGCGGGAGTGGGCGGTTTTACCCCTGCTGCGGGCGGGCGCGGGCGGTCAGAAAATCGAGCGGGAGACCCGCGGGGAACGGTGGGATTTGGCGTAGAGTAGAAATGGAGTCAACGCAAGAAGTTGAGAAGAAAATTAAAGCGGCAGTTTACTTGACCAAAGTAAAACAAGGCAAGTCAGACATATGGAATTAATTCTCAATTGTCACTGACAAAAAAGGGAAAGAGTTAAATTTCGTCAGTTGCGATAAACGTGCAACAGTGTTCGTTTATAACGGACATAAATCTGGCACCTCTGCCCTGAGGCGACACACCTGCACTTGTTAAGCAAGCTATAATGTAAAATCTGTAAGTTTTTTTTTCGAAGCATAGCATTCTATTTATTTTGTTTTGTATTTAATTTGTTAGAATTATATAGTCTATTTTCAAAGTTCTCTGTGTTAGGGTTACTTATTTCCAAGTACGCACTAGCCTAAAAACTGAGGTGCTGCTAGTTGTGGATTTGTTTGAACAATTAGGCCTAATGTTTTCAACCCTGATAAAAAAAAATAGGCCTACCCAATGTTTGCCATGTGTGGTGCTTTGGTTTAGCATTGGTTACTTCATCTTATTTAAACACAATCATGTTTAAAGTCTGTTATTTTGGATGTTAACTTGAACGAATATTTAGTCTGAGTATATGTAGCTACATTTTTCACAAGCCGTGAGATAAAGTCCGCGGGCGCGGGCGGGAGGGGACACAAACATTGCGGGCGTGGGCGGGACTGGAACACACAGGTTGCGGGAGCGGGCGGTCTTGGTCAAACATTCAGCGGGAGCGAGCGGGTGCGGGTTAAAGAAAACAGTCCCGCGCAGGGCTCTACTCTAGTGCTTTAATTTTTTTTTTTTTTTTTTTTTATCAAACTGTGCTGTGTGGCCAGTTTACATTCTGTTTGCATCGAAGTATATTAATTTAATGTATATTATGAGCATAAAAATTGCTCTTTTTAAAAGTATGGTGAAGTTTATTTATTTTTTCACAAGGAATACTTTACAAAAAAAAACAACAACAACAAAATATTTTAGGTGCCATTGAACAATTTTATATCTACTGTTACCTAAACCACGAAACACAACAGATATGGTACTTTCTCTGTGGTTAAAATATATATATATATATATATATGACATCCACTCTGCACTGGACACATATGGTGAGGTTAAAAATAAAAATAGAGTCTGTAAAAATTGTGGCTATGGTTTTAATTATAATTTCCCTTCATTATGCATTCCCCAAGTGGGACTTTACAGCATGAAGACAAGTTCTTGCCGTTGCCTTGAGGTTGTGTTCAAGCTGGAGAAGCTGAGAGTAGCCGAGTATGAACTAGTAATTAGCGCACAGAGTTTCTGTATCCATTAGGAAAAGGGCAAGTTTCACAGTTGTGGGGGCAAATTAAAATGCCACAGTTTTAGTTCTGCTCTTAGACAAAGATCTGTGAGTGAAAACCTGGCCAGCTAACATCTGTTTCTCTGTAATTACAGTCAGAGAGAATGTGGAACAGGAAGATGACCTCTTCCAGGCACATTGAGGCTCCACTATGCTGTTCTATGAAAAACTACTCACAAAAGCCCTTTCAGCTGAACATCTCTCATTAAATTATGAAACCTGAATGTCATGTCCTCCCTTTCCCCACAACCCCTTCTTCGCAGCCCACGAAAAGCTCGTGCTCATCCCTTCTTTGCTAACTAACTTCTCCAAAAAACGTCGTCTTTGCTGTTTATTTTCTTTCGTTACATAATTTATGTTTTTGAAGTTTGTTGCTTACCCTAGGTGTTCTGTTTAAATCAGCTTGTGTAGTTACTATTCTGTTTCATGTTCAATTCACCCTCAAAACATCAAGTCAACCCAATTTAGATTTAGATCATATATATAACCGTTTATGGTGAATCTCACAAACACATGACCATGTCAGCTTTAACCCCAGAATAAAAACCATATAATGCAAATGAAACTGAAAAGTTTGATAAAATTGACTTCATTTTCTTTTTAAGTTTCATTTGCATCATTTAGTTTTGATTCTGGGGTAAAAGCCAAGGCATAGCAGGCCTAGAAGGAGGTCATGGTGAAACCAGGATGACAAAAGACCAAGGTGGAGCCAGAGGGATAAGAGAGCATCTGAGAGATGGCGCACTACAAGTTGAAGGAGCGCAGAGCTAAGGCAGAGCTGAAGGACTGACAGGCAGAGGTGAAGACATGGGCCTGGAGGCCCGAGGTGTAGCCTGGGGATCTGCTTCACAGAGCCGTGCTGGTGGTCAAGGGGCTCGAGGCGGAGCCGGAGAGCTGTACGAAGTCAGCGGTGAGGGCAGAGCCGAGGAGTTGCAAGACACCAGAGGAGCAGGCTAACCCAGGGATGTGGACAGAGCCAGTGGAGTGGACTGGAACAACCAGGTGGGAAGAGTAACAGGCAGGACCGAGTCATCAAGGACATTAACTGAAGCAGGCTGAGGAGAAGAGAGTTTGGCTGTAGTAAAATCATTGCTCCTCATCTGGCTCTGGTGTAACGGAGACCTGCTAGTAGGAGCTGTGTGAGTAAACCTCGTTCCCCTGGCCTGCTAGCAGGCGAACTAGCAACTGACGCTTGAGGCTGCAGTCTTTAGCATCCTTGTTATTGTCCCCACATCCTATGCTGGAAACAGCAGTTTGATTCCCACTTGGAGCAGAATAAGTTGATATGGAGGGGTTACATTGGTGTCATAACCCAGATGGGAGTGAGGTTTAGGGGGTGAGTGTAATGGAGGCCAACTTGTAAGAGCGGTGTGAGTAAACCTCAGTCCCTTGGCCTCACACTAGCAATTGGCATTAAGGCCTATATTCTTGTTATCGTGCCCACCTCTTATGCTCGAAACTCCGGTTCAAATCCCGCTAGGAGCTGTGCGAGTAGAATCGGAGGGGTTACACTGGAGTGGTGTGGACTGTCGCTGACTCCGATATGGGTCTGGCGATCAGCTATGGCCTCGGGACTTCCTGGCTGCAGGATGAACTCTGTGGCTGGCACTTGACTCCATGGTTGATGCTGTGGCTCATAGTCAGCGGCTGGCACTGGCTTGGGCTCTTGTTCTGTAGCAGATATGGGCGTCGTCATCAGGTCAATGGCAGAGGATCTCTCTTGCCATCCAGGTCATTCCCGGCTCAGACAATGAGTTCCAGGGAGCCTGAGCTGTTGGTGTCATCCTTGACACCTCCACGGTGATGGAGGATCTGCACAATCTATAAAGTCAGTGAAAGGATGTCAGCGTCATCTGTCCAAGGATATCTTCCTGCTCCAGAAGAGCTGTTTAAGAGTCTCACCATCCCAGCGTGCCTTTTGGTATAGCTCCATGAATACCTCCAGCCAGTGGATGCTCTGCAGGTAACAGTCCATTATAATAATCTTATCTAGTCATATTCTGTCACCGATGTGATTGTATTCCAGCACACTTGATGCAGGCACTAGATTTAAGGAGACTTCATTAAACTATTAGACATTCAGGAGAATCACAGGAGTAGTAATATAGCTAAACAAACTAACCAAAGAACTGAACAAAACAGGGAGTATATACACAGGAGCAAACAAGGGAACTAAACAAGAAACAGGTGTAACTAATCAATAGCCAAGTCTAATGGGGTGTTTATATGATACCATTTTCAACTAAAAACTGAGAACTTTTTGGCCATTTTGGCCATTCATTTCATTCATATTACAAATGTGTACTGGCCTGGCATAAATGATAGTTTATTATTTAAACCTTTCAAAAATCCAAAGGAAAAACTTCTATTTAGTACATCATTATCATGTACCCTAAACTGAAAGGAAACACAGCCAGCACAATACTCAATATAACCCTGACATATAACATATGAACAGGATTAAAATATGGCTAGCTGTGGAACAAGCAATATTTAGTTATGTATGAAAACTAAAATGTATGAGAATGAAGAAAATCATATTGATTGATGATAAATATAGAAAACTGTATGTGTATTTAAAACACATTCAATTTATTAGGATTATTGTGAGTATAGTTTTATTTATGACTGATTTATATTTGTTTATGTTAAAACTGTGTAATCCAAATGGATGGAAAAGTTATATGCACTTCAAAAACATAATGTTTGCATAAATCTAAAGTGATTTTAAATAGTTTTTTACTTTTTAAATAGTATTTTTCCCATTACAATAATGAGAATGAGATTTTCTGCCTCACAGTAATGAAGATTACTGTGGATGGGAAATGTTTAATTGCCATGAAAAATGTAAAACATTGCAATTCATTTTATCATTATATAAATAATCTAAACAGAATGAAATCATTTATTATATAAATATACACTCTAATAGAGTCTTCATGGGAGCATGCTTTCATCACAGCTGTTGCGTGTCATGCTTCCGTCATAGCTGTCACAAGACCACTTTTCCACAAATAGCACACAGCTAAAAGTATCATAGTTTAGTTTGATATTCTGACTGACATTAATCCTGACTGCCGGATGTGGAATCCGGCCGCTGTGTGATTTCCCAGATGGGAACTAATCAGAAATGGTTGGGGACAGATAAAGTCATTACCTGGATTATGGATCCCTGTGAGGATTCAGGCGCTCGTGCTCAGATAAAGCGCTTCTGCGTTTGACCCGCGCCCCCTGCGTGTTTAAACCCTCTCCGCCCTGACACCATCATCAGACTCTCATCAGAGATGCAAAGCCATCCGCTGCAAAAGCCATTTTTAAGTGTTTGGCGTTAATGTCAACACTGACAAAACTTGTCAAACGAGAGTCTTAAAATAAGCTTGTCAATGTCCCTGCCACAGGTTACAGATGGAAAATACCACTATGTTTTCTGAATTTTACTGTGCATTTCTAGAAAACACTATTCGTTTGACGTCATGTGTTACGTGTTCAGTCTATAGCTGCATAGCATTTCTTTACAAAGTGACATTGCCAACTACTACAGCAGTTTTAGTCGTTTTTGTGGATCCGTGTGAACAGGGATAATTTTGACAACATTGTCATCTGTACACGAAAAACACAAACATAAAACATTTACGTTTTTAGTACATCGATGCCGTGTAAATGTGTACCCTGAAGTAGACTTTAAAAAAGTGCACTTTGTAATATCAAATTAAGAGTACATTTTAAATAATCGTTTTAATCATCTTCTGTCATATTTTTTAGAGTTGTCTTGACTAACATACTAAAGCACATATTGTACTTGATTGTCATTTTAATTGTACTGTTATTTGAGATTTCATTTGAAGTGAATATATTTCAAATGCAACTTTAATCAAATTGTAATTATAAATATTTAAATACAAAGAAATGATATTACAGTATATTTTAGTTTGTATTTTCATTATTAATTATTTCCATGACAAATACTCATAGGTAAAAGTATGCTAAAGTGTACTTCTTTTTCACAAAGGAAGTCAAGTGCATTGCATTGCGGGACACAATATTCCACATAGAGTCCTCATTTTTGTCCTTCCTTTGTATTAAGTTACACCATTCAACATACCTGTCAGAGGTCGAAGCAGTAAAGGTCAAATGAACACAAACTCATGCTGAGGGCTGCACGATGTGGCCTTGGTGACTGAAAGACATCTATCTTGTCACTTCCTTGGAAAAGCAGCTGTATAAAGCCACTCCTTTTTTGTATGAGAGCAATGAAAATTACACTTTTAAGTTTCTATTGATGAGAAAAAAAAGAGCAGATGTAATCTAAAGTATTTTATTAATACTTGTTAACTCAAACACATGCAAAATAAAAATATCTCCTCATTATTTGTTAGTTCTGGCCTCAGGCACGACCAAAAACAAAGCTTCAGCTATGTGTCGTGGGTAATGGGAGTTAAAATGAATTTAAATTGAGCTGCTAAAGTTCACACATAGTAAATATTTAACGCACTACACTACACTGTTGTTACTACAGTAACAAAGAAAAGCCTGCTGAAGGTGACTTTGCGTTTGTGCAGAGATGAATTTCAATGCCTACAGATCCACATTTCTGCCAAGTATTTTTAAAATGGACAATCAAAAGATTTCTGTCAATACCTGCTTGGTACAGTTGAGATGGCACTCAATGTTTCTGTTCCACCAGCTGCAGGTCACCATTTTGTATATTGTTCATGATCAAAAGCCAAGCCTCTCAGAAGACAGCCTGTAAGCCACATCCAAGCAAACACACACATATATATATATATACAGTGGGTACGTAAAGTCTTCAGACCCCCTTAAAATTTTTACTCTTTGTTATATTACAACATAAAATCGTTTAAGTTCATTTTTTTTCCTCATTAATGTACACACCCCATATTGACAGAAAAACAGCATTCTTGACATTTTTGCAGATTTATTAGAAAAGAAAAACCGAAATATCACATGTTCCTAAGTATTCAGACCCTTTGCTCAGCATTTAGTAGCCATGAGTCTTTTTGGGAAAGATGCAACAAGTTTTTCACACCTGGATTTGGGGATCCTCTGCCTTCCTCCTTGCAGATCCTCTCCAGTTCTGTCAGGTTGGATGGTAAACGTTGGTGGACAGCCATTTTCAGGTCTCTCTAGAGATGCTCAATTCGGTTTAAGTCATTGCTCTGGCTGGGCCATTCAAGAACAGTCATGGTGTTGTTGTGAAGCCACTCCTTCGTTATTTTGTGCTTAAGGTCATTGTCTTGTTGGAAGGTAAACCTTCGGCCCAGTCTGATGTCTTGAGCACTCTGGAGAAGGTTTTTGTCCAGGATATCCCTGTACTTGGCCGCATTCATCTTTCTCTCGATTGCAACCAGTCATCCTGTCCCTGCAGCTGAAAAACACCACTAGCATGATGCTCCCACCACCATGCTTCACTGTTGGGACTGTATTGGACAGGTGATGAGCAGTGCCTGGTTTTCTCCACACATACCGCTTAGAATTAAGGCCATAAAGCCCCGACTGGTGGAGGGCTGCAGTGATGGTTGACTTTCTACAACTTTCTCCCATCTCCCGACTGCATCTCAGCAGCTCAGCCACAGTGATCTTTGGGTTCTTCTTTACCTCTCTCACCAAGGCTCTTCTCCACCGATAGCTCAGTTTGGCTGGACAGCCAGCTCTATGAAGGGTTCTGGTCATCCCGAACATCTTCCATTTTAGGATTACGGAGGCCACTGTGCTCTTAGGAACCTTAAGTGCAGCAGAATTTTTTTTGTAACCCTGTGCCTTGCCACAATTCTGTCTCTGAGCTCTTCAGGCAGTTCCTTTGACCTCATGATTCTCATTTGCTCTGACATGCACTGTGAGCTGTAAGGTCTTATATAGACAGGTGTGTGGCTTTCCTAATAATCATACACAGCTGGACTCAAATGAAGGTGAAGAACCATCTCAAGGATGATCAGAAGAAATGGACATTACCTGGACATTATGGATGTTAAATATGAGCGTCACAACAAAGGGTCTGAATACTTAGGACCATGTGATATTTCAGCTTTTCTTTGTTTATAAATCTGCAAAAATATCAAGAATTATGTGTTTTTCTGTCAAAATGGGGTGCTGTGTGTACATAAATGAGGAAAAAAATGAACTTAAATGATTTTAGCAAATTGCCAATATAACAAAGAGTGAATATATATATATATATATATATATATATATATATATATATATATATATATATATGTATATATATATATATATATATATTACGGAAAGTATTCAGACCCCCTTAAATTTTTCACCTTGAATATACTTTTATAAATACTGTGACCCCAAAAGTCAGGGTTGATCAGTTTGATCAAGGTTACAATGAAACTCTACAGGGCTGTGGACCTCCACCAGCAAAACTGACAAAAACTAAATATCATTAGACACTTTTTAAAAGTGTTTGTGTGTTTAGAAACATGGTCATGAAAGTGTGCTCTTTTTAAGTGTACTTAAGTGACCTTTTTATTTAATTAATATTATAATTTCTACAAATACAGTTTTTAAAATATACTTTTAACATTTGAGGTGCACTACAAGTGAACATCAAGTGTGCACTTCTTTTTTGCAGGGTTCCCATAAACAGTAGTGTTTATATACATGCTCAAAATGCTAAAATATTGTTTATTTCTACACTTCTGTTTTGAATCTCAGATTTGTTAGTGTGGACTTTCAGAGTTCACTGTATATATATATATATATATATATATATATATATATATATATATATGTATTGCAGCTCTTTGCATCAGTTGCGGTTTGCATGAGGCTCTCTTGGCTTCTGAAGCTGAGCTTCTGATCAAAAGGAAAGCCATTTCAGTAGCTAAATGAGCTCTACAGTAGCCTGGATGTTCCAGTAAGACGGCTCCTGGTCAGCAGGATTGATGGTGCCGTGTTTTCTTCATGCGAGGGCTCAGGGGGAAGGTCGTTGACTGCTGCTGCTTTCTTCTGACACTCATTGATCTGGCCCTATTGGTGTCTGATGACTGATCAGTGTGTCTGAAACCTAAGACAACATGAAGTTTCAAGGTCACCTTGGGAAACATGTCTCACTTCAACTATTTCTCAGCCTTGTTTATTGGGAATCTGATGTGACACAATATGACGCCTTTGTTGAGAAAATAAACCAAAATAAACCTTAGCATGAATTCCCTCATCAAAAATACTAAGGAATTGCTGATCAGATTTTCTGGAAGAAATCCTAAAGGGCTAAATTTGAATGTTGTAATTGTAACATTATAATTTTAACAAAAAAGTAGTAAGGAACATTTTTTATAAAAAAAAAAAAAAAAAAAAAAAATTATTATTATTATTATGAAATTAAGAAATGGATATGGAAGTCTGCATATTGAAATTCTGACTTTTTTCCAGAATTCTGGATTTAAATTTTGCAATTGTTAACTTTTTTCCCCCCTCTGAATTCTCTGAATGTAGTCAGGTCAGGTGTCTAAACATTTGAGAAAAAAAAGATAGAATTAAATTCAGAATTCCGGGGTGGAAAAGTCAGAATTGTAAGATGTAAATACAGAATTCTTAAAAAAAAAAAAAAAATAGTCACAAATGTAAAATGTTTACTCAGAATTCTGAGGGGAAAAAAATCAGAATTGCAAGATGTAAACTCAAAATTCCAACAAAAAGGTCAGAATGACAAGATGTATGCTCAGAATTCCAAGGAAAAAAGTCAGAATTCCGAGATATAAACGCAGAATTCCGAGGAAACACGTCAGAATTATGTGATGTAAACTCAGGATTCCGAGGAAAAAAGTCAGAATTGCAAGATGTAAACTCAGAATTCCAAGATAAAGAAAAGTCAGAATTGTGAGATATAAACTCAGAATTCCGAGGGAAACATATACAGTTATCCAGCCGTATGCATTTGACAAGAATATCATTAATTGAGGTTAGTTAGTCCAGGGTTCAAGGCAGACATTTGCGATCGATGCCTGTGAGGAGCAGATCTGACCTCAGAAGCCCACGGTGTGTCCTGAGAGCCTGGCTCACGGATCAATCGAGAAGAGATCAGTTAGTTTGAGATGCGATCTGGGCCCTTCTACTCAGGAAAATATATTTTTAAACACAACTTTTCAGCACAGGTGAAGTTATTCCTCCAGCTTCATACTTCTGCAGCACTGTGACTATATCCAGACATAAAACATCAATCCAAATCCTTTGCCTTTCTCGCTTTGGCATTCTGTTGTACCCCTCTGCACTCCCTTGTGGCGGAGTGTTTGTAGACTGAGAATCAGGCAAGAACTGGCTTTGGAACCGGCCGTCGTCTCGGCAGCCAATCAGCACACAGTCCAATGATCTCATTTCGTCTTGTATTTCTGCTCTAGTTGCAGCATTCCCTCCAGAGACTTTGAGTCCCAGGAAACACGCTCAAATACAATTCACATACACACGCACAGGAGGCGGACGGAGAGATCAAAAGCAAAAACACAAGCGCGTATGAAGCGAGGCTGCGCATGCAAAAGCAGTCTATTGGTTAATTTAGTCAAACTGTGATTTGTGTTTATGGACGGGGTTTGCAAGCAGAAACACCTGCAGTGTCGTCCGCTCCCTTCTGCTCGGCACACCTGCACTTCAGTCATTTCACTGCAGACTGAATGACACGTTCTGTGCTACAAGGAGAATATTTCATAACACATCAAAATGAAACATTAAAGGAAAGAATCCTTTTAAAATTCTGACATCCTCACATCACCTCTATGACAAAAGCCATGTGTATTTCATCTCTTTCTGTCTTTTAAGCCTCAAAGAATGATTTGGGGTTAATAAATATGGATTTCCATAGCTATATTAAAGGGTTATTTCCAGTGATATTTAAGTAATGTTAATACTATTACAGTTTTAATTCATTTAATTTTGGACCCTACTGACTTCCATTGTATAGAGCAAAAAAGTCAATTTCTCAAAATAGTGAAAATGTGTGTCCATAAATATATATATATATATATATATATATATATATATATATATATATATATATATATACAGCTGCAATGTGATCTCATGAGAATACATGTTTTTTTGGGGGGGGGGGGTTTACATAAAATGTGGTTCCACATCACGTACATTTACTTACATTTTCATACACACAAAAACGTTCAATATTGACATATTTATAGCACTAAAACGTAAAAATACTTACGTATTAACGACAAAAAAAAACTTAAAATCGTTTATGTATCCAAGTGTGAATGTGTTTGAATTCCCGTGTATTAATATTAAAACGGTGGCATTAATGTTGAATCCATTTTATTCATCCACTTAATATGAAATAACATTTCTGTTCGTGACTTGTGCTGCAAACTAATCGGAGGATTACATAATGTTAAACCGGACTACACTTTGAAACCTTAAAATGAATAAAATTTCTGTAATTGTTTAACCATTTTGTAAAATTTACTTTGTTTGCTGTGCGACACAGAGGGCGTTTTCTCCTTCGCAGCGATAATACAATACAACATTGACAATACAACTGACAATACAACCCTAAGATACAGCAAAGCATAACATAAATTCCCAAATCACATCAATTTTATTTGTTCGCTGTACTCCAGATCTTTCGATTCCATGTGTTTGAAAGGAACAGATCCAAATTCAGCATTCGATATGATTCAAATTTGAAAGTTGCTCCTGGTTTACGGCACTGACATCGAACGCTCATTGGCTCTCACCTGCTTCGTCACAGATTACGACATGCCGTACTTCAGTGGATTGACATTTGAAATTAGTGCACGCCTTCACTGGATTCATATTTTCATGGATTAATAGCTAAAATTCTACTCTGTACTCCATTAACATATATATATATATAATATACTTTATATTTTTGGTACCACTTTTGACATTTTCGCAATAAATAAATTATTGTGATTATGCTTGTTTGTCTGTTATTCTTCAATTTATAACAGTGCGTAGTTTTAAGAAATGGTTATGGTTTAGGAGTAGGTGTAGGATTAGTGGCTCAAAATATTGTTTTAATGTTATATTTTTACTAAATTTGTCATTTTCCTGCACATTTCTGTCCATCATGTTTTATTCTTTTAACATTCCGTATAAAATGGTTATGTTTAGGTTCAGGATGGGGATTAGGGATCTTACATTTTTCTACAAAACAAATAAAAGAGAAATTATACATATCTTTATGACATGAAAGATTCATAAATATTTAACATTATAGCACTAAAACTACTGCATGCTGAGTAAATATGACTTAATTTTCATTTTAGGGTGAAAAAGAAAAAGAAAAAAGCAGATCCATGTGTGAGATTACAATAAAATAAATACTTATATTAGAACCGAATAAACATTTAAACCGTGGCAGGTTTTGTTAAGAGAGTAAGTTGCTATGGCTACTTGCATAACCTGAAAGTTACCTCCGTTTTTGGAACCGAAAGTTGAGGTTAGTTGAGGCTTACCTACATTTACATTTATTCATTTTGGCAGATGCTTTTATCCAAAGAAACTTAATTAGGGGTTTTGTGCCTTGCTCAAGGGCACCTTAGTCATGGTATCAAATCCCCGATCCTCACCTTCAATTCCTGCCGGCATGGGAATAGAACCAGCGACCTTCAGGTTACAAGCCCGACTCCCTCACCATTAGGCCACGACTACCCTACTACCCTACTTACTCTTAAACAAACCTGGGTATGTCACATAACCTGCTTTCTGGAATACCCCCCTGGTTGAGTTACATTAGTAGTGTGTTGAAATTCGCTATTGTGCAACATTTCCTAAAGCAATTGACCAATCACGAGACACTTGTCCAGCCGATCAATCAGTGCATATTGTGCTTTTCGGATGGAGAGGGCTTCATAGAAGAACTAAACAGGGCAGCCCTTCCCGAAGCCAACTGGTCATACAATCGCAAGTTCTGGCGTACTATAGTTGGCTAATGATGCTTTTGGAAAATGTACCCCAGAGCGTTATTGACAGACTGGGAAGAGAGATGCTGCAACAATGTTTTTTGAACATTCAAGAATAAAAACCTATTCTACTAGACCCCACAAACAAAAGCATTACTTTGCAAAAGGGCATAATATGACCTCTTTAATATCCTCCTTCTAGATTTTGCTATCAGGCATTATTTCATGCAGTCATTCAAGTGACCTTTATTTATATACTGCTTTATAAAATAGAGATTGTTTCACAGCAGCTTTACAGTGATATGAAAATTATGCATTTCAGCTCTTGAAGTCAGTTCAGTGTTTATTCGGTTTTGTCATAAAAATCATCAGTTATTAAATTTATTTAGTCTGTAAGCAAAACAGTGATGCCATCGTCCAGCTTTGTTTAGTTCTCATACAACAGTGTTGGTACAGTCAAATCAATTATATTGTTGTCTATTAAGTGTCACCAACTAAGCAAGCCAGAGGCGACAGTGGCAAGGAACCCAAACATGGGGGTTTCAGTTCTCCAACGAATGGTATCATTATGATTCAGGCTGCATCACAAGTCAGAATTCAGATTGGGAATTGGAATATTATTTTATTCTCACATGTAATTATTCATATGACTGCAGAGTTCTGCCTGCAGCATCTCTGTGGATTGTTTGATTAATTCATGGTTTGTGTTTGGACCTCAGACTTCCATAGAGCACTATGAGATTATGATTCTTTAGCAGGAATAATACTTTTAGTTAGTGTACATCCGTTCTTCCATGTCATTCTTTTTTGTTCTCTCCATTTTAAACATCTCTATTCTACACAGTCGAAATCAATCAGTCTCCGCAGCTCACATTTGTGCTCTTAGGCTGAATAAAATCTAATGAAGATGGGACATGGCTAATCAAATTGGTGCCGCACATGTTTGAGAGGAAGAAAATTGTCCAGATGACTCAAGCTTTGAAAGCAGTGATTTGTTTTTGGTTTTAAGATCATTATTCTTCCGTTCTTTTCTTATGTCTTACCACAAACAAGACACTTGAAGGCAATGACAGTAAAACAGTTTGGAAGTGCGAAGCGAAGTGCATAGACTGGCGAGTTGTGATGTCATTATATGGTGAAAGCTTGGGTAATAATAATGAATACAAATTAGGTCATGCTGATGTTGCTAGGGAACCTTCCTGGTCCATCTGATCACATAACCTAATTAAAACGGATCTGATTTCAGCAAGATATCGGTTAAGTCTACTATGTGTATGTCACATGGTATAAATAATATTTATGAGCCACACATACATCTTGAATATGTATCATGATACAACTCATATCAGATCAACTTTGTTATTCACTGTATTGATTAGTAGAATTTTAAGTAGAATTCTTATATATATATATATATATATATATATATATATATATATATATATGATAACAGCATGTAACTGTACATCATTTAACCCACATGTCCTATTGATCATGTTCATGTTTTTGTCTGCTTGACAGTACAATACAAATTTGTGTATCTTGTATTAAAGCAGTTCAAATTTGGTGTACTGACCACTGGATGTTCAACATGGCGCCTCATGGCAAAGAACTCTCGGAGGATTTGAGAATTAGAATTGTTGTTCCCTCTGTAACTCACAGAGTTACAATACCGTGGCCAGGGTCATACGGAGGTTTTCCAAGATGGGTTCCACTTGGAACAGGCCTCGCAAGGGTTGATCAAAGAAGTTGAGTCCTCGTGCTGTGCGTCAGGTGCAGAAGCTGTCTTAAAAAAAACAGATGCATGAGTGCTGCCAGCATTGCTTTAGAAGTTGCAGAAGTGGAAGGTAAGCTCTTCAGTGCTCAGACCATACACTGCTCACTGACACAAGTCGATTTGCATGGCTGTCATCCCAGAAGGAAGCCTCTTCTGAAGCTGGCTCACAAGAAATCTGCAAACAGTTGGCTGAAAACAACTTGTCCAAGAGCATGACATACTGGAACCATGACCAGGTCTGATGAGAGTAAGATAAACTTGTTTGGGTCAGATGGTGTCCAGCATGTCTGATCACGCCTAGTGAGAATTACCAATAAAATTGTGTCTTGCCTACAGTCAAGCACAGTGGTGGTATCATCATGGTCTGGTATCATCATGAGTGCTGCTGGTACTGGGGAGCTGCGCTTCATTGAGGAAAACATTGATTCCAACATATACTGTGACATACTGAAGCAGAACATGGTGCCCTCTCTTCAGAAACTGGGCCGAATGGCAGTTTTACAACATGAAAAAAACACCAAGATGACAACTGTCTTGCTGAGGAAACAGAAGCTGAAGGTTATGGAGTGGCTAAGTATGTCCCCAAATCTGAACCCTATTGAGCACCTGTGGGGCATCCTCAAGCAGAAGATTTCCTTTGGAAATAAGGGTCCCAGAGTCTGGAGGAAGAGAGGAGAGGCACACAATCCACGTTGCTTGAGGTCCAGTGTAAAGTTTCCACAGTCAGTGATGGTTTGGGGTGCCATGTCATCTGCTGGTGTTGGTCCACTGTGTTTTCTGAGGTTGAAGGTCAATGCACCTGTATACCAGAAAGTTTTAGAGCACTTCATGCTTCCTGCTGCTGACCAACTTTATGGAGATGCAGATTTCATTTTCCAACCAGACTTGGCACCTGCACACAGTGCCAAAGCAACCAGTACCTGGTTTAGGGACCATGGTATCCCTGTTCTTAAATGGCCAGCAAACTCACCTGACCTTAACCCAAAATCTATGGGGTATTGTAAAGAGGAAGATGCGATAAGCCAGACCCAACAATGCAGAAGAGCTGAAGGCCACAATCAGAGCAGCCTGGGCTCTCATAACACCTGAGCAGTGCCTCAGACTGATCGACTCCATGCCACGCCGCATTGCTGCAGTAATTCAGGCAAAAGGAGCCCCGACTAAGTATTGAGTGCTGTACATGTTCATACATTTCAGTTGGCCAAGATTTCTAAAAATCCTTTCTTTGTATTGGTCTTAAATAATATTCTAATTTTCTGAGATACTGAATTTGGGATTTTTGTCAGTTATGATCATCAAAAAGAAATTAATAAACATTTGAAATATATCAGTTTGTGTGTAATGAATGAATATAATATACAAGTTGAATGGAATTAGTGAAATAAATAAACTT
Organism: Opsariichthys bidens; assembly: GCA_037194245.1. Taxonomy (NCBI): domain Eukaryota; kingdom Metazoa; phylum Chordata; class Actinopteri; order Cypriniformes; family Xenocyprididae; genus Opsariichthys; species Opsariichthys bidens. The sequence goes on along the minus strand of CM074277.1, from coordinate 7,174,509 downwards.
TTTGATGATACTCTAATTATATGAACAGCACCTATATGCATATAATACATTTGTTTTAAACTCCAAAATGTCTGATTCAGGAACTTTATGTGTGTCTAGATCTGCAGAAGAGGAATCACTAAAATTGTTCATTCATTAACTTACACAGCTCTTGTACTCCGTTAGTGCTTTTACTGCAGTGATGCATATAGTTCATAAATAGTGCAATTAAATATTGCATTGGAGCATTACTGTACAAGGTTAATGTGCACATATGTGTGTTTGTAAAAGATCCTGTTACACCAAATAACACATTATCATAGATGATGCTCACCTTATACAATAACAGGTCAGGGTCAAACTGAAGCATTCATTATGCTCTATCACATGGCAAAAATTCACAAAAGCCTGTAGGCACAAAAGCAGCAAGGCCTCCTTTTATACTGTGATACAAAAACACAGGTCAAAGTTCAAAGACAGGGAACCTCTAGAGACCTGGATGCCTGAAGAAATGGAAGCCTCCGCAATCAAACCACAGATAACGAGACAAATGATATCCGTATAATAATTTGGATTTTTTAAAAAAAAAAAAGTATACTTGGCCTTTTTCATGTATATTGATCATTTGAGAAATTGCTCTTTAGCTTTCTAAAATATTTACTCAGTGGTTCCATGATATAACTCTCATTCAGATGACATTCACAGTAATTCAGGATGAGGAAGTTGCAAGTCAGTTTTATTCAGCTACGGAACATACACACTGCAGCTAAATATATTTATTATTTTAATGATATATATTATATATATATATATATATATATATATATATATAGGTTTTTTTTTGGGTTTTTTTTAAATATATATATTACTGTATTCATTGTTCTTAAAAGTGATTACATTTCTCTTCTTTTCACACTCAAAATATTTAGGCTTAATTTTAAGACTATTTTATTTCAATTGTTGGCTATATAGAATATGAAAAGAATATGTGAATAACTCAATTTTGACAAAAATGTCAGATAGAACCTTATAATTCCAAGGTGACAACCGTGTCACAGTTCCGTTTTGTTTTCTTTTGTTCATGTTTCCCTGAGCTGTTTAGTTTTGGTTTCCTGGGTTACTTATTATTTGGGGTGTCCTGCCATTTATTTTGCGCTTGTTTGCGATTTGTTTACTTTAGGGAGTTAGGGAAGTTTATTGTGTTTTTGATTTCTTTTGTTAGGTTATTTATGTGTTTTATTTGTAAGTTGTTTTGTTTGTTGTTTTGGCCTTGGGACATCCTGAAGACATGACTCTTTTACTTAGCCCACCCCAAGAAACCAATCATCCAACCTTGAGGATTCGGGACACAGTGGAGGGCTCCACTCCAGCCCGACACTTGCTGCGGCCCGGGAAAGCATCGCAGTCAATTCTGGGTCTGACTCGGGCAACGCTGTCACACCTGAAGGGGGCAGCACAGCCGAAACTTCATCCTCAGGTGACATACGCTCACTCTCTGATGCAGCGATCAACATACTATCCTCTGGTGGAGTCCCAAAGAAGATGACTGGCACCCCATGGGGGGAATTAGTGCACCCCGACAGAATCTCTACTGGCGGCGATGGAACTTTGCCCTCGACTTTGCCCTTTTTAGGTAAATGTAGCTTAACTGCAGCCTTTGTCTTGCAAGACAGAACATCACTGAAGGAGGAGGTTGTGTCACAAAGAGCAACGCTGACCATTAAAGAAGATGTCAATAACAAGGGGTAACATCACATGGAGAGGAGTGTATGATCTTCATCAATTTAAAGATGAGCCTGACTGGGGCATGTTCATCTGAAAGAGAAGTTTAATAACATACATTAAAAGATAAAAGAGAGTTGACTGTTTGGCTTCCATAGAAGTTGCATTTCTAATATTTTTACCTTTCTGTCTCCTTAAACCCGCATTCAGTACATAGATTTGATTAAAGTTTGCTTCCCATCAGGGTGGGGCCCACAAAACCCCTCAGAGGAATCTCAACCAGGGGGCTCGAATCAATAAACAAACTCCACTTTGTGAAAGGCATTCATTTTATCCCTGTAAAGCCTGACATTTGACATAACAGTGCGAAAAATATTTCTTTTTAACTTTTTAATAAATATGAGCAAAAAAATTTTTTTAAAAAGAAAGTTGGCATATGTGTTTTACATCACATTTGATACATCAGGCTTTTTATGTTATATAGTATGACAGCTGAGCAAAAATATGCAATTTGGTGCATATTGTAATGTAAATCAATTACATTTTTATAATATTATAGCACAGTGGTTGTCAAACCTGTCTGGAATGAATAATACAGTGTTTTTAGACATCTTCACGGATCTGTGCGAACTGGTATCTTTTTGACAACGTATGCAAAAAATGCAAAGAAAAAAATGTTTTTAGTACATTGATGTTGTGTAAACATGCCCTTATAAGATGTTATTTTCATGTTTAGTTTTATGATCAAACCTCTGTAGTTTTTATTGTGAGGGAAAAAAAACATAATGCAATGCAATACAATTATGATTAAGAGATGAACAGACAAAATGTTCTTCAAAAGCCTGATGGGTCATATTTGATACTCATATTTTAACATGATTTTTCTAAAAAAAATTATGTATTAGTAATTAAGTAAAAGTTGCTTCATACTTGCACTGTAAGTGCTCATCTAGAAATATTACTAACTATATAAAAGTTATTCTTATGTTTAATCTTTACTGATTTCCCAGCAAAAAGATTCTTGTGTACCATGACCTGAAGGGAGATGTTTTTCCAATTACAATTGCTAAAAAGTATGACTTTTTTTCAATCAATCAGATGACAGACGGTATGCAGTAGATTGAGTAAACAGGTTTTTCATCAAACTTTTAATCATCTTGATAATTTAGAGGCCTTAGAAATGTGGTGTCAGTTCTATCAAATATGATACCATAGGCTTTATAGGATTAAAGGATTAAATCACTTCAGGATTAAAATTTCCTGATAATTTACTCAGCCCCATGGCATCCAAGATCTTCATGTCGTTCTTCGGTCAAAAAGAAATTAAGGATTTTGAGGAAAACATTCCAGTATTTTAGTCCATATAGTGGACTTCAGTGGGGTTCACCGGGTGGAGAGTCCAAAATGCAGTTTCAGTCCAGCTTCAAAGCTCTCTACACGATCCCAAATGAAGACCCTTAGGTCTTGTCTAGCGAAATGATCTTGCTCATCTTGCACTAATTCGACTGAAAAAGGAAAGACATAAACATCTTGGATGACATGGGGGTGAGTTGATTATCAGGAAACTTTCATTCAGAAGTGAACTAATCCTTTAAGCATGCCGACAGTCCACAGACTCATTTTTCCCAGAAAATATTTGAGGTGTTTTTTGTAAAGTGATGATTCATTCAGTGCACACTTTATTTGCCTCACCCCCACTGTTGCATTTTACGCTTCAGCTCTGAAGCTCTATAATGTGAACGAGCTCTCACGTGTTGGAGCCGCACAGCCTCATAGCAAAATATTCTGCAATAGAAAGGCCATTCTGTGTTTGGCTGTAAAAATCAGATTGCTGAGAGGCTCTGCATCTGGTGGAGCAGAACGCAGCAGATGTCCTCCCACCCGTCTCCTCACCACTTACGACTTAACACTGGCTGTGAACTCTTCTCTGAACCCCACTTTGACAGTGTATCAAAGATATGACTGTAACGTTCAGATGATTAACTGGCAGTGGACATGAAAGCTTCGGAATACCATCAGTCAGTGGTGTTCTTACTTTTAGCTGCACACGAGCAAGTTTCATTTACATTTACATTTAGCAGACGCTTTTATCCAAAGCGAGGAAAACAAACAAGTGATTCTTCATGATTTGGCAAATACCACAGGAAGTGATCACAATACAAGTTTCATACATTGCTCAGTACCCTAAGCTAGAGTAGGAAGGGGAAAAGGGAAGGAAAGGTTTTTTTGTTTTTTTTGAGGGGATTAAGTGTTCACGGAAGAGATGAGTTTTCAGCTGTCTTTTGAATATTGCCAGGGATTCTGCGTTCCTGATGAAAGTAGGGAGATCATTCCACCAGCAGGGAGCAGTGAAGGAGAAGGTTCTGGAGAGTGATTTTGTGCCTCTCTGTGACGGTACCACAAGCCTTCGTTCCTTTAGTGATCGCAGGCTTCTGGTGGGGACGTAGCGTTGTAGCAGTGTGTGGAGGTAGGAAGATGCAGAGCCTGTGGTGGATCTGTAAGCAAGCATCAGCGCCTTGAACTTGATGCGAGCAGCAAGGGGTAGTCAGTGCAGAGAGATGAAGAGGGGCGTGACTTGGGCTCTCTTAGGCTCGTTGAAGACAAGACGTGCAGCAGCGTTCTGGAATTTGAAGAGGTTTGATTGCACTTGACGGCAGACCAGCCAGAAGAGCATTGCAGTAATCAAGCCTTGAAATGACCAGGGCCTGGACAAGAAGTTGTGTTGCGTGCTCAGTCAGGAAGGGCTGGATTTTCCTGATGTTGTGAAGTGCAAATCTGCATGACCGCGCCGTCTTTGAGATGTGGTCTCTGAAGGTCAGTTGGTCATCGAAGATAACTCCAAGATTTCTGGCCGACTTTGATTGGGTAATGGTGGTTGTACCAAGCTGTATGTTGATGTCGTGTTGTAGAGTAGGAGTGGCAGGGAAGACTAAAAGCTCAGTCTTTGCCAGGTTGAGCTGCAGGTTCTCATCCACGTGGAGATGTCCGCCAGACAGCTTGAGATCCGTGCAGCTACTGTGGAATCATCTGGCTGGAAGGACAGGTAGAGTTGTGTGTCATTAGCATAGCAGTGGAAGGAGAAACCATGTGCCTGTATGATGGGATCCAGTGATGTAGTATAAATGGAGAATAGGAGGGGACCAAGAACTGAACCCTGAGGAACCCCAGTGATCAGTTCATGAGGTTTGGATACCTCCCCTCCCCAGGCGACTCTGAAAGACCTACCTGTGAGATAGGACTCAAACCATTGAAGTGCAGTACCTGAGATGCCAAGTGACGAGAGGGTGGACAGAAGAATTTGATGGTTTACGGTGTCGAACGCAGCAGATAGATCCAGTAGAATGAGAACAGATGATTTGGAACCAGCCTTTGCAATTCGCAGGGATTCCGTGACAGACAGTAGCGCAGTCTCGGTGGAATGGCCGCTCTTGAATCCAGATTGGTTGACGTCCAGAAGGTTGTTCTGTGTGAGGAAGGATGACACCTGGTTGAACACAACTCGTTCGAGTGTTTTCGATATGAATGGTAGGAGAGAGACAGGTCTGTAGTTGTCCACGAGTGATGTGTTTAACGTGGGTTTTTTTAGCAGTGGGGTTACCCAAGCCTGCTTGAATGTAGTAGGGAAAGTTCCTGTGTGGAGAGATGAGTTAATAATGTGTGTAAGTGCTGGTAAAAGAGAGATGAGAGAGATGGCTTGTAGAAGGTGTGAGGGGATGGGGTCTAGAGGGCAGGTGGTGGGATGAGTGGAGAGGAGAAGTTTTGATACTTCCGCCTCCGTGAGAGGGGAGAAGGAAGAGAGAAGATTAGTGGATGAGGAGGGGCTGAGTTCCTGTGTGGGTGGTGTAGAGAACTGGCTACTGATGGAAGATGTCTTGTCGGTGAAGAAATTGGCAAATTGATCAGCAGTTTCAAATGTAGAATAAAAGTAGGCTCTGAAAGCTCAAGGCCATGTAGAATTTAATAACATTTTTGATTATTTTTTTTAATTACGTTATTTTCATCACTATTATTAAACACATTTCCCCCTAAAATCTTCATTACACTTTTTTTATTCAAAATTCCCTTTATTCAAAAAATTATCCATGTGCTTCTCTCTGTTGTACTTTGTTGCAGCTTTGATTGAATCATTTATTTTATTAACTTTTTCTAGATTGTTTAAACATTTTAATTCTTTACAGAGCATTTCAGACTGCCTCAAAGACTTTTTAAGGAATAATGAGGTGGTACATGCCAAAGTCAGGGACAGATGCTGTAGAAATACCACAAAGTAACCTTTTTGTGACCTTTAATTGCCATTTATTTTCTCTGCTTTAAATTCAGTGACATTCTGTATAGATGAATGGTTACAGACAGAGGGATTTCTCATTAAATAAGAAAATTTATGATTTTCTGAAAATGTTCTATGAAGTCATATATCTATAATTTATTATGTCATATGTTTACTTACACTTTGGTTCAAGTCTTTAAAACTCCTTTTTAAACTATCATAGATAGAAAGAAAAAGTTTACAGAGTTTATAATTTCATTATATCACAACTAAGCTTACTGTGCCTTTAAACAGCATGAAAGATTCCAGGAAATTATGTAATAGCTGCAGAACTAGGCTAATTGGAATCATTTGAATTAATTGGAGGTGTGTCTCTGAATATAAAAATATATCTGTCAAAATATATATATATTTTAATAAATTTACTAACCTATATATATATTTGGATCAATGTAGAATTAATAATTTGTATGTTCTTGTGTATTTTATTTTATTCTTATTGTCTTTTCTTGTTTATTTTGTCTAATCTTGTTAGATTGTACAGCCGTTTTAAACATGCTTTATAAAAGTGCCCTACCTATATATGCAATATCATTATCGTCCAACAAAGCATTCTATTAATTCCAGAAAGAAAAAGAAAATCAGTTGCACAAATTGCAGCCTTGATCGAAATAGAAACGTTTTCAAAAGGAGTTTGCTTTTCTATGTGATTGTAAAAAAGAAAAATTCAGTGTGTTCATGGTTTCTGCCAGGAGAGATTTGGTATAGATCTTTTCAGCAGCAGATTAGGTTATGTGGTCATGTTATATTGATGCAACACATTATGTAATGTAAACTGTCAAATGTAAAAGCATTGCTACATCTGCTGCAAATGTATTATATTTTAGATTGCATGTTGACAGATATCTAGTCTTAACCATCTGAGGGACATCATACAGGCTAATGTACAAAAAAGTGACATTAAATTTGTTTTAAATCTCGGGTCAATGTCTGGCTCATGTTCCTGCTCATGTAAATGCGGAGTCAACATCCGTGATTGTAATGACCTCTTGTGGAAGGAAAGGGAAACAAATACAGAAGTTTATACTTTTGTGTTCCACAGAGGAAAAGTCACACAGGTTTGGAACAACATGAGGTTAAACAAATGATAACAAAATTATCATTTTTTGTTAACATGATTAATGGTATCAACATTGCAAATTATATATAACTTTACTAACATATTTGCGTAAATATGAAGTGAATGTTCAGAATGATAAATGTAGCAAATTATCAATCGACAGTAAATTAATAATCTAGATACCACATGAAAACTTACGTTGCTTGATATATGCAAGATGCAATTTAAAATTTTAAAGGCATAATATGTAAGCTTTTTGGATTAAAATATCCAAAAACCACTAGAACAATGTTATATATTTTGTTAACTTGTGTACTTACATTATTCCAAATATTTCCAAAAATGTTTAAATCCAGAGAAATTACAATCAATGACATCATAACCACGTTACCCTCAATTTCCGGTTTTATTTTGTAGAAACCGTGGAAACACCAAAGTATCTTTAATGTATTATGTGTTTAATTAGACAGGTGAGTAACTGTTTGGATACATTCATCGACAGAAAACTAATCATTGTGATATATATCCACACAGTCTTGTTTAAATCTTGTTTTCTTGATTTACAACGAGTGCCGTGTTTTACCATGCCTAGTTTCGATCTAGCTTTACTGCAGTGTGCAACAAGTGTCTCATAACAGCTGCTGAGCGAACGTAGAGTAGGATTATAACAACTTTGAACACTCAAAAGTATCTAAATGATAACTAGTGCTGCATTACCTCACATACGCATGATCGGAAGAAGCAGAAGCAGTCGTCTGTGGCATAATAAAAGCCCCACTGCGCTTGAGCCTCTTACAGGTTTCAGCCACACCCTGCTTTATACTACAGTAATGTTAATAAATCTTTAATACATTAGCCCATCCATGAATATGATTTCTGCCCAAGTCCCGTTGGATTCTTTTCCATGTGACGACAACACCTCTCATGATTCCGCGAAATCAAGGCCTTTGTTTTGAATAAGCGACCTCTAGCAGCCGAATTTACATATTGTGCCTTTAACAGACCTGATTTCATGTACTTTTCCTGATCCCATCCTCCTGTCTCTACCACTTTGCGGCCTGTCTACATACTGTCCTATCACAATAAATGGAAAAAAAATTAAAATTTAAAATTTTTTGATGCTGGTTAAGTTCCATCCACACACAGAATATAATCAGCATCTTTAAGCCACTATAAACATCTCTTAACAAACTCATTTTGTATGATCCATGGGGGGAACAGAATCCAACGGCAAAAATCCAGCTGTCAGAATCCGTTCCCCCCATGGATCATACACAATGAGGATATGAAGTTCTAGTATTTATCAATCTCGGCCAACTGGTTCCTGTCTACATACTGTCCTAACAAAATAAAAGGCAAAAAATGCCAAACATTTTTTTTTTTTAAACTGAAGCTATTTACGCTCAATCCAAACACAGAATAATATCAGCATCTTTTAAGCCACTGTGTAGACATCGACATATAGACAGCGCACTGACATATAGTACAAAAGTGCTTCGAGAGACCCGAGTTCAAGAGCACAGGTACTTTTCCTGATCGCATCCTCCTCTGTCTCTTCCAATATGCTTCCTGTCGACACGCTGTCCTGTAACAATAAAAGGCAAAAAAAGTATCTCAAAACACTTGGGAACTATATGTCAATGCGCTGCTCACTAGCCTATTAGCATGAACAAATCAGCAAGAGTTTGATAAATATTAGGACTTCATTGTGTATTATACAGGGGGGGAACAGAATCCGACGGCAAAAATCCAGCTGTCAGAATCCGTTCTTCCATCCCCATGATGAGAGATGTTTCTGCTTAAAAGATGCTGTTTCTATTCTGTGTGTGGATGGAACTTAATAAAGGATGTGAAAAGCACATCTCGTGATTAGTTCCAAGGTTTGTGGCATATAAGAAACACCAGCAACTATATTTAACTGCAGTTTTAAGGAGAAAATACTTGACTAATGAATTTGCTCATGGTTTGTCTTAAAGCATAATATAAACAAAACATAGACATAAACAACATTAAAAACGTGATTTTCACCACAGGGGGTCTTGAAATTTTAGGTTGGGGTCTCCCACACATGAGGATAATCGTATTTTGGGTCCATTGCATCTCAAAGATTGAGATGAGACATAAACTGTGAGTGATTTCAAAGGCCTCCGGAGGTCCGTCGCATTTGTCCGCTGTATAAGCCTTGTTTCAGCACAGGTAAGACAGGTAACTAAGAAATTACTCCTCACAAGGAATAACAGTCTATTTTATAAGGGTTATTTTTCTGGTGAGTGTTCTCCAGAATCCAAAACATGTGGGACGACTTTCTCTAGAAAACTTAATGAGAATTTCCTCATTAAGTGGAAAACATTGTCAGGAACATTAAAAATCATATTTGGCTAGATGTTATTGTGGACTCCCCTGATGGTGGTAAAATATCTGAAGCTGAATTTCTCCATGGCCCTGTTACACCCTGAATATAAATATATGCACATGTAAATTTATACTTGTGCATAGGTGAATTGACACATATGCATGTTTATATGTAAATATGAGCAGAAAAAAGAGAAACGTGTACAAAAAATGTCAAGCGTAGAAAACTTTTAGTAAAAAATCATCCTGCATCTACCATTTTCTCATATGTGTTTTCCTTGTGTGTATTTGAAGGATTTACGGCTCTAATTTGAGTTATTAACAGCAACCTGTGTGTGTGGCTCCAAGAAAACTAGCATGCACGTATTCAACTCTTTTAATTATACACATTGATATTTATATATACAGGGCTGGGTAGGTTACTTTTAAAATGTATTTCACTACAGATTACAAAATACATGCTTTAAAAAGTAATTCGTAACGTATTTCGTTACATTACTCAAGTTTAGTAACTTAATCTAAATACTTTAGAATACTTTGGAATACTAATAAGTGTGGAACAAACACAAAAAAGGTCATTGCAAGTTTTAAGTCAGAATTATGAGATATAAACTCGCAATATTGAGAAAAGTCAGAATTATGATAAACTCACAATACTCAAAAGTCAAAATGATGAGATATAAACTCACAATATTGAGAAAAGTCCGAATTATGACATTTAACTCACATACTAAATTCACAATTGCAAGAAAAAAAGTCAGTATTGCAAGTTTATATCTCCCAATTCTGACTTTATAACTTGCAATTGTGAGTTTAAATCTCGCAATTCTGAGAAAAAGAAGTCAGAATTGTGAAATGCAAACTCACAATTGTGAGGGGGAAAAAAAAACAAATTGTGAGAAAAAGTTGCAGTGATCTTTTTACAATTATAAAATGACTCACAAACAACCATCACAAAACATGAAAACAGTTGAAAACATGAAACTTAATTCCGCTTTTTCAGACGGTCAGAGTCAGAGAATCACCAATTGCTGTTTAAATGACATTAAAACTCAAAGTAATCACTTTGGTAATCTAAAACACTTTTCAGATGTAACTGTAATCTGATTACCACCCATTTAAAATGTAACTGTAATGAAATACAGTTACTCAAATTTTGTATTTTAAATATGTAACTAAGTTACTTAGTTATTAACATGCTTGGGTACAATGTTTATCGTACTGATAGACCAAAAAAAGGTGGCGGTGTAGCTATTTATGTTAAATCAAGATTTAATACCTCTATTGTTTTGTCTCAATCAATTTGCAAACAAATGGAATTTTTGGCCTTGAATGTAGAAAGAGCAAAATCCCTTTCTATTTCTGTTGTTGGATGTTACAGGCCTCCTTCAGCTTCAAAACTACTACTAACTACTAATGGCAGGAGATTTGAACTGGGACTGGCTAAATGCAAGCTCTGATGAATTTAAAAGGTTTTGTGACTCTATTAATCTTACCCAGTTAGTCCACCTACCCACCAGGCCTAATCTCAAGAGTCCAGAAAAGTCCACTTTGATTGATTTGATTTTGACAAACGTGCCTCATAAGTTCTCTTCTCTGGGTGTCTTCTGTAATGATTTAAGTGATCACTGTGTAGTTGCTGCCTGTAGAAATACTAAAATTCCAAAATGTAAACCACGCGTTGTTTTATGCAAATTGTAAACAAGCATGCCCCTTTAAGGAAATGTAGAGTGAAGGGACGAGAAAATCCATGGTTTTCACCGGAACTGGCAGATACCATACAAGAGCGTAACAGAGCATGGGTCAAGGCAAGAAAAACAGATTCTTTCGACGATTGGTCTGTTTTCAAACGGCTTAGAAATAAATGCACTTCTCTTATTAAAAAGACCAAATCTGAATACTTTTTGTCTGTTACCACTGAGAACCTCAATGATCCACAGAAATTCTGGAAAGTGATTAAGTCTCTTTCTGTGCGTAAAATTTCTCAGGTTCTTCCTACATTTGTTTTTAAAGATTCAGTACCAGTTTATGATAGAAGTGAAATCTTGCATTGTTTTAATGGACACTTTTTATCATCAGGTTCCTTGTTTGATACTGCAGGAACTTCCTTGATGAATCCTTGTAGAGAATCCCCAATGTTTTCTGGAGACCATTTTAAATTTGCACCTTTTACTATCCATGAAGTGCATAAGGCTCTAAAAACATTGGATCACAGAAAACCCCCTGGACCAGACTTGATGGAGCCTTACTTTTTGAAGTTGGCAGCAGATTTTATAGTAGAGCCACTTTCAATTCTTTTTAATCTTTCGATCAAAACCAAAGAAATACCATCAGTTTGGAAATCAGCTTTTGTTCGACCTCTATTGAAAGGAGGTGATCCAGCAGTTCTGTCTAATTATAGGCCAATATCAAATTTATGTGTTTTATCGAAAATTCTAGAATCTCTTGTCTGTGATCAGCTGAAAGAGTTCCTGTACTCAAATGACATCCTCTCTAAATTTCAATCAGGCTTCAGAAAAAAGCACAGTACAGAGCATACAGTTGCATGGTTCTCAAATTATCTGAATAACAGGACTCAGTGCATTAAATATGAGGGTCTCTGTTCTGATTTTATTGTTGTCCGTAAAGGGGTGCCACAGGGCTCAGTTTTGGGGCCCCTCCTATTTATCTTGTATATCAATGACTTAATGCTAACATGCATTTTTATGCTGATGATACAGTCATTTATTGCTATGGATCATCCCTCACTCTGGCCATCGAAGCCCTGCAGAAAGCTTTTGTTGCTGTCCAGCATTCACTTATTCAGTTAAAACTAGTTCTTAATGCTGACAAAACTAAGCTAATGTTGTTTTCAAATTTTAAGATGGTGCCTCAGACAGTTCCAGTAGTGTCCACTCTTGAATGGAATGTCATAGAGCTAGTTCATGAATAGAAATACCTTGGTGTCTTGATTGATGACTCCCTCACTTTTAAACCTCACATAGAAAAACTTGTGAAGAAATTAAAACTTAAACTGGGGTTTTTCTTCCGTAATTAATTGTGTTTTTCTTTTGAAGTAAAAAAGCGCCTTGTCACAGCATCTTTTTTTATCTGTTCTAGATTATGGTGATCTTTTTTATATGAATGCTTCTTCTTCATGTCTTCAAATGGTGGACACAGTTTATCATGCTTCTTTGAGGTTCATTACTAATTGTAGAGCCATGACGCATCATTGTGAATTGTATTCACGAGTGGGATGGTCTTCTCTGGCCACTAGGAGGCAGGAACATTGGTACACTTTTATTTACAAAGCTATGCTTGGATTACTGCCTCCGTACATTTGTTCTTTAATCACACAGAGAAGTGTTGACTCTTACTCGCTGCGATCAAACGATCAGCTGTTGCTGCCCGCACTGAGTTGCGGAAGAAAGCCTTTGTCCAATCAGCTCCTTTTGCTTGGAATATGTTGCAGAAGGACTGGAAACTGACTGAGCTCTTGTCCTTAAATGCTTTTAAAACTAAGCTGAAAGCAATGGAGACTGCCTCAATAATGTGCAATTGTTTTTATAACCTGTGTTATTTTAATGTTTCTTTGTATGTTTATAATTGTGTAATGTTGTTGCCTCTTGGCCAGGACTCCCTTGAAAAAGAGGTTTTTAATCTCAATGGGACTCTCCTGGTTAAATAAAGGTTAAATAAATAAATACTTGTATTTCGTTACTCCCCAAACCTGTGTGTGTGTGTGTGTGTGTGTGTGTGTGTGTGTGTGTATATATATATATATATATATATATATATATTATATATATATATATATATACACACACACACACACACACACATATATATATATATATATATATATATATATATATACACACACACACACACACACACATATATATATATATATATATATATATATATATATATATATATATATATATATATATGTATGTATGTATGTATGTATATACTTAACTACCCTTGTTTTGTTTGCTAACTGTTTACACACTGGGTTTTTGCTGCTTGTTCACTAATTGCTTAATTTAACTTAAGCGAATATCATTAATTCCATGTGTGAAATTCACTTGAAAAAACTGAGTGCAAAAAACTTAAATTTTGCGAGTTTAAAGCTTTTACTGTGTTTTCTCATTGAAAAAGCAAGATATGGAGGACCAGGAGTGCCACATTAAAATAAAACGATGAATCAATTAATTCATTCAATAATTCACACATAAAAATGTAAATAAATAAATCACTTTTAAATAGGCAAATAAATAGATGTATTTAAAGTTGTTTATTTAATTCCTGTTTTTAAACGTAGATTAATAGAACAATAAAAAAATACATTTGTAAATCATTTTAAATCTCTTTTTAAATCTCTTTTTAAATGGCTTTTTAAAACGCTTTTTAAAAAAAGGATTTGCCAATTGCTTTTCTCTCTCGGTTTGCCAAATGCTTTTCTTTATCCATTTGTCAATCGAGTGCTAAAATGCCATTGGACAGTACACACGTGGGAGCAACCAACCAGCTTTCGCCTCCATTTGAAGCGATGTCAGGCGAAGCTAAATGTGTTTTTAGAAGTATTGTAGATGATTTGTTAGCTTTAGCTGATTTTTGCGAAAGAAAGTCTCCTCTTGATTATCGCTTTATATGTAAAAGAGTTTTTCAGTTGAGGGATAATTGTGCTTGTACAATAAATGGACGGATTTGGGTTCAGTTTGAGGACATTCAGCGACTCCTCCTCAGCCCTCACGCTATGGTTGAACAAGCAAAAAAAGCTTGAAAAGCAATTGGCAAATCCTTTTTTTAAAAAGCGTTTTAAAAAGCCATTTAAAAAGCGTTTTAAAAAGAGATTTAAAATGATTTACAAATGTATTTTTTTATTGTTCTATTAATCTACGTTTAAAAACAGGAATTAAATAAACAACTTTAAATACGTCTATTTATTTACGTATTTAAAAGTGATTTATTTATTTACATTTTTATGTGTGAATTATTAAATGAATTAATTGATTCATCGTCACATTTTTTAATGTGGCACTCCTGGTCCTCCATAGCAAGAACGGGGTCTTGTGTGAATGATCTGCAATGTCTGCAATAACGACAAAAGGCAGAAGATGGCAGCATTTGTCTTTTTCGTCTGTCCGAGTCCACCTGTCAGAGAGGACCGTGCGTCAGACCTCACCTTATCTGTCCCGCCCCTGACGTCGCAGACACACATTCATTCACGCGCTCATAAGTTTGAAAGCAAAGCCTAGACTCTCAGCCGTCCGTCACCGAGTAACACTGCAGTCACTTTCTTTCGGAAATCTACCGCACAGCTCTTGTAGACGGCCGTCGTGCTATGAGGACTTGCGGGAGGTAAGGATAAGCGCGCAGTCCTGTCCTGTCCCGAGTTATTTCGGAGTAATCGACTGAGCGGACAGTTTGTGGCTAAGCGAATTGTCGACAGTTGAGTGCGCGCGCTCGTCGCGAGAGGGGCAGAAGAATGTCGCGCGACCCGGAGGAGGTGAATAAACTGACCGAGAGCACTTACAAGGTGAGAGAAATGACAAAACACCAATATTATTCACCTGTTGAGATCACACCGACTCGGTGAACACCCACAAATATGAAACGCGTCGATAACCGGTCAACAGTTGAAACATTTCTGCACTGAGAGGGTCGTTTTGCTGCTTAAGAAGCTGGTCAGGAAACTTTGTCAAACTGATGTTGAAGCTGCTAAAACTGAAGAAGACCAACACGATTCTCATCGGGTTATTCAAATTTCGGGTTGTCATTGAGCCACAGGTGGGTTTTTACCACAGCACATATGGTTATCAAATGATTTATTGGCACTCCCAAATGAGTCAGATCTGAATCCTACATTAAGTCATCCAGGGATTTAGTCACACAAGTATATTGCCCATTGGGAATGTATTTTATTATCACTCCACCCTTGTGTGAATCATATGCTTTATTTTTATTTATAGCTAGCCAAAAACAGGCTTAATATTAGCACTACCAGACATAATTTAATTAGTCTGAATCAAAGTGAGGAATCTCACAACAACAACAACATGTCACATCACATTTGATATACGATGCATTATTTTGCGTTTTCTGCAGTCCACAGTTCTGTCCTAATCCTAAAATGCACCTTTTATTTTCTTTACAATATAAAAGGAATGATTGTAATAATAATAATGATGATTTCGGGGCAGAATATTGTTCTCGTCATTTCCCTTGTGAAGAGTTATTGAGGAATTTTACTCGTAGAGACATGGATCCCAAGTGTTGACAAAAGTTAAAAAGTCAGGGCAATGTGATGTGTTCACATTTTTTTAATTCTCTCAAGTATTGTCTTAATAATTTTCCTGACCATATTTCATTTTAATAGTAATGTAGTTTTGGGTGGGACTTGATTTTGTCCACGAGGAATTGATTGGATGATTGTGGTTTTTCTATTGGATGTTCTCTTTTGAGTGACAGGTTGCCCCGCCCCCTCACATCAGTAAACGCGTTGTAAAAGCAAGAAGAGAGAAAGTTATTTTGATTAAGGGGAAAAAAAAGTAATTTGCACAAACACATCATTTATAACAAATACCGCGTTATTCCATAAAATGTCTGTTTTGATTTCATGGTTACTTTAATATGTGAAGTGACCTATCTTTACGTCTGAAGGATTAGGTAATCATCCAATGCAAAGATAACTAAAATAGTTTTAAAGGGGTACACGGACCACAGCGTGGGACACACAATCCTCAAGAACGGTGACAGTTGTGAACAAATGTAGAAAAGATGAGCACCTAACATCACAACACAACATATAATGAAAAAGCATTACAAAAAAAACATTCTCTTTTATCGTTCCTACCCTGTATGACAGGCGATCTCATCCTTTTTGACTTTAGATGTTTTAGATGTAAAATATTTTAGAGCTTGGCATAGCTAGAACTATGTATATTTATTATAAAATAACCAAATACTAAGTGTTTTAGCTTATTTTAATGCTTTATTGATTTATTTGTGATCAATTTAAGTCATTTTGAGGCCCTCTGGTTGAGAACCACTTCTATATGACTTACTCTGAAACCCAAAATATGGTATTTTGAAGAAGATTTTGAGAAACTGTTTCGTTTCCATTGTAGCGTCAATAAATCATGGAAGTCAATGGGAACTGAAACTGTTTGATTACCAGCATTCTTCAAAATATCATCTTTTGTGTTCGACAGGTCCTGCAGGTTTGGAAAAACATTACGGTGGGTAAAATCATGACAGAATTTTCATTTCTGGGTGAACTATCCCTTTAATGTTTCAGCAGTATTGTTGAATTTGAAATTATTTTTTCAGACAACTATGTTTGGACAACAAATCCAAGGAATCCAGTTGGTGCAGCATGGGTTTACAATGTAGTTTAAGTAAAAAAAAACAATTTATAATGCAGGAGAAACAGGACAGATATAGAACACTTTGTCAATGTTCGGGAAGGACTATTTTATGTTCCCTGATTTTACAGTATAGCTGTGCCTCTGAATGAACACTTTCATTGGCAGGAGGTTTATTATCAGATATCCGAGCCCACGTCATATCTGTCCATGACTGTGTCATTCCAATATAACATCAGCTGTGCCTCCTGTCATACAGTCTCAGGCGGGTCGATGCGTGTCAGGGAGTGGAGAGGAGTGGGCTGTCTTCATAAATTGAGAATTAGTAAGCATTAAGTAAGCACATGTATGCCGCTTAAAGTTCAGTAAATATAACCAAGCCCAAGTGTTCACTAGTGATTCATTCAAATCTCTGCTTCCTCTCTTCCCTCAAAGTGACCTGGAACAAATGCAGCGTTGGCACAGCTGGTGCTTTTGCTCATGAACTCATCTTGTTGTGAAGATCAGTTGATTGCTACAGTTGTCAACTTCAGTCCGAAGTCCAAACTTTGTCATTCCCATGATGTCACTATCAGACTGCCTCGTCAACGTGTGGTAGTTCGCAATATTGCTGAATTGAATTTGAATTCAAGAATTATTCCACACGCTCTCGCTCCTGACAGAGGAGGAACAGGCACAGCACCCCAAACCCTGAGATTTGCAACCTGTGAGAACATCTACAGAAAGTAGAGCGTCGACTCATGAATGGATATTTCACACTCTCAATTTCTTCTTGCACGTCACTCACAGGATGTGTTCAGAGTTTATGAGGCTGATGATTTGTTCTATAAGGCCACATTTACATTACATGCTTCAAGTGACCCAGTTGACCCTTTGCAAACAGTTTGATTGACAGGTGATCTGACCAATCATAACCCCGAATCCCCCATTTTGTCTGACAAAGCAGTCAGGGGAGTTAGTAGATTAATGTTGGGGAACTTGAATAATTGTGTGTCCTCAAGTCTTTCCACGCTTGAAACAACATTCTTCTGATGTTCATTCATGTTTATTTGATGCTATAAATGAACTAGTATGAAGAGATGTTGGTTCACGAGCCGCTTGAAGGAGCTCCAGCGATCTGTCACGACACATTAAAGAGACACTAGACGCTATTTATTGTTTAAACTTCTTTAAAAAATTACGAGATATTAAATATGAAACTGTTTCATATGTCTGTCAATGTGTTGTCCGTGTCCTCTTTGCTCCGGGATGTATTTTTCGCTGTGTGAGAACATGATGTGTGGCGGTAGAGCGCGTGGCTTGTCGGACATAGCAACTAACGTAATAAAAAGTTGGTCTTTGTGAAGGTTCAATCCCGAATTTTTTTTTTTCTCACAGAGAGAAATGAGATCGGATATTACCCATGAACGTGTAGGGTTGCAAAGGGGCGGAAAAAAAAAATCCTTTAAATTTCCAGAAACTTTCCATGGAAAGTTAAGCTGGGGAATTTTGGAAACAGGAATTGATGGAATTGATGGGATCGTTTTGACAAACCGCACAATATGCAAACATAAATACAAACATTTTGTTTGGAGATATGCAGACATGCATGCAAATGAATACAAATAAAAAATAAATACATCTTCGACCGATTTATTTGTGAGTATATCTTTAATCGATTCTTGCTTTGAATAACTAAAAAGCGCAAATGTTGAATAAAAAAAAACATACTCCCTATGAATAGCCTCCCACCCCAAAAACAAAATAACCCTGCACTAAATAGTGTGCCAAAATTGAGGCCAAATTAGTTTGAGGGTCAAAAACAGTGACGTTTAATTATTGCTTTTCTGATTACCAAAAATATGTAAAATTTGTTTGCCTGAAAAACACCGACCAATTTTTCACCTGACATCATGACACCCTGAACAGCATAGCGAGTTGAGTTACCCAAAACTAATGAGAGACTTTCGGTTTCAGTTTTCGACTTTAAAAAAAACTTTAATTTTGGTTTCAGTGTCATTGCTTGAATTTAAGACCAAAATGGAAATTGGTCCAACAGGTTGTTCTGACTCATGGATGTGCAACACATCACACAAAATGTGTTACTTATTTAACCACTAATTACAATCCAAAGTTATCCATGTAACTGAACCAAGTTGGAACTCAACAGTTTGGAGTTCGTTGGTAGGTAGATACCAGACCTCTATGTTTATCACCTAAAATACCTAAATATGTTGTTATGGGCAAATTTTGCACTTTGATATACCCCTGCATGCACCAGGTATTAAAGCAGAGACATTTTAAAATGGGTCGTTTCATGGACAGAACCGTCTCAGTTCACATAATGTCATGATTGCGACTGATTACATCAGGATTGCTCATGCCAACATTTTAAACATTTCCTCTGTTTGAAACCCCTCTTCACAGAATGTCATGGAACAATTCAATCCGGGGTTACGTAACCTCATAAACCTGGGAAAGAGCTACGAGAAAGCCGTTTCAGGTGAGCCTTACCTTTCAATAACTTCCATACAGAGTTCTATATTTTAAGCATTGTCAGGAAATGTAGGGTTGCATTGTTTTACGAAGCATTTGGTTATTTGTAAATCTCTATACTCTATTTATTAGTGGTTGATAATAATTACTGAGCGTTTAATGGTGATATCCAGAGAGCAGACTGACAGATTATGGGATTATAAATCTGCAGTCTTCAATGTCACATGATCCTTCAGAAATCATTCTGAAATGACATCCAATATTCACGTCTCCTGTTTTTCCTGTGAAAATAATTATTCCAATTTATTACGTTTTTAACAATGGCAATCAAATATACATCTAAACGACGGGCAGACCTGATGATTGATACTTGCAAAATAACATCAAGATGAATTATGGAAAGATTGGAGCTTTCCTTTTCTGTGAAATGTCCCTCACTCCCACATACACGCTTTCTTCAGATTGCTGTCTTGGAGTTGCAAGTCATTCTGAAAAAGTAGGTCTACTGAACAAAGAGTTTCATCAAATCTTGAACAAATGTATTACTGCTATTAGACATAATAGCTGTGCTCGCAGACAAAACGCAACCCCTTTTATACAGCTTTGGACTGACTGAAAAGGTTGAAGTTTTCCCTCTGCCCTTTTCTGCTATAAACACGGTGGTAAGGCATTGACTGTGTTTACATGTACCTTTATAGTGAGATTTAGGCAATATTGCTATTAAACTTTACCTCCAGATAAATTCAATACTTCATTGATGTGATTAAACTCATAATCGCAATAAACCTAATCATTGTAAAAAAATAAATAAATAATAATAATAATTTGGCTTATGCTAGTTATAATCACAAACTAGTGATGTATATATCAGCTGCGCATTTTCTATTCTCTCAGATGGCGAGTTGTCTCTCACTTACTTGTCACATTCGCACACATGTATTCATTGCACATAATTGTACTCATTCCCACAGGTTTTGTGCTCGCAACAAAAGCGTGCGCACCACTTGCCTATACAAGTGGCACTCTCACAAAGCCACCTGAAACTGCTCACAAGTACCAAACTGACTTCTTTTTCATGGCTTGATGCGCTTAAATAGTCAAATCCGTACAAAATTGTCAAAATGCCTGTCTTGCAGAGTATTCAGGTGAATCAGTTAGTTTTGTAATGTAAATAGTTGAGAGAAAACACATTGTGTAACAGTATATTGGATCCGCTCTTAAAGTGACAGCGGCCTAATAAACCTGCTGCTGTCTGTCATGTTAATAAAAGACAAAAGACCAAGAGAAAATCACTCGCTGCTCTCAACTGAATAACTTTTATATCTGTAATTGTTAGCGTTAGTCTGTATTTAATTTCTACAATGAAAACTATCCATTTGATTACTTTCATTCCTGTACTGTTTGTTACTCTGATAAGACCCACCTGAAAAGCATAAAGCCATGTTTGTTCTTTTGTCTCTTTATTCTATTTTGATTGTTCTTATTTTATTACTGAGTGTTAATTCATATTAAATTTAGGTAAACGATTCAAATAAAGCTGTGCTGCGTGTAAACTATTGCAACAAAATTACCCAAATATATATATATATATATATATATAGCAGTTTTCCATGTGGTATCGAATATTAATATTTGTCATGGAATCGTATTGAAGTTGGCAATTCCAGTATTGTGACAACTCCACAATAAATGAGCATATAAACACTTTAATTGCATTTGTTCCATAATAAAGTGCTTGTGACGTACACGTGAAGTTTTGGAGTGCTAAAGAACTGAGTTCATATCGACAGTGTTGCATGACGAATATAATGCAGTATAATGATGGTCAAAATGTTGAAACGAAGACGTTTTAGTTGCATCACTGAAAAAAAAAAATCCAATAGTTCATAGAAATGTTGCATTTGACGCAAGTAGATTAAAAGAGTAACGCAGCATATGGAGTTTGTGAATAACTGCGGTCAAAATAACAACAATTCCTAGTGAATAATCAGAATAATAAATTGCATGTAAAGTCGAGTGTGTCGTGTTCTTATTCTGAATATTGGCGCACATGCAAACATATTCTTTGTGTTCAGTCTGTAGACATCTATTGTGCTCCATCCAAATATCTCCTCCTTTCTGAATAGCTTTTGAATAACTTTTTTATAATTTTGTGATAAGTGAGACAAATTGATGAAACAAAATAATATTTTCATAATGTTATACTCTAAATGTACTCAAAAGTATTTGAAAAACTTTAAAAGGCCTGTCCGTAGATTTCTGAATCGACACAAGACCCCTCTGTTAATCGGAAAATTGGGAATGTTAATAATCCAATGGCGCTATATTGTTTTAAAACTAATATACAATGTGCAGCATGTTGTAAATATACAGAAAGTGAAACATATCTTCCTCAGTAGAATAACACGTTCTTATCCTCTCGTTGCAGCCATGGCTCTGGCTGGGAAGCAGTACTTTGATGCTGTATCTAAGATCGGGGAGAACGCAGCCGTATCTCCAGTGTCCAGGGAACTGGGTGAGTCACAGCTAATGCTTTTTATTAAGAACTGCGTGAGCACTTTTCCATATAGTGCCAGTTCTCATGTGTAAAGAAGTGAAAATGTTAAAGAGGATTAAATGGCGTCTTTGTTATAGAGTTCACAAAAGACTTAAGCAGGAAGAAAACATCTCCTCTAGCAATCGCTTCAGTTCATTCGGTTGTCATTAGTGCTGAACACTGACAAACAAATAGACTTGTAATCTTTCATTATCACTATTTTCTCTATCCTGCTAAAGATAACACGGGACATAATCTGACGTTGTGATAACGCTCAGGAATGCGCCATAAAGAATGTTGTGTGATCGAGTCACATTTCTGTTCTGCTCAGCATGCTGGTTTACATGGCATTGTATCTGCCAGATCATAAAAATGGCGGATATATTGCATTTATTGACTCGTGTCATGAAAAATCAGCGTTGATAACACACGCTCTCACGTGTATTCACGGCGTGTATTTTGAAAAATTGTCTGTGAATGCATTATGCTATGGAATAAACAACGCTATGCTACATTGTTGTCACTTGACTTCAGTACATTGCTTTCCCGGGACCAGAACAAAACTACTAAGCGTGCTCCTGAAATTATGGGGGTGCTTTAGTAGTTCAAGTGCAGACATGACGTGTCGGTAATTAATGGCACTTGCATTAAACATGCTTGTAGCGTAGGAGGTTGAATTTTGAATACATTAATTGGTAATTGCTTTAACTTCAGTGCTATAGAGTTATTATGCTAAGCCATTTAAAAATATTATGCATGCTATGACTATATGTACAGGGTCATGCCAACCACCTGGACTTTAAAGTGACTGACTCAAACCTTTTTATAGTGTCTTAAGCTTTATTCGCACAGGATTTGTATTACCTGGTGACCTCTAGTCATTTGTAATAATTGCGGAGGTTATCTGTGATCTTAATCCCATGCGAATCGGACATGTCTGTAATTTGTAAAGCGAAAGTTGCCCCGCAAATGACCTAACACCCAGGTCTTGTGATAATATCAGTCCCGTGTGAATCGGCATCATTTGGCAGATTTTTTTTCAAGGTTTTTGTTTCCTGTGGGCGAAGAATGGAGTGTTTTGATAGTATTTTGGGTGCTGGGTCATATCGCTATATACCATACAACTATTGAATTTGCAGAAAGAGATGAAAAACGATCAGAAGAGCGAAAACAAAAATGATGTGTAGCAGCATGTGGTAAGGAACATTCTTCTGTTTAACATATCATACAGCTAGACCTATAACAAGACATTTCCAAGCAATAGCCTATCCAAAATAGAGCGCACGGGTTTCACTTTGCTTATCCCGTGCGGATGCGCTACATGAAATTCGGATGTGGGGGGTAATTTCTGAATCACATGAGGTCCCCATACGAATAGGGATTCTGTCCCGTGACTCATTTTTGATTCTTTTCATCTCATTAAATAATTGGTGTTTAGAAAAAATTACAGTATTCATGAAGGTGGACCATAAAGACTTAATTTACTTTTGTTTGTTTTTAATGCTGCCATAACTTATTTAATTTGAAACGGTACATTGATAAAAATGTTTAGACTATGACACTGTATACTGCAAACGATAAGATAAAGGTAATAAACTATAAACCCCCTATTTATGAGCCGCTGCCAATCTAGAATCATCTTTTTACTATTATTTAGGGTTTAAGGTAGGGCTGTGCAATTATCGTAATTGATTGTTGCTATACTGCGGGACGTGCTTGATATTAAACGGTGTTATTAAAAGCACTTTAAGTCATAAAAGAGTGGCTTTCTGTGTGCACGCTCTGAGTAGGAGCCAAATGCAGACAAGCGAATGAGCTTTGGATGCACAGTGGGTTTTGTCTTAATTAAACGTACACAGTTGAGAAAGAAAAACAGTGTATTGGATCACAGCTCTTAAAGTGACAGCAGCCTAATATACCTAATGATAATTGAACGAGCAATGACAAAGGAAAATCACTCGCTGCTCTTGACTGCAGTCGTTTTAAGAAGGATTCATCTGTGTTTCATGTGTATGGTAAGACTATTCAGTGTTATTTTGTTTAATTATTAATTTTTTTTTTGTTGAAGGCTATTATATGTGAATAGTACATCTTCCTGAAAACCTAAAACACTCTTTAATTGGTGTTTAATTCTCAGTTTTGTTTGTAATTAGTTTCTGTGTTCTTCTTATATTGCTTACTGTTTATTTGTCTTATGTAATTATTTTAAGGACCTTTTACTTGCATTAGTTAACCTGGTATTAATTTTCACAATCGATAATTGTGACATTTCATTGAAATTACTCGTATCGTGAAATAAGACTTTGATCATATCACCCGCCAATAATTGTGTGATTTCAGTATTGACCAAAAATAATCATGATTTATGCTTTTGCCATAATTGAGCAGCTCTAGTTTAAGGCTATGGGAAAATGATCCTTAACCAGTTGTTGGACTTGTGAACCGCAGGTCAGAGAGAGATTCAACCAGGTTCTCATTGTAGCCGAATACTGTTTTGCAACAGCAAATTAGGAGACTGACTTTGCAAGGTCACGCACGCTTGTGCAGGGATTTTGTGTGTGCGTGTTGACTGGGATAAACTCAGCGAAATCTGCTCTGCCAATATAGACTATTCTAACTTCAGCTGAGGCTGCTCTGTTTTTGCATTTTTAATCCAATTTTATTTTTCACTTGGCAGTCTGATCAGATAATGAGAAGAATGTCCAAAAAAATCACAGCTGGATTTATTTTCAGTTTATCAGTCAAGCTGGAAATGAAAGGTTAGGCCAAGTGCTTTGTGGGATACAGTATTGCAAACAGTGATCTCCCTTGTTTACTGCACAGTTTGGCAAATATAGTAAGTCAACCATGTGTTCAGTGCATACAGATCATTTGCATAATGCACACAATATACATACTGCATGCCACAGAAATGGCATGAGTGGTTTGATAAGTGAATGTCAGGAGTCTTCTGGGATTCCCTGGAATTTTATGTTTCTTGCATGACACATGAGTTTTATTCCCTGCTTGAACCTACAAAGGTTTGTTAAAGAGAAATGGTGGAAACCAAATTTGTTGCAAACCTACCAGGTGGAAATGGCATTGCGCCTCGCCTGGCCACTTGTGATCAGATCTGTGAAAACACCAGTGTAAATGGTGTCTGTGCGCGAACACTTATCAACGTTCATGCTTCAAAGTGATGGATTTTCTTTCCTTCGTCTTTTAGTGGGCGACCTTTCCTTGACCTTTTCCTTTGAGGGCCGTAACATTTGGACATCGCCTTAGTGGTTGTTAACACAATGCCCTCCCTATCCGTAGGCGATAAGAGCCGAAACTTGCCTCTGTCCGGGCAGATAACGTCCAAACATGGGCCTCGATTTCCACGTCACCAGTGTTTCTCGGCGACTAGAGGCTCTTGTGTGCTCGGCCGAGCTGAAACCAGAGCCGTCTTCGGGCAGATGAGCTGACATTAGATAGTCTTGAGAGTCACGGACAGATTGACAACCACCCCCCATCTCCAACGAGGTCAGGTGTCAGAGAGATGGAGATGCTTTCATTCTTAACCAGTGGCACCAAAGACAACACATCATCCCGGTGTCCTCTGTGTTGAAGCTGTCAAGCCCAACAAGTGTGAAGGCACCGTCACTGTTTGTTGGAGGCACCTTGTTTTTTGTTTTTTTTCCTGGCATTTGACCATGTAGACTTCCAGAGAAGGCAGTGCATCAAATTACACTTGTAGAGTGCGCTGGAATATCATTCAAATGTCTGCGCTTGTATTTATGGAAGTGTGCTGGTAATGTGGAAATGCTGAGTAATGCATGAACCACATGTGCTGCACTCTCACATTCCTGCTCAGCTACTGTGTGCCTTGGTGGATAAAGAGTCCTCCTTTTACTAGGGATGTGCACTGCGACTAATTTCATTGCTTATATGGAAATTTTGACTAGTCAAGCTGGTTAAGAAACCCACTGAAGAACCTCAGACAACCTACTTAATCTATAAATCTGTCAAATTCCATGTTGAATGCCATTGGAAAATGGCTGCTTGTTTTGGATTTCAATCATTGTACAGTAAACTTAAGTTTTCAACATTAGTCAGTAGAGACGTATTTATTCAAATCAGCTTAATCAATAGGCAGTGCAGGACCAATAAGTACAAACATGATGTTGAAACCGATAACCGATAGCATAACAAGCCAATTAGCAAGATCAGTTGTTACGTACCAGTTTGACACGACACAAACCTTTTCCGTCAAAATACTCCCTCATTTCGCTCGTCCTACGATTTCTCTTACGAGTGACGGAGAAAACAAACTGTTGCAAGGTAGTAAATCTACAACCAAACCACTTGTTTCCCATGTTGACTAGCAGCATCAGTGTAGTTTACTCGACTAGTCTTGCACATCCCTACTTTAGATCAGTGTCATCCGGATTATGTGGATATGTTAGGAGTGTGATTGTGCTCGTGTTAAGCTGGTCTGAGAGCAACAACATATATAATAGTTACTCCAACATAGTTTTTTTCCTGCAGTTCACTCTTACCAGTTAAACTTTTGAATGGTAGTGTAAGTGTTGAGGTCAGTAAGTTTTCAAAAATACAGTAATATTGGGAAATATGATTATAATTTGAAATAATCAATTTCTATTTTAATATACTTTGAAAATATTTTATTTCTGTGATCAAAGCTGAATTTTCAACATTATTATTCCAGTCTTCAGTGTCACAGTGAAACAGAAACATTTGATTATTATCAATGTTGAAAACACCAAGCAATTGTTAGTTCCAGCTTTAGTTAGTTGCGGTTTGAGCACCATGACCAAAACCCCTGCTCTTCCTGTATCCTCTGCTTTTAAATACTTTTTTTTTTTTTTTGCCCTACCCTTGTTAACGTCCCTCCGTCTCATTCACTCAGATGTATGTCAGTGCATACGTTGCACGGGTGCCCACTACTGATCGAACCCTTGCAATGTGTTTAAATGGAACGCCTTAAACTCTTGATCACTTGTGGCTGAATTAAGTGCGAACGCTGCTAGTTGCTGTTGTGATGTCTCAATCCTGTTGCATTGTGGTCTATGGATCTGCCTGAAATGTACATGAGTAGACTCGCTCCCTCTGTCAAAATCAAGGGGCCAAGGGTCTGTCCAAATAAAC
Organism: Opsariichthys bidens; assembly: GCA_037194245.1. NCBI lineage: Eukaryota > Metazoa > Chordata > Actinopteri > Cypriniformes > Xenocyprididae > Opsariichthys > Opsariichthys bidens. Next base: position 7,147,576 of record CM074277.1, on the reverse strand, counting down.
ATTCCTCGTCCACTTGACAAAGTTGAACACCGTTCGGGATTCACCCGAAGGGAAGTTCATGAGTGTAGGTCTGAAGTTGGAGTTAAAAACAGCCCTGAATTGCTCTTGGTGCCTTTAACCCCAAGACACTTTTGATCATGTATAACCATGTTTGCAAAAATCAATTTCCACTTGCTGTTTTCAACTGTCTGTGTCTGCAGAGACAGAGAAGGGAATTTGTTTGCTATTTTTCCAATGGTCTCTGAAATCCCCTTCTGTGCTCAAAAAACACTTGGATTGTGATCATTTCCTTGTGCATTCATTCAAAACAGTCTTTCTCCTTCCCTATATCACTTCATTTTATGATCACACTGTTTAGACCCATTAAAACATTCAAACAGTCAGCAGAACAAAAACATAGACGCAAAAGATTAAATGCACCATTAAAGGCACAGTATGTAAGATTTGTGCGTTAAAATATCCAATAAAAACCACTAGAACAGTGTTATATAATTTGTTGACTCGTGTAATTTTTTTCACCATTGTTTAAATCTAGAGAAATAAGACTTTTAACCCGTGTCATTGTGTCGCCTGTCAACGACGTCATATCCTCGATTTCCGTAGAAACCATTCAAACAAATTATCAAAATATCGCTTTAATGTATTAGATGGGTAAGTAACTGATTGGATACTTTTATCGACGGAAAACTAATTTTCACTCAATACGGTTAGTCTTACTGTTTTTTGATTTACGAGTAACGTTTTACCACACCAAAAGCTTTATTTGTAATATAGCATTTGCTCCATCATACAATATGTTTTAAAATTAATTGCATGCCAATTAAACACAGTGCCCTCCATATCCCTGTCCAAGTTCAACTTTTATTAATATGATGTTATAATATCGATCTAGCTTTCTGCTGTGTGCAACAAGTGTCTCACGTCACGTTATAACATAACTTTCAACACACTCAAATATATTTTCAAGAACAACAGCACTGCATTACAATACAGTTTTAATCTGTCAAATAAACTGATGATTCAGCACTTGTAGCTATTTCATTAGAATGAAATAAAATAATGTGAATTAAGTGATCAAACGTAACTGCAAAGTTCGTTGAACGTAACCTTCCCAGGCTCTCGGCCCGCTTCATACCACAGTAACGTTAATAAAACTTTAATACATTAGCTCACCTATGAACATGATGAGTCCCGTCGGATCGCTTTCCATCGGCGCTGGAGGTAAAGACGACAACTCCCATGATTCCACGCTCTTTCATGCCTTTGTTGTATTGAATAGGCAACCTCTAGCTGCGAAACTTACATACTGTGTCTTTAATGCCAGGGCTGTGTTTTTTTTTTTTTTTGTTTTTTTTTTTTTACACTGAAATATCTTAATATCTTGTCATTTTTTCCTAATAATTTGTATGTTTTATATTTCTCATCCCTAGCTTTCCTTGTTAGATAGCGTGTTAATGCCTCTGGACAACAGAAAAGTGAACCTGTGGTTTTCTCTTGTTTTATTATGTAATGCTTATAGTGGGTCACATATTTCTTCACTTTATCAGGAGTGTTTAGATTGAGTTGACCCCACCTGTTGCCTGGACTCGTGTTGTCTTTCGGGAAGCACACACAAACAAAGCAGGAGCAAACCACAGCCCAGGAAGATGCAAATCAGCCTCCGTGTTTCTAGAGTGACACAATCCTCTGCTAATGCATCAGAGATCAGCCCAGTCCTGAGACATTTCATTTTTGCCAGTTTTGCTTTTTTTAAACAGACTGAAGATTATGGACCACACCAGATTTGACGTCACCAAATGCCAGTAGTTCTCAAATGTCCTGTCTAAATGCGGAGTTTCCTTGTAGTTTCATTCTGTTCCTCATTGTATGACTTGAGACCAAGACTACAGTATGGTGCTTTCATGATGTTTTTGTCCTTTTTGGAGCATGTCTGGAGCATGAGCATGCATTTATTATATATAAATTACAGTATTTGGGTTTGCAGCGACATGATATTGACAGGTTTTTAATTTTTGGCTTGGCTCTTCCATTCCAACCTGATTTAGGTCATTGAAGGGAATCACCTCACCAAACCAAACCAGCTTTTTAGGATCTTTTCCTGTTTTTTATATTTAAAGAAGTACTGTGTTGGTTAAAGAATCAATGTTCTTTTTTTAGCCTCATTGTTAATTTTCTTTTACACAATGTCACCTGCTCTGGTGTCCACACCCCTCTTGCTTGATTTGTGTAACCGTGAAAGCAGCTGCCGGTCCCCGACACACACGCACACACTCCCTCACTGGTGCCACAAAGGAAGCTTTTTACCAGGACGTTCTGGTGACCTTTAGTCTCCGGTGTTGTTTGAACTGTGCTTAGCAAGGCTGGTCATAGGACAGCAGTCAATACACAAACACATCAGCCTTAAGTTGGAAGGTGTGAGAAATATTGTTTGTTTGCATCAGTTTAAACTTAGATTATACTGAGTAAGACCTCAAAAAAAAAACCTATTAGACTTTCATTCTTCTTTGAAACACAAGTCTTTGGGCCAGATTTACTAAACAAGGCAAATTGGCATGAGCACAATTCCAAAAAAGCACAGATGGGAGTGTGATCTAATGATGGCGCGCAAATGAAAGAACACAGGTAATTACCAAAATGACCAAAGCAATCTACCAAGGGTTTTGAGTGGTAAATAATGGTGTAAACACCAGTAAATTGACTAGCGCAATCCTTAGTAAATCACCTCGCATGCTTCATTTAAATACTTTCCTCCCATTAATTTTGTGTCTTAAAGGGAAACTCCTACAAATGCATGTGCAATAAGGTCAGCCACAAAAACAACTGCGTTCATGCCTTTTCAGCTCTATTTTTTCAATGCATGTCTTTAGTAAATCCTAAAATGTGTGGGTTTTTTTTTTGTTTGTTTGTTTGTTTTTTTAAACTCTAAAAGAGAGTTTGTGTTGGCGCAAGCTGTTAGCAAATCTGGCCCTTATTTTTCATCTTTATTGTCCCTGTGGGGAAATTTTGTTTCAATACACTTTGCTCACACATTGAAACACTCAATTTACACAAACATAAAAGTCACATCCATCACCGAATACAATCCTCTCATACACATTATCACTCAGTTTACCTCCATGAGAGAAAAAATTGTCTTTAATGAAGCCAGAGATATTTCTGTCCCTCCCTTGAAAGTCCAATCTTCAAGCTTCTGAAAGTTCATATAGTGATCGTAAAAGAAATCAAGCAGTTTAATCCAAGTCCCCTGGAATGGAAAAGAAAAAACATGATCGCTTTTATTCACATTGATCAATGCGCATACGGTAAATAGATACCATTTTCACTAAATAAAAATGGTTAACGGAAAAACACGCACATGATTTTAATCCTAAGTGGAAATGATTCGACTGTCTAGTTAAACCTTTGACAAGTACGATCATAGTGGAACATTCATATATGCGTCTGCGAGTGAATCATTCAATTCAAAATCATTTGTTTTTTTTTATTATAAATGTTTTTGTTTATTTGATCTAGTTGCACAGAATGCTAATATTTGGTGCAAAACTTTTAAATAGAAACAGTTGGTTTAATGGGCTCATTCACACCATTTGCATGCCGACAACCTGACATTTTGTTTGTTTTTAAGTCAGACTGCAAAGAATATTTGCCGAAAAATGTGATCTGAGCTTTTGGTCATATTTTAGACAGACATGGAAATCTGCACCAACAGTCTAAGTACAATTGTTTGTATAAATCCAGTAATCAGAAACGACTAGTCATTGAAATTATTTAAAAGGTGCGAGAGCTGTTTATTGTGATCATTGCTGTTAATAAATAATATAATGCTGATGTTGATGATATTTTCACGGCAAGTCTAGCAATGTCGCCCTGTAACGGTGGAAAAATCACTGTGACACACGGCCTCTTGTGACTCAAGTTCTCCTCTCGTGGGATCTGCTATCCTAGTGTTCGTTGCTTGCTAAGAGCAGTTATCATTCATGTAAATCCATCTGTGGTTGAAAGCCGTGAGTTTTGATTCGTTGCAGACACACTGGTTCTGCTTCATGCTCGTTGTAGCTGGAATGTTTGCTGTTGTTGTCTTTGATAATACAGAAGCGTTGGATGATCTATGATCTATTGTATCACAGAATAACTGTCGACTGTAAAGCACTGGACATGTCGCTGTTATGTCTCTGCGTTCATTGTCTGCCTGCAGCTTTTGTTCTTAGCAGTGGAAGTTTCTGTGTCTGACTGGGCGGCACCTACAGCTGCGATGATCAAAGTCTGTGGGTGGAAATGCATCACCCCTCCCATCACAGTTCATCCTGCCGTTCACCTGCAATTACTACAACAGTCAATTTCAGGTGGCTTGACCAACAAGCTCTGGCCCTTATGAATCAATAAAATGATGTGTCATTCGTCAGCTAATCTTTCATACTTTTTTGAGGATTCCCACGATCATGATAAATGTCAGAACTGAAACTTTCTCAGGCCTGAAAGTTCGCTAATTTAGAAGGTTTTTAGGTACACTCAGTTCTTAGATATGGCTCTTTGTGAGTCTCCTTAAAATCCTTTATCCAAAGTCAGAATTCATTGGTTAAGGGCCTTTCTGCAACTTCTTGTATGTAATAGGGCAATAATTTTTTGTATAACAATTAATTTGTTCATGAATTTGCATCAGAGGAGCCTTTAAACTTTATACTATGACGGGCCAAACTTGATTGAGCAAATGCTGTTTTTTATATTAAAATTAGTGTTTTAATTAAATTAACTTTAAAATTAAAAAATTAAAAAAAAAAAAAAAAAAAACACCTTTCCTTCCCTTTTCCCTTCCTACTCTAGCTTATGGTACTGAGCAATGTATGGAACTTGTATTGTGAGCACTTCCTGTGTTATTTGCCAATTCATGAAGAATCGCTTGTTTGTTTTCCTCACTTGTAAGTCGCTTTGGATAAAAGCGTCTGCTAAATGACTAAAATGTAAAAAAATGTAACTTATATTCTCTACATTTCAATGCAAAAATAAAACAAATGTTAAAACAAATGGATAAAACTTCAATTTAACCTTTTAGAACAGGAAGCTACAATTGTTGGTTTTCACTTTTTTTTGGTTTGAACATCTTTAGCGCTTTGGATCCTATCAATGTGTGTTATGTATTTTTTTGTTTTGTTTTGTTTTTAAATGCCTAGGCACTGATTCAATCTTAATTACTTTATTATTATTATTATTATTGAAGGACAAGACTGGCAGTGTTTATGACAGAGCAGTAGAATCAGAGAGAACTGTTTACAGCAGTTCACTGCATGTACTTCCTGAACACTGGGCCACTAAATATCCAGAGACATGGCTGCGGATAGGATGGTTTACACTTTGCTTGGCCTAATCTTTCTTTTATGGCATTGCCGCAGGCACACATAAACAAACTCACATGCCTCGAGTGGAGCTGATAAGACATCCAGGCTGAATCAGGGTCAGGGAGCAGATAAAGTTAAAGTGGGTCAGCTGAGGCAGAGAAGGGAACCCACACCTGCTGCTTTCAGGTGGCCTTGTGACTCATGTGACTCGGGACCGAGGCTGGGTTCAAGTTCTGGATCTCTGTCCCCGCCCCTCGCCTCATTCACATGGCCTCACCTTGACTTTTTATTTTTCTGAATTGCACAACAGGGTCTGTTTAGCACCACATGGCTGGAGCTTTTGGTGGCAATAACTGACAACGATGTGGCCGATAGTTCTCCCAAAAATGACAATTGTCATTTACTCACCGTCATGTCGTTCCAAGGACTTTCGTTCATCTTCGGAACACAAACAAAGATATTTTTAATGACATCTGAGAGCTTTCAGCGTCACTTTGACGCTTTAAAGAGATCGTAAAACTAATCCATATGAATTGAGCAGTTTAGTCCGAATTTTTTGAAGAGAGTTGATCACTTTATATGCTCATCAGATTGAATTTAGGCTTTTATTCATATATAAACATTGATCAGCAACCAGAAACAGAAGCTCAGCCAAACCTGCTTGACGCATGAATCTCGCCTAGAAGCTCAAACGTGCTGCATAACAGGAGAATGAACCTCACTGGATTTCACACGTCAGGCGAACATGCTTGAGCTTCTGTTAACCACAACGGTTGTGTGCGTTGATGAATGTTTATATGCGAAAAAATTAGGATTAAATCGCTCAATTCGTACAGATTAGTTTTAGGGTCTCTTATGAACTTTTTGAGGCTTCAAAGTGGTAGTTGCATAGCGGTCAATAGAGGGGCAGAAAGCTCTCAGATTTCAGATCTTCATTTGCGTTTCCGAAGATGAACTGAAGTCTCATGGGTTTGGAACGACGTGGGTGAGTAATCATGGGGACCTCCATCACATTACCTCTAAATTTCTCCTCAAAAGCTGTCCTCAAACTGCTAAACCTCAACAAAATACTGTTTATATAAATAAAAAAACATCGCTTTATTCAATGCACACCTTGAAGTTGACTGCATGATGACTGAATAAATAAACTATTCTTATAATATCAACCATAACGTTAACATATTATCAGCTTATCAGACCCAACCTTCACATTATGTGCCGTATTAATCCATAGTTCTCATTTGTTTGATTATTTTAAAGATTATAAATTTACTGCATTCTCGGTTTATCAGCTCACATTATTTTGTCTTTGCCTCACTATCTGCTGTCTGTAGTTAGCATGTTGTGTTTAGGACTGTGGGAGAGTGACCCAAGAAGTCATGTGACAGAAGAGAGAGAGGCACCGAGCAAGCGAGAGAGACTGTATTATTGTTTCTATGGAAAACACTCTTATTTTCTTCCACATCTACACGCATCCGTCCCTAGGGCAGGGATAAAATCTCTTCGCAGATGTCAGAGAGAATTGGCTCTCGTTAGAGCCGAGCAAGATCTTGCTGTCTGTCTCGCCGTCTCTCTGTCCGACTATCAAATCCATTTCTTAAGGGTGTTTGAGAATTGCCTCTCAAATAAGGGTTGACTAAATGTATGGTGGGCGGATCCTTTATATAAAATGCTCTGATTTATGCAGTAGGTTTTGCATCTTAATCCCCATTTGATTACAGCGGGAAGGAGCATGCTGGGAGAAATATCTGTGCCGGCACAGCTTGTTTTAATTACAGTAGCTGCTCCGAGGGAGGACTGTTCTTGGAAAACAAGACTGAGGGGGTTTATTAGACTGGGGAATAATATTATATTAAAAAACAATGCAACGTGTTAATGGCCTTTGTGTTGGTGTGAGAGTCTGATAAGTGTTTTTCTCTCTCCTTAGGGGTCGTCCTGATGGAGATCTCAGATGTCCACCGCAAAGTCAATGTAGAACTGGAGGAGAACGTGAGTTTGTGTTTGTTTCCTTGCTGTAAACACACATTGGGCTGACCGAACACATGCTCGCGCTCACCCAAACAAACGATTACCATCTGCAGTTTAATTCCATATCAAACATCCCATTTCCCCAAAACTTTATCAACTCGGTCCTGTTGACGTACAGGCAGTCATATTCGTGTAAACACAAGAAATGAGTGGAGGAATACGGCGGACACACCTAATGCCTGTTTTTTTATCAGAGCAAGTTTAAACATGCCTGTTGATGCACCTGAGCCCAGCACCTGATGATGACATGGACGTTCCTGTTAGAGCAACTGCTGACTACAACCTGTGAATCAAAAACAGGCCACACAACAGAAGACAGGCTGTGTTTGAACAGCTCTCTCTTTCTCGTCAGTCAAATCTGATGTCTTTCACACAAATCTAATAACCCGTGTTCATTTCTAACTCGCTAAGAATTAGCTGGGTAGAGATTCTGAATCCAGATATCTGTTTTAATGGAATTGATAATATGATAAGTCTACTAGTTTGACAGCAGTGTTCACACCAAGGCCTGAAACGTGTATTAACATGCATCAATTTTAGTATGCTAACAAAGGTATAATTCAAAGGTATAGTTCATCCAAAGATCAAATTTAAGCTTCGCAAAGACCCGCCCCCTTTAGGGGTGTCCTAAATGTTATGTCCGATAAGCCACGCGCTCTCACGCCACACATCATGTTCTCACGCAGTGAAAAATACATCCAGGAGCAAAGAGGACACTGACAACACGTCGGTCACTATTGATATGAAACCGTTTCAGATTTAAAATATTGTAACAATTATAGCGTCTAGTGTCTCTTTAATGTGTCGTGACAGATCGCTGGAGCTCCTTCAAGCGGCTCGTGAACCAACATCTCTTCATACTAGTTCATTTATACAAGAAATATAAGACTTTATATAGACTTTGTCTTCGCAACACAAATTAACATATTTAAAATATATTAGATCTGATCCAATTTTCACAGTAACACTTCAGTATGGGGAACAATTCTCACTTTAACTATTTTTTAGTACTTATAAAGCTCATATTAATGTTTTAATGCTTGTCCATACCAAAATAACTACTTTACTAACTATTAATAAGCAGTAAATTTAGAGTTTGAGAAAAAAATTTAGTTTTAGTTAAGTAAACTATTAACTTACTCATATCTATGACTTTTGCCTCAGTAAGCTCCTAATTACTGCTTCTTAATAGTTAGGAAGGCAGTTGTTAAGTTTAGGGTAAATTACAGGATGTAGAATATGGTCATGCAGAATAAGGCTTTAATATGCATATAATATGCATATATGTTAATAATTCGGTCCCTAAACAAACACACTGATATGATAGCTGCAAAACTTTATTTGTACTTAATGTTTCTACTATCAGGTCTTCATCAGGCACAAACTTTGTGAACTAAGATACAACTCTTTATAGACAACAGGTGAGCACCTTAATTAGGTGTACTCTACCCCCCACACACATACAGAGAGAGGGTGACCTGGAGAACAACTAAAATAATACAATCTCTGGGTGAAAAAAAACTACTTCATATTATATACAGATTATTCAGCCGTTTATTCAGATTTAAGACCATAAGGCCATTAGTTGTCTTAGGGCCCACACTTTGTTGAATGACTGTGTTATAATTGCGTCACTATAAGCACTTTTTTCTGGCACAAACACAATGAGGGTTGAAAGAGCATCTCAGTTAGGGGGACCATACTAAAGTTTAAATTTTTAAAATCTCATTAACTCCTCGTCATGTCATTCCAAACCTTTTTCCAGGTAAAACAAAAGGAGACATTTTGAATGATGTGCTGGTTGTTCTATTCCATCAAATAACAAAGAATGCAGACTGAAGCTTTCAGGTTTTAAAAAGGTTGCAATCACAAGATTAAAGTATCATTATATGGGATGTTAATTCAAGTAGCTGCTCTAAACATGTTGATAAGATCTAGCTTTCTTAGTTAGATCCTAATCAAATGGTTGCTCTATTATTACAGTAATTGACCTGAAAGAGAAAACGTAACATACCAGAGTACTTGTTTTTTTTTTTTTTTTTTTGGCTACATTGTAGTTCTGTTCTCTGTAACATTCCATCATATTTAACTATAATAATAAATAAAACACCAGCTGATTTATATGACCGATATAGACAGATAAACCACAAATCTTTCAGTGCACTGCACACTGCAAGGGATGTGTCAAAACTAAACCCACTATAGACTTTGTCTTGTGTTGTCAGCTTCATTGATTTTAACGGGAGCGTTCATGAGTGTCCAGAAGTCTTTGCAGTGAGGGCTTCAGTGATTTATAACGGGATGGGTGCGTTCTGATATTGTTTCATTGCTGCTTTGTGTATAATTTATTCAATTTCAATACGTTTTGATTTACATGCTTGGAATTACAAATCTGCAGTCATATTTCTTCTGTGCTGGAGATTTCAAGAGTCTGACACCCTTTTCTATCCAATATTGATTGGCAGGGCTCTATTCATTGGCTGCTGTTATACTAATGTCCAGTAGCACAGATAATGACTTTTATCGGCCAACACTGATGGCTGTGAAGTTTTCAGATGTGCTTTATCAGGATTTCTAATTATTAGGGGGAGTATGACGTAATCAATGACATTGATTATCTGTATACTTGACACTATTCATGGTAACTAATGGCAGAGTATAGACTAGATTTACACAGCTGTAGTATACTGTTGTCAGTCCCGTATTTTGTGCTTAATATGCATTCCCAAAATATATTGTTTTTTTATGAGCGTGATCAGTGTATTCACGGCAAATCCGCGCTGAATGAACGGAACCGCACTGGAAAACAAGTTGTCTTCCTCGTCATTTACTGTGACAGCCACACTCAATGATGTGCGTTCATCCGAAGATCCACTGGAGCTGCAAGGCATGAGTTTTAAACATATTTAGTCACAAAGCATTGTCGGTTCCCAAGCTTAACTTCCAGTGGAAAGTTGGCAGAAATTGGCCCAAAATTTTCTGCGCCTTCGCAACCCTACCCCCAACAAACATTCTACTGACTATAAGTAACTTTGTAACTACATGTCAAATTATTCTATTGACCCGAACCCTAAGCTAACAGTCTGTCTACTAAACGTCTACTGTCTACTCTCTACTAAACATCTACTAAACGTCTACTAAACATCTACTAAACGTCTACTGTCTACTAAACCTCTACTAAAAGTCTACTGTCTACTAAACGTTTACTGTCTACTAAATGTCTATCTACTAAATGTCTACTGTCTACTAAACGTCTACTAAATGTCTACTAAACATCTACTAAACATCTACTAAACGTCTACTGTCTACTAAACGTCTACTAAATGTCTATCTACTAAATGTCTATCTACTAAATGTCTATCTACTAAATGTCTACTGTCTACTAAACATCTACTGTCTACTACTGTGTACTAAATGTCTACTGTCTACTAAACGTCTACTAAATGTCTACTATCTACTAAACGTCTTCTGTCTACTAAATGTCTACAAAACGTCTACTGTCTACTAAATGTCTGTCTACTAAACGTCTACTGTCTACTAAATGTCTACTAAACGTCTACTACTGTCTACTAAATGTCTACTGTCTACTAAACGTCTACTAAATGTCTTCTAAAAGTCTACTGTCGACTAAATGTCTACTAAACGTCTACTGTCTACTAAACGTCTACTGTCTACTAAATGTCTACTAAACGTCTACTGTCTACTAAACGTCTACTGTCGACTAAACGTCTACTGTCTACTAAATGTCTGTCTACTAAATGTCTTCTAAACGTCTACTGTCTACTAAATGTCTACTAAACGTCTACTGTCTACTAAACGTCTACTGTCGACTAAACGTCTACTGTCTACTAAATGTCTGTCTACTAAATGTCTTCTAAACGTCTACTGTCGACTAAATGTCTGTCTACTAACCGTCTACTGTCTACTAAATGTCTACTAAACGTCTACTGTCTACTAAACGTCTACTGTCGACTAAACGTCTACTGTCTACTAAATGTCTGTCTACTAAATGTCTTCTAAACGTCTACTGTCGACTAAAGGTCTGTCTACTAAATGTCTACTAAACGTCTACTGTCGACTAAATGTCTGTCTACTAAACATCTACTAAATGTCTACTGTCTACTAAACGTCTACTAAAAGTCTACTGTCTACTAAACGTCTACTGTCTACTAAACGTCTACTGTCTACTAAATGTCTACTGTCTACTAAATGTCTACTGTCTACTAAATGTCTACTGTCTACTAAACGTCTACTGTCTACTACTGTCTACTAAATGTCTACTGTCTACTAAACGTCTACTAAATGTCTACTATCTACTAAACGTCTTCTGTCTACTAAACGTCTACTGTCTACTAAATGTCTACTAAACGTCTACTGTCGACTAAACGTCTACTGTCTACTAAATGTCTACTAACCGTCTACTAAATGTCTTCTAAACGTCTTCTGTCTACTAAATGTCTGTCTACTAAATGTCTACTAAACGTCTACTGTCGACTAAATGTCTGTCTACTAAATGTCTACTAAACGTCTACTGTCTACTAAATGTCTTCTAAACGTCTACTGTCTACTAAATGTCTGTCTACTAACCGTCTACTGTCTACTAAATGTCTATTAAACGTCTACTGTCTACTAAATGTCTTCTAAACGTCTACTGTCTACTAAATGTCTGTCTACTAAACGTCTACTGTCTACTAAATGTCTGTCTACTAACCGTCTACTGTCTACTAAATGTCTACTGTCGACTAAATGTCTGTCTACTAACCGTCTACTGTCTACTAAATGTCGACTAAACGTTTACTGTCGACTAAATGTCTGTCTACTAACCGTCTACTGTCTACTAAATGTCGACTAAACGTCTACTGTCGACTAAATGTCTGTCTACTAACCGTCTACTGTCTACTAAATGTCTATTAAACGTCTACTGTCTACTAAATGTCTGTCTACTAAATGTCTACTAACCGTCTACTAAATGTCTACTAAACGTCTACTGTCGACTAAACGTCTACTGTCTACTAAATGTCTGTCTACTAAATGTCTACTAAACGTCTACTGTCGACTAAACGTCTACTGTCTACTAAATGTCTGTCTAAAATGTCTACTAACCGTCTACTGTCTACTAAATGTCTTCTAAACGTCTACTGTCGACTAAATGCAGGGTTCCAGACTGCGACCAAAATGGTCGCATATGCGACCTTTTTTTAAGGAAGTGCGAGTAAAAATTTTATATAGTCGCATTTGTGCGAGTACATGATCATGTTATTCGCGCGTGTGTAACAGAACGAGGTATCAGCAGCTGCTGCCGTCCGTAACCGTTTTGCTTTCAAAATTAACAAAATTTTTATAATGAATGAGTACATCATGAATCCATTTTCCAAACCGTGTTTTTGTCTTATCCTGAATCACTACGGCGCGCCTATAATAAGTGTTTATATTCGGACTATTTCAGACTGGGCTCGGCTGCGCTGCGGAGTATCACAGTCCCTGCGTGACTAGTCATAGACAAACAGAGAGAAGTAGTTCCGGCTACAATGTTCTTCCGCAAGACACATGCAGTTCTATTTATTAACCGCTAGAGAGCGAACGTACACGCGCATTGCACAATGATGATGAAACGCGCCAAATTTCTGAATTAAGCTATATAAAAATAAAAAGGTTAATCGCTGAATAATAATCATAAAAAAACAAAGTTTGGAGTTGAAGGATGCTGGTGGAAAGGACGAGCCATGCATACAGACACATGATGATGAGCGCACGGGTAGAAATGCATTAAGTTACTTCAACAGCAATGGCTTAGACCAGAGCTCCTCAATAGACCGCGAGAGAATGTTTGGCCCGCGCTAATGTCAAATAGTGTTGTCGAGGTAATGTATATAAGCACGTCTCTGTCGCGAAAATTCAAACGCAGCATCATTGCTTTCATTGCGTAACCTCTGGTGAGTTTAAAATGCTCGCGCTCCGCGCCGGTGGTCACGCGCAGTTAGTCTGTCAGCGACTCAAACTGACTGGACAAAATAGACTCAAAGGTGAATGGACTAAAATGTTTGGTTTATTTTGTCTGACCAACCGCAACAAAGAAAGAAAGTAAACTGTATGTGAGAAAGTACAGTGTTTGCTTTTATATTATTAGTTACAGAAAGGCAAACTAAAGGCTAATATTTTCTCATTTAAATTAAACATTCAGCAAATACACATCTATATCATTAAAACAAATCCCTGAATATATAATTAACATTTAATTTCATAGACCTTGCAGATTTATTCGAATACAAAAGTGAGATTTTCTGAAGTGTTTGTAACCCGCGTGAACGGGTGACAGTCGATCTGTGTGAAATGAATTCAGACTTCAGTTCAGCTTCACGGGAAACGCGATCAAATATACATATAATATTACATTTGAATTAAAATAAATGTAAATTATAGATATATATACCAGATTTATATCGGCCATCAGCCACTGTGATTTAATATATTTAAGATTAATATTAATCTTAATATTAAATATTAATATTTAAAAGTACTATTCATCAAGCATGCATTGATTAAAATTGTTGTAGCAAAAAAAAAAAAGGTGCTACCAAATCATGTGCTGGTGCGACCAACTGACAAAATTGGTAGCACCAGTGCAACCAGTGGAAAAGTTAGTCTGGAGCCCTGTAAATGTCTGTCTACTAACCGTCTACTGTCTACTAAATGTCTACTGTCGACTAAATGTCTGTCTACTAAATGTCTACTAAACGTCTACTGTCGACTAAACGTCTACTGTCTACTAAATGTCTTCTAAACGTCTACTGTCGACTAAATGTCTGTCTACTAAATGTCTACTAAACGTCTACTGTCTACTAAACGTCTACTAAACGTCTACTGTCGGCTAATACTCTGAGAGATTGCTGACATTTGCAAAGTAATTTATAGTTAGTAGAATATCTAAAGTGGACCATCAAAATAAGTGTAACCAAAAAGATTCTAATAAAACATTGAAAGATAAATGTCAGAAGTTATGGTTATTATTTATTGGTGAGATAAGGGTTAATTGTCTAATCAGAAAATAATCGATTGATGTATGGTTCCATTAATCGATCAAAAAAATAGCTGATTATTAGATTAACCTAAAAATAATCGTTATAACAATCGATTATTCTGAACATTCATCATAAAAAAAAATAGATCAATCTATTGAAAATTATGAATAGAGTAATCGGTTAATCTGCAAAATACTTGTTAGATTAACAGTAGTTGGATTAATTATAGTTAGAAAAAGTAAGTTAATTGCAGCTTTACTCATGACATTTAGGTGCATTTCTTCTTCAGATCTACTGGCTACAATGTTACGTAGTAACCAGAACCTAAAAATACTCCTGTACAATGATGAAAGGAGAATGTCTTGAATATAGGGCAGACATGTCTGAAACATAACCGTGATTCCTCTTGTAACAAATGAAGCGTTTTTCTGAATGAAGACATGCATTAATGAAGACACATCAGTGTCAGGAAGTGTAGGCAAACGCTGGCAGTGTGGGATCTCGCCAGATCTGTTTATAAAGAGGGGTAAAAACAGATTAGTGGAGCAGAAACAAACAAGAGGGGTGGGTAGGCATACTTGTAGCCATGATGATGAGGTGTTGATGCAAGCACTCTCGCCCTCCTTCGTTAGGTTGATGGGTTATTGTGTGTGTGTGTGTGTGTGTGTGTGTGGGTATCCCTCTGTTTGTCTGTAACTCATCTCCTCTATAAGCACTTTAGCTTATACAATAACAGTAAACTGCCTACCGACTCACCCAGTTGCCTCATTTTCTGTGTGTGTTTTATCAATGTAGGCATCTCACCAGCACACTTTTGTGCCAAACCATTGTCATTAATTTTGTGTAGTTTGTATTTTTTTTTTTTTTTTCATTTCATTTTCTCTTTCTCTACAGTTCAAACGGTTTCATCGGGAGGTTATTGCAGAGTTGGAGAGGAAGACAGACATGGATGTAAAATACATGACGGTGAGTGGAATGAATGTTCATCACTGATGGGGAAAGCAACTTTAAATACTTTAACAGGGTTCCAGACTGCGACTAAAATGGTCGCATATGCGACCTTTTTTTAACGATGTGCGAGTAAAAATTTTATGTAGTCGCATTTGTGCGAGTACATGATCATGTTATTCGCGTGTGTAACAGAACGAGGTATCAGCAGCTGCTGCCGTCCGTAACTGTTTTGTTTTCAAAATTAACAAAATTTATATAATGAATCATAAACATCATGAATCCATTTTCCAAACCGTGTTTTTGTCTTATCCTGAATCACTACGGTGCGCCAATAATAAGTGTTTATATTCGGACTATTTCAGACTGGGCTCGGCTGCGCTGCGGAGTATCACAGTACCTGCGTGACTCGTCATAGACAAACAGAGAGAAGTAGTTCCGGCTACAATGTTCTTCCGCAAGACACATGCAGTTCTATTTATTAACCGCTAGAGAGCGAACGTACACGCGCACTGCTCAATGATGATGAAACGCGCCAAATTTCTGAATTAAGCTATATAAAAATAAAAAGGTTAATCGCTGAATAATAATCATAAAAAAACAAAGTTTGGAGTTGAAGGATGCTGGTGGAAAGGACGAGCCATGCATACAGACACATGATGATGAGCGCACGGGTAGAAATGCATTAAGTTACTTCAACAGCAATGGCTTAGACCAGAGCTCCTCAAGAGACCGCGAGAGAATGTTTGGCCCGCGCTAATGTCAAATAGTTTTGTCAAGGTAATGTATATAAGCACGTCTCTGTCGCGAAAATTCAAACGCAGCATCATTGCTCACGTTGCGTAACCGCTGGTGAGTTTAAAATGCTCGCGCTCCGCGCCGGTGGTCACGCGCAGTTCGTCTGTCAGCGACTCAAACTGACTGGACAAAATAGACTCAAATGTGAATGGACTAAAATGTTTGGTTTATTTTGTCTGACCAACCGCAACAAAGAAAGAAAGTAAACTGTATGTGAGAAAGTACAGTGTTTGCTTTTATATTATTAGTTACAGAAAGGCAAACTAAAGGCTAATATTTTCTCATTTAAATTAAACATTCAGCAAATACACATCTATATCATTAAAACAAATCCCTGAATATATAATTAACATTTAATTTCATAGACCTTGCAGATTTATTCGAATACAAAAGTGAGATTTTCTGAAGTGTTTGTAACCCGCGTGAACGGGTGACAGTCGATCTGTGTGAAATGAATTCAGACTTCAGTTCAGCTTCACGGGAAACGCGATTTATATATATATATAATATTTCGATTAATTCATACTTTTCATATTTCTAATTTATTAAATATGAATTAAAATAAATATTAATTATACATATATATATACCAGATTTAAATCGGCCATCAGCCACTGTGATTTAATATATTTAAGATTACTATTCATCAAGCATGCATTGATTAAAATTGTTGTAGCAAAAAAAAAAAGGTGCGACCAAACCATGTGCTGGTGCGACCAACTGATAAAATTGGTAGCACCAGTGCAACCAGTGGAAAAGTTAGTCTGGAGCCCTGTTTAAGCACATACACTGAAACTAATTTAAGGGGAAAGGATGTTTTTAATATTCCAAATATCTTTAAAAACAGAATTTCTTTGTTGCAAGTTGTTTTGGGTTTGAAAAGATTTTTACTCCTATTCTAAAGTTTGCAGTCAGTATTTTTTTTATATTCAGCAAGAGTGCATTAAATTGACCAAAAGTAATAGTAAAGACGGTTTCCACAAAAATATAAAGCCGCACAACTGTTTTCAACAGTGATAATAATAAGAAGAAATGTTTCTTGAGCAGCAAATCAATGATTTCTGAAGGATCATGTGACACTGAAGACTGGAGAAATGATGCTGAAAATTCAGCTTTGATCACAGAAATTAATTACATTAGAAAATATATAGAAAATAAAATAAAAATTCACAATGTACTGTATTGATCAAATAAATGCAGTCTAGGTAAGCACAAGAGACTTCCGACCTCAAACTATTGAACAGTAGTGTATTTACATTAAATACTGCTAAAACTTAAAAGTTTTACTAAATTGTTAAAACAAAAAGAACAAAAATGTCCTGAAGCTCGAACAGTGCTTTAATTAACAAAAAGTAGCTGACTTCAGACGTAAAGTAACTGTCAAAGCCCCATTTAAAAAAACAGAAAAGATCAGTAGTTTTTACAGTATGTCCCACAAAAATGGTGTCAGTTGCCTTGACTGCATCAAACTTAAGCAATATACAACTGTTGATGCTTAAAAACACCCTAATTTATACAAACTTAATTGAAAACCTAGTAGTAAAAAACTGTATTAACTTTGTTTTTAACAACAACATTGTGAAAAGCCCTACAGGTTCTTTGAGAAACACTGCTAGGTAATGAATTTGAGAATTTTCTTTTATTCTAGCCTAATTTGCTTAAATGAACTGGTGCTAGAGAGGCAACATACTGATATAGTGTTGTGACACTACATTGCTGCTAGCTGGAAATCATAGATGGTAACAGGAAAAGCTGGATTAAGTTGAACACTGTCACGCTATTGGAACTTTAGTTCAATCATTGCTTTGTTCCCAGTGCTGGCATCCATATACGATTCTCTGCAGATGCGTATAACCTTTCCCTGTGGGAAATAAGCTTTAAAAAAAATGGCATTGGGAAACCAGACAGGCTCGTGTCACACCGTTTGTTTCCTGTCCGCTTGTAGAGCAGGAGTCAATCAAACTCATCTTTGCACGTGCACACCATGCGTGTGTGGACACGTCTCCCTGTCCCTGAGTGATACTGATCGAGTACTGTCTGTCCACAGGCCACGTTTAAGAGGTACCAGACCGAACACAAGATGAAGCAGGACTCGCTGGAGAGATCGCAGTCAGACCTGAAGAAACTCCGAAGGAAAAGTCAAGGAAAGAACGCTTCGAAGTATGAGAGTAAAGAGAACGAGGTACGTGTGTTTTTACAGCACATATACGCAGTACCTATACACGCGGACTTTTGTTAGGCAGGAAATGAGATGTTTGCGTATTTATTTATTGTTTTTGTCTTTTTGTGTGTTACAAAATATGAAAAGAAACAATGCATTAAATACATTAAAAAATGCAAAGCACATTTACAGCCCTAGTAAAAATAATAGCTTGATAAAACATCTGATCTTACCTTTTAATATTCACATCCAGTTATTTGTTATTTTGGCTCACATGATGCAATATCCTCATCTTTGATGACTTTCACAGTTTAGGTTTCACAGTTTTTCGTTTTAAAAGTACAACTGCTGCCCCTGTGGAAATACACCTAAAAAGTATAGTCTAGACCTCCACTGGGAAGGGAAATTTAGAAACCGGACCTCTTGGAACTCATAACGTGAACTAAGGTTAATAGTTTGTCTCGGATGCTGCACACTGAAATACACAGTAACTGCTGAACAGGTCTTTGGTTACTGTGTTATGCATTTATTTTTAAGGCTGGAACAAGGATGTCAATAGATGTAATGATAAAAATATTTCTGCTTTTGTTCCAAATCGGTACTCACACAATGTCCTGCTGATAGGAGGCTTGTTTTGAACGCTTGCATGCACATGAACACACTTCATGTAGAGCTTTCGCTCCCTGTGGTTGCACATGAATGGTCAAACGCACTTCATGGTCAAACTGCCCGTCTAGACGAGTAATCTATCATTTATCATAATCTAATCACAATTATAATTTTTCCCCCAAATCAGCCTTAGGTCTTACAGTGTAAAAGACCGGCTTTTACGGTTTAAAGAGTTAGTTCACCCGAAAATGACAATTCTCATGAATTCCTCACCCTCGTGTCGTTCTACACCCGTAAGACCTTCGTTCATCTTCAGAACACAAATTAAGATATTTTTGATGAAATCTGATGGTTCAGTGAGTCTGTTGACAGCAAGATAATTAACACTTTCAATGTCCAGAAAGACACTAAAGACATATTTCGTTACATTTTATCCAAAGCGACTTACAAGTGAGGCAGTTAGGGGTCAGGAGCCTTGCTCAAGGGCACCTTAGTCATGGTATCGAAGATGACTTTATTCACAATCTCCACTTTCAATTCCTCCCACCATGGGAATCAAACCGGCAACCTTCAGGTTACAAGCCCCACTCCCTCATCATTAGGCACGACTATTTAGTTCATGCGAGTACAGTGGTTCAAGCGGAGCGTGTATCAAACTGCCAAAGTCACGCAACCGTCGAAATTTCGAAACACTTGTGACTTAATGAAGCCTTGTTTAATGAAATCACATGACTTTGGCAATTTGATACAAGCTCCGAACCACTGATTCGAAACAAGATTTGCAAAGCTTCGAAGCAGTGTTTTGAAATCAGCCATCACTAGATATTGTTGAATAAAGGTTTTTTTGTATTTTTTTGGCGCACAAAAAGTATTCTCATCTAGGGTTGGGTACCGAAACCCGGTGCCAATACGGCACCGGTACCTATAGAACCGGTATGCACCGGACCGAATCAGAATGCGAATGTCGGTGCCTCATTTCGGTGCCACTTAAATGCCTGAAGTGATTGAAATATTTGTCCTCTGGTGTTTGACACGCATCAGATTCATCAACACGACTGATCGCTAGTTAAATTTAAATACTGCGTTCATGGGGTGTCAGAATGCTCGGAAAAATTATTTCCTGACTGAGAAAACTCACGTGAACGTCGGAAAGTGAGACCATCCGTGAAGCGCAGCAAGTACTCTTGCGCTGACTGCAGTATGCCTAATGCCTAAAATGCCTAAAACTAAAACTCCAAAGTGTGGCTATATTTCACCAGAAAGGATTCTGACACCGTGACGCGCAGCAAATGTTTGCGTTTAAAGGGGGAAACGCGTCAAACCTAATGAAACATTTGAGGGCACATGGAATATGACCGTGTTTGACCGCTTACGGACACCAGTGTGGATGACCCCAGCCCCAGTGAGCGGGACAGTCTTCCCTTATTGTCTGCACTTTCAAACAGGCCTCATCGACACCATCTGAGAGAGTTTTCTCCTGTGCAGGACATGCAATAATTCAGGAGAGTCGTCGTATTATGCCAGAGAAGGCAAATATGGTCATATTTCTGCAAAAAAATTTGCTGAAATTTGAAGCTGTTAAATTATCGTAGTTGAGCTAGTTGGCTTAGGTTTTACTGTTGTTGTGTTTTGTATTTAATTATATATTCATGTATACTTTAAACTCTTAATATATTGTTCAATTTAAAGAACTTTTTTTGTCCAGTAAAAAGGTATTCTTAACTGAGTCATCCACCATCATTTTGTGGCTTTTTTTTTAAAGTATCGGTTCAGGCACCATTTTGGCACCGGTACCGTTTTAAGAGTATCGATTTGGCACCGGTATCGAAAAAACCCCAAACGATACCCAACCCTATTCTCATCACTTTGTAATATTAAGGTTGAAGCACTGTACTCACATGAACTTTTTTAAATATATCTTTAGTGTCTTTCTGGACATTGAAAGTGTTAATTATCTTGCTGTCAATAGAGACTCACTGAACCATCGGATTTCATCAAAAATATCTTCATTTGTGTTCTGAAGATGAACGAAGCTCTAACGGGTGTAGAACGACACGAGGGAGACGAATTAATGACTGAATCTTCATTTTTGGTTGAACTAACCCTTTAATAGATCTGCACTGTCTGCTGTGATGTCAGAATCAAAATATTGACAAGTCAAAGAGAAAAACACTCATTGCTTGAACGGGTTGTTCAGAATTGAGTAATTGCGTGGAAAAACTTCCATGTAGCAATAATGGCATGTAGCCTTGAGGTACTGAGTTAATATTTCAGTGAGTATTAGCTACAGTATCGGTCATCATAAAATCTTGGTATCCTGTCAGCCCCACCTGGAATGCTGAACGGACCAATCAGCGTGCAGGACTGGAACTGTCTATTTTATACATATATTTTAATTATAGCAGCATGCTCACAAACCCACACCTGGCACTCAGTCGAATGTCTGCCACTCGACTTAATCAGAAGCAGGCTTGTGTTCATATGCAACATGTTCATAAAGGAGTCGTTGTCGTTGCTTATCTCGAATGATGGCGAAACCCCATACAATCACCTCCATAAACTCGGTCCGGGTGTGACCTTATAGAGAAGGATCCATCCCCTGTATAAATAAAGTCCACCAGCAAACAGCTGTATGTGAAATCTGACCCTAATCTTGTGATCTGTAAAGGGCAGGTTTGTTTATTCTCATAACCACCTCAGAGTTGCCAGCCCAGAGCGTAGACTCTCTGCATACAGTCTGTTCATCAGGCCAGCCTGCAGAGATTAATTACTTTTCTCTGTGCGTCTGCGCCCTGATGGCTAATGTCTCACCTCACCGTGGAATTTACTGTCAGATTTCTCTCTCACACACACACACACACACACCCCCGTCAATGATGGATGGATGTGCCAGTCACGGCAGGGTCTGTGATAAGAGACATACCTCTTCCCTTTTTTTGTTCCAGACAGCACATCATTGACATCCTGACATTTCACCGCTCCAGTGTTCCTCGTAATCAGTCTCCGCTGACCTCGACAAGCTTTTGATGTCATTTCCTAATATATGAACTCTTGCTGAATGCCAGGCTTGCATACTTTGGGATAGCACAGTTTTGATGGATTTAATTGCACTGACTTAAAGAAGTTGAAAGATGTGTTTATTTAGAAATATGCTGTACTGAAAGATTTGGACATTATACAAGTTATTGTTCAAACGTTTGTGTGATTTATTTAATGGTTTTGAAAGAGGTCCCTTCTACTCGTTAAGGCGGCATTTATGAAATATTGCTATTTAAAATAAATGTTTTATTTTTGAATATATTTTCAAATGTAATTTATTCCTGTAATCAACGCTGCTTTTTCATCAGCCATTACTACAGTCTTCAGGGTCACATGATCCTTCAGAAATCAGTGATGGAATGATTCCATTTTTTTTTTTTTTTTTTTTTTTTACAAGTAAATGTGTCCTTCGCAAAGACCCGCCCCCTTTAGTTACTGTTGCTTTGTCCGACAAGCCATGCGTTCTCACGCAGTGAAAAATACATCCAGGAGCAAAGAGGACACTGACAACACATCGACAGACAAGACAGAGCAGGTCACTTTTGATATGAAACAGTTTCAGATTTAAAAATCGAATTTTAAACAATAAATCCCGTATAGTGTCTCTTTAATGTGTCGTGACAGATCGCTGGAGCTCCTTTGAACATCAGACTGACTGAATGAAAGTGCAAATTCACTTTCTGATAGTAAGTGGCACTTATGTATATTTGTGGAAACTTTTTTTCAGGATTCTTTGATGAATGGAAAGTTCAAAGGAACAGCATTTATTTGAAATAGAAATATTTTGTAACATTATAAATGTCTTTCATGTCCGTTTTGATCAATTTAATGCATCCTTCGTGCATAAAAGTATTAATTTATTTAAAAAAAATACTTTAGACTGCAGATGTTTAGACTGTAGGTTCAAGTCTAATGTTAGTTGAAATTGGTAACTAGGTTTTTATAGATAGATAGATAGATAGATAGATAGATAGATTTTATATTTATATATATATATATGTCTATCTATATATATATATATATATATATATATATATATATATATATCGATATATATATATGTCTATATATCTATATCTATTTAAATATAGATATAGAGATATAGATATAGATATAGAAATAGAAATTATTTATTACAGAATTAAAAACCACTTCCTCCTTAAATTATCTTCAATTTAGTTGTTGTTGGAAGTATTTCAGTTGGATTCCCCATCATTAATGAACATTTAAGCTCACTATCATGTATTTCGCCACGTCTGTCACTTTTGATCAGTTTAATGAATCCTTATTGTATAACAGTGTTAATTTCTTTCAAAAAAGAAATCTTAAACCCAAATTTTTAAACGGACCAGTCTGCCCAATGTTTGTTTGTTGACTGTGTATTTTTATGCCTATTAGAGCGTCATGTTGTTCATGGAGCGGCATACTAATGTCAGACTCTGTAGGAATCAGTTGTGAGGCGTGGTGTTGTTCAAATCAGTTTCATGAGCCTTCATGATGGTTTTGAAGGCAGCACGGCTGCTTACCGAAGATCTGTGCCGGTCCTTGTGCATCTGTCTTTTTGAGGTTTGCCGTTTAGGCAGGAATGGTGTGTTTTTCATGTCTTCTCCACCGTGTGTGGCATGCCCTCTGTTTCTTTTACCTTCCTCCACAGGGGGAGAATGAAGGTGTCCATAGCAACAGACTTTATCGCAGGTCTGTGATGATAAACAAGGCAAATAGCACACTTACGCCCCTGTCCATCTCCCATGGTTCCATCACAGCTCTCTGGGACGTGTTCGCCTGGACCGATACACCGGTGCTTTTAACTCCGTGTGTGTTCGTCTGTGATGTTGCAGAAAATGCAGCGCTTATCTCAGCTGACCAGGCTGCGTGTCTGAGCTATAGCCAGACACACAATGCATATATGTAAGGGACATATATCATCCTCAATGTGTACACGGTTTTTTAAATGTCACATTTTCATGCAATAATACTTTAAATGAATATAAAAGTTATCATTTTGACCAAAAAAAGTGGTTGAAAGGCTGAAATGTGAGGTTTATCATTTCATCTGCTTATTTAAACTAAAGTTGTTGAATCTTAATATTTGTGCGGGTCCTTAAATTTCCTTTACAGACGCCCTGCTTTACTTCACGTTCACTAGACTCCGCTCAGACGCGTTTCTTAGAGGGCTTCTCTAATTTGATTCGATTCGAAGCACTTCCATTAAAAATATTAAAGCTAAAAGAATTCGAAAGCTAAAAAAAAATCAAGACTAGTTGATTGTTGGACAACTAGATGTCCATTCTGACCTTGTCCTGCTGTCTAGAGGATGGTTTATTTGTGGATGGTGGTGGCCTGTTTAACAACGCATGATTCAGGCTGACTGGAAAATGTTGGCATACAAAGGAGGAGTTGGATTAAGATCAGCTTTAAGGGCCTTGGGGCTTTTTCTTGATCACGAGGGGTTGCCCTGGGCCAGTCGCCACTCTGCCTCTTCCTGCACCATCAGCCTTTATTGTTTTCATTTGCCATTTATAGCAGTACCTGTGCTTGAAAAACAACAGAATAAAAGGCTGGCCCTTCCGCTTCATTAACAATTGATCCAGAAGTTTAGTGCAGACAGGAAATGTCGTGCCAGGTGTAGCGTGTAGATTACGGTCCCCAGCTGTGAGTTGGGACTGTTTTGTGTTGAAAACTTGACCTTGAGTCATTTCAATGATTGAAATGAAGGGGAGTTATTACAGACAGACATGATGATTTTGATCGAACCATTATGACTTTCCACTATATTTTCAGCTTCATCTAGGAAACTTTCACAAAACATCTGGCTATGGGCGAAAAATTCGATTTTTGTAATTGAATGTCACCCCCTACTACTTTAACATTGGTCTGGTGTCTTTCAAATACCTTTTGCTCATACTAAATGTTATATCATATTTCATAATAGCTAGTTTACCTTGAGGTCAGCGACTTTTTAAACGGGCACTTCTCACTTTGACATTTGAGAGACTGGGGCACTGAATGAGAAAGCATATTTATTTACATGAACTATTGTACAAAGGTATTGGGTTGGTAAGATTTGTTTTTTTTTAAAGAGTTAGTTCACTTTGTTTGCCAAGGCAGCATTAATTTAATAATAATAAATGGAAAGTAAATGGAAAATTCAAAATCTTTAGAAATATTTTCAACTTAACATTTTTCTTTACTGTCGTTTTTGATCAATTTAATGCGTTCTTGCTCAATAAAAATTGTCATTTTTAAAGTTTTTGAAAAAATAAGTTAAAACAATTGAAACGTTTTGTCTACCCACTTGATATAAAAAGCAAATATATTCATATTTGATGTGCCTGATATTCCTACTTTAAGTTGCATATTTCAGTCAACATTTAAAATTTAAGAGTAAAGTCAAAAAATTATTTTGTTATTATATGAATATTAATGCAACTCAATTTCATTTTGATTAATGAAATGACAAAAAAAAAAAAACGGCCTATTCACCTGTAGTACCCTCCCCTATAAATCCTAGTTTAGTTTTGACCTTTGCTCCAGATGTCTTTACAAGTTTGAGAGGGATGGCCAAACATGATTTCCAAAAAGTAGCTTCCACTTCAGTATATGGAGGTGAAGTGGTAAAGAAAGAGCGACACGGACAGGCAAAACCGATAGCTCAAAGATGAGTGAGAGCAAAATCATAATGATTAGTAACACCATCTCCTTTTTTTTTCCTATGACTACTAGTGGAGGTGGAGAAGGGGAGGGATGGATATGTGGTGCGTTCTTTGGCTTTCATTCATCAGTGAGATCAGTGTCATCTGTGAGGAGCATTGTGAGATGAATGCTATCTTACGTCACCTGCATTATGCCGGCATGAGGGTGTGTCCGTATGAATACACCTGTAGCTTCCACTGGCTACATAACATGAGTCATAATTAGCTTGTAGGAAGAACAGACGAACATTTAAGTCTTTATTCGCTGAAAATCAACCATAGCTCTCAAATCTCAGTTATAGTTGTGCATTCAAACTCATTTCAATATGTAGTTGCCACGCCTCTTGAAAGTTTTCTTTGGCAATTCCGTGTTTGCGTCATAACTGCGACTATATTGTGATCTCTAACCGTTCTCATTCATTGCACATGATGAACAGCTGGTTATAACTGATAAACTAAAGGTCAGACTAGCTGAAGATATGAATGACACTCGCTTCCATCACAATATGATATTCAATCTCATTGTTCACTTTGTTCACACTACCAAATAGTGTGCTGTCATCTTCACAATGGCTTGTTCTTTTTTGAACGCGCTGCTTATCGGACAGCTGATAAGAACCGGCGACCTTGTTCTCTTTGTGTTTTCCGCAGTGTCTTGAAACTCTCACTCACCGTCAGATGGACATGCAGAAGTTCATCGCTGACGGCTGTCGAGAGGCTCTGCTGGAAGAGAAGAGGCGCTTCTGCTTCCTGGTGGACAAGCACTGCAATTTCTCCTTTCAAATCGCAGCTTTCCATGACAAGGTTTGTTACTTCGCTTAACACAACTTATAGCTAACTGATGTCATGGACTGGGAACATTGCAACTATGTTTGATACATTTGGGTGTTTGTTTTTATACAAAGAATTAGTATTGAGGCCAGTTCACACCATGAACGAAAAAACAATGGCTATATCAGCATCCACATTAATGGTCAAAGCATTATTTATTCTAAGCGTTCACTTCAGTTATGTACCCAATCCATATTGACTGTCAAGGTTTTTATTGTCCTTCAGCTGGAAAAATCGCTCTGAAAATGAATGCAGCAATATGTCATTCCTCTGTTATAGTTATGGGGGTGGTGTGGACTCCACTATTCACTTAAGGCCCCGATGTACTTCAAGCAAAGTTCTTTTTCGTCCTTCATTTTGGGGTAAAACGAAGTTCGTGAGCAGCGATATACTGTAATCGAACATCTGACGCCGCCCACGCTGCTGAGAGTAAAAATGTTGCACACTTTTCTCTCAGTAACAAACTAAAGACAACACAATTGAGAAACTAGCAAGGATTTTTTTAATAAAACAAAAGGAAAGTTACAGATCATGGCAACGTGGATATGTATGTTTGGTACTCCAGTAAAGTCACGTCGCGTTTATACTATTACACTTTATGAAATTGCTTAAAATCAAGCAGCTGTACCGTATTAAACACGAAAAACAGTCAGTCTCTCCAATGGTACCAATGGTAGTACAAAGGTGTTTATCGGCCAATGCAAACTTTTCCAGAAGCTGTTTCGAACTTCCAAAACGAACGCCAAACGAACTTTGTTTCGGCCTGATTTTGTTCAAAGTCACGTCACATCAGTTCGTTCTTCGATTTCATTTGAAGTATATCGGGAGCAATTTTTAAAACTTGACAGTTATATTTAACATTTTAGTTGTTCTTTGTGAGAATGGGCCTTGAGTGAAGTTGATGCAACATTGAACATGTTTTGTAGTTTTTGCCAATAATATTTAACTAATCGTTATTCGACTAGAAGAGGCTTATTAGTTAATTAGTCACATGAAAAAAAAAAACCATCATGGCGAAGTCATACTATCCGTGAGGGACAAATCGTTAACATCAGGTCCTTGTGGTAAATGCAGTATATCGTGCAGGAAATCCAAACTTTCAACCGTCATCCATTCAATTATGGCTAATTATTTGAAACATGTAAGTAGTATCAGCTTTACATGGCTGCTCGCTCTAACGTTAACCTAGATAAATGAGCGCTATTATTAGGCACATAGTCGAGTGTTCGTGTGGAGTGTGCAAGCTAAAGTATAGAACGCTTATTGCAAGACATGGAGGTGCCGGACCGTGATGACAGCAAAAATGAATTTTTTGGTTATACAGAAAAGAGTAATGCATCATTCGAAAACTCTTATTTATGTAAACTCACAATTACAAGAAAATGTTGTGCCTTCATAAAATAAAGAAAACAAACAGGATAGGCTTTCTGCCGTCTCAGTCTCTGTGAAGAGAAATGAAATAAATAAATTAAAAAAAAAAAAATATATATATATATATATATATATATATATATATATATATATATATATATATATATATGTATTTATATTTATTTATTTTTATATATATATATATATATGCGTATATGTATTTATATTTATTTATTTATATATATATATATATATATATATATATATATATATATATATATATATGTATATGTATTTATATTTATTTATTTTTATATATATATATATATATATATATATGTATATATGTATTTATATTTACTTATATATTTATTTTGAAATGTTAACTTTTAAATGAACCAATTCAAATAGAAAAGAAATACTCTCTGCTTAATTAGTATGAAAGGTGCATATTACTCTATAGGTGCGTCCACTATACTGCAGAGATGGTGAGGCAGCATGGACACTAACCTCAGAAAACACTGGTATATTAATAAATAATTAAAACGTCTCCTTGCCATTTTTTTTCCCCGTCACATTCATAATCATTACTTTTGCCGGTGAGCTTTATGCATGCAATTGAGAGCAGAATAGGCTATATTATGAAAAATCATTTTCATTTCCATTATGAATTATGATGCATGTTCTTTCATTGGTCCATTTTTTGGATTGTTTTCTCACCACAAACAAACTGCTCCAGAGTTCATTTTCATTTGGGCCCGAAACCAACTCATTCATGCAAATCCGTTTGAATTGTCGTGTTCGTATACGCCTAAAAGGACCAAACCAAGAGTGAAAACGCTCCATTTTTTTCTGAAACAAATGCTCCCAATGAGCCAAGAACAGCCAAACTGGCATCGCATGCTTCTCTACTGTATAGTATGCAAAAAACAGCTTGTGAAAAGAGTAGCATGTTTGAATTCACAGTATTCAAAAACAGTAGGCAAAACAGGATGACATTCCTCCAGTGGACATGACAATATTATGACAAATGTTGAAAGTTCAGATTACATTCATTCTACTCGCATTCATACTGTATAGAACATACTTTTTTAACAGTCACAAAGTAGGTACATATTCAAAAGAATTGCATACTAATTGCCTCACCAACTCTTGCTGGAGAATTTATAAGTTCGTCACAAGAGAGGAAGACCTTCATGATTACCAAAGCTGCTTATGTACTCTCCTCATCTGATACCTTCTTGTTTTCTTGAAGGCTCGAGAGCTTCTGTCAGAGAACCTGACCGGCTGGCAGGACAAATGCAGTGACGCTACCAATGTCCCAGACAGCGTGATGTCCATGATTGAAGGTCTGCGCACTCCTGTGGCCAACACTCCACAGGCGTCTCCAGCCCTCCAGCGCCACAGCAGGGTGAGGACACCAACTCCTACACCAGACAATGCTCTCACACACGAGTACAGAGGGCCTGTTGTGCTATGAATTAATACCTGCATTTTTATGTACAGGCCAACTCGGACGCAATGATTCCGGCACCTCCATTGCCGCCTCAGACGAGTCCCCTGGCCAACATGTTCAGTCAAGAGTCCTCCAGACAGGAGAGAGAGTCTGGTGGGCATTACCTTATATATTACACAGATTCATCCTATCAGCCTCACTCAACATGAGCATTCATGAACACATTCCTGATCTAATTCTTTATAACTCCACTTCTAAAGTGTCAATAAGACAGTTATTAAGAGTTAATGTTAATGAATAAGTTAACAGTTAATGAATAAAATAATATATCCTTTTTCACTTTGAAATACGCCACATTACACAAGTGTAAATAAGTACCAATTGTT
Source organism: Opsariichthys bidens (assembly GCA_037194245.1). Taxonomy (NCBI): domain Eukaryota; kingdom Metazoa; phylum Chordata; class Actinopteri; order Cypriniformes; family Xenocyprididae; genus Opsariichthys; species Opsariichthys bidens. Next base: position 7,117,905 of record CM074277.1, on the reverse strand, counting down.
AAATACTATTCAAATTCACAATTAAGCACTTCATTTCAAAGAACTATTGTCCAATTTGCCAAATTGTCAGCATCTTTATTCAACTGCGTCATTACAAGTGAAGCTTTGAGGATGCATTATCTGTCTTTCCCCCTCCAGACTACATCAACGAGGACAGTGGATTGTCCAGGTCTGTGTCGATGGCCACCGGTCTCAATCTCCCAGACAAAAGGCCCAAAGTGCGCACCATTTTCCCCCACAAGTCTGGAAACAATCACACGTTGCTGAGCTTTGAAGAAGGAGACATCATCATACTGCTGATTCCTGATGAGAGGGACGGATGGCTGTATGGAGAGTTGCAGACAACCAGACAGTGAGTGCATCTGGTCAAGTTTTCTCATTTATTGGTGGTTTTCACACTATAGCTGCCCAGAGTTTGACGTCAGACTTCAGTTTGAGTTCATTTTTTTTAGAACTGCATCCGATTCTGGGGATCTGGTACATGAGGATATGTCTATGATTTTCATAATGACTCAATAATAATAATAATAATAATAATAATAATAATAATTTGGCTTTACATACAAAACATCATTGAAAGTCAAACCAAGCCATGAACATTTTTGTGGCTTTTAATTCATAACACAAGTTGGAACAGACTGACGATCTATTAGGGATGCTCAATTAAGGCGAGAATCATAATCATGGACACTATATTTTTCCTCACTGACATTATTGCAACATTTTTTTAAATAAACTTGCCTTTTTAACAGTGGATGTCCATGAATTTTGAATATAATTCAACTGAGAAGCAAATAAAACTTGGTTATAGTTAACATTTTAGTTATTATTCTTGGTGAGAATGGGCCTCGAGTGAAGTTGATGCAACATTGAACATGTTGTGTAGTTCATCAGAAGAAATGGACAGCACCTGAGTTAAATATACGAGTGTCACAGCGAAGGGTCTGAATACTTAGGACCATGTGATATTTCACTTTTTCTTTTTTAATAAATCTGCAAAAATTTCAAAAATTCTGTTTTTCTGTCATTATGGGGTGTTGAGTGTACAATAATGAGGAAAAAAATGAACTTAAATGATTTTAGCAAATGGCTGCAATATAACAAAGAGTGAAAAATTTAAGGGCGACTGAATATATAAATATAATATATATATATAAGTCTCTTATGCTCATTGTTTCAATTCTTGAAAGAAATAAGTATTTTTATTCAGCAAGGATGTGTTAAATTGATTAAAAAAATAAAATAAAGACTTCTATTGTCAGAAAAGATTTCTATTTTGAATGATTGCTGTTCTTTTTAACTTTTTAATCATTTTAAAATTATTTTTGAAGAGTCATCTGACATTGGAGTAATGATGCTGAAAAATCAGCTTTGCATCACAAAAATAAATTATATTTTAAAGTATACTAAAATAGAAAATGGTTATTTTAAATTGTAATATTTTACAAAATTACTTTTTTCTGTATTTTTGATCAAATATTTGCAGGCTTGAGCATAAGAGACTTCTTTCAACAACATTTAATATAGTAATGTTTCCAGACTGGTACTGTGAATACAATATTGTTTTCATAATTGTTGGAGGCTAAAATTGAAGTCCAGCCCTACGATCTATGTGTTTTTAAGAAACAATGTGCAGGTGAAGTTTGGCTGGTGAACGTCATCCAGTCAGTCCAGCTCAGATGTACAGAAGTGGTTCAGGAGCTGGAGAGACCTCTTGTGTACACAGCTGCTGGCGCCTGTCTACAAACCAGCTGTGAATAAGAAAACCAAGTTCATTGTGGTGTCAATCAAAGCCACGTGAAGCCCTGTTAGCGAGAGCAGACGGGGCGGCAGCTTATCTGAGATGCAGAACACAATCTCCCCACGGACCTGAGGACTTTCAGCAGGTGGAGGAGACATAATCAGAATAATACAGTTATGGCAGAGAAAATGATCTGAGCACACCAGCATTCCTGCCAAAAACTGATGATGTTGGTTTGAGAGAATGCTTCCAGATGGCAAATGCATTTAGAGCCGCCAATGCCTTTGCCACAAGAGTCAAGTGAGAAGCTAAAGTTGGAATAGAGCTAATAAACTTTCAGGATAAAGACAAGTGGTGCAAAACTTTTCAGATTGATTTTCCTTTGCCTTCCAATGAAGCCCTCATTTATATCACTGCTGGACAATTGACTCTTCGCAAAGACCCGCCCCCTTTAGTTACTGTTGCTATGTCCGACAAGCCATGCGCTCTCACGCCACACATCATGTTCTCACGCAGTGAAAAATACATCCTGGAGCAAAGAGGACACGGACAACACGTCGACAGACAAGACAGAGCAGGTTATATTTGATATAAAACAGTTTCAGATTTAAAATATTATAATTTTTGAAAGAAGTTTAAACAATAAATAGCGTCTAGTGTCTCTTTAATGTGTCGTGACAGATCGCTGGAGCTCCTTCAAGCGGCTCGTGAACCAACATCTCTTCATACTAGTTCATTTATAGCATCAAATAAACATGAATGAACATCAGAAGGAATGTTGTTTCAAGTGCGGAAAGTTCACCAATGTCTAATAACCACGTCTACTAACTCCCCTGACTGCTTTGTCGGACAAAATTGAAGATTTGTGGTTATGATTGGTCAGATCGCCTGTCAATCAAACTGTTGGCGAAGGGTCAGTTGAATGCATTGGGTGCTGCGAAGGATATGTGATGCACATCTATAGTATTTTAATTTTCAAATCTGTTTTTTTTTTTCTCGATTTTACCGATACGGTAACTAGGTTGGATAACCGATTTATCAACCGATAGTTTTCAAAATGGATACTGAATGAAAACAAACATAACACAAAATAGTGCTGAACTTTATTACAAAAAATTGAAAATCAGAGTGTTGTTTTTAAATATAAAAAATATTGATCATTCATAGTGAATTAACTAATGTTGAGAGCTAAAACCTTAAAATGTAAAAATGTATTAGTAAATGTTGAAATTAACAATGAACTTCGTTAATGCTACAAATGGACTCTTATTGTAAAGTGTTACCATTTCATATAAATCCCCAAAAAAATAAAAATTGAACACTCATTTCTGATTTGTTTATATGTTTCTCTCGGCTGCGTGAATAACATTTTGCTTTCTCATGTAACTAGCTTTAAATATGTAAATTCTCTGCATAACAAATGCATAATAGCAACCAGCTAGATATAATCTAATGCAAATGGATGGTAAAAATCATGACGTCGAACATTTGGGTCGGCTCGCGTGTCAATCCTTGAGGTACTAGTAATGTTGGCATCCTCTCAGACTCGACGGCAAACGTCCTGCTGTTCTCCACTAATGCAGCATCTAGTTAACAAATGAATTAGTTTATAATGATAATGAATGTATACATAATCTGCATCTGGCTTGTCCTGCTCTGTGCAGCCTCACCTGTCAAAACAAACACCATGGTAGTTTTTATTTGGCCTCTAGAGGCCGCTCTCGTACTGTAGAATGATAGCAGACTGTTCTCAGTCGCTCCAGCAACTGACGCAACCCGGAAACTGTACGGATTGTTCCTGCGTTCCTGATTGATCTCAACTGTATATTGTTTGCTTCGTTCCAAAACCGGGATTAAAATTGTTACAATGTTGCAATTTCTTCTTGGTTCGGTTCACTTTCGCAAGACAGCATTTCTAAACGGTCCAAAACTTGTCAATATAAGTTACGTGTGAGTAAACGGTCCTCTCATTGGTCAGAGTGCACTCTTTTGAACTGAACCCAAGCATCTGTTTTTTTTTTTTTTTTTTTTTTTAGCCTTCACTGTTTCACAGAGCTGTCTTTTTCAGACACTCGATAAACACCTTGTAAATGTTAATGGTGTTTTTATATATTTTGGACCGTTGTTCATCCAACCAAATTTCAATTAGCCATTTCACTTTGTCTTTGCCCCAGGGTAACCCATGATTAATTTTGAGAGGCTTTAGCAAAACAAACACTGTTGCTTTTCACGCAACGTGCATAATTACCATCATACGTTGTGATAAAACCTGGCTCAGTTGTTAACTGCTTTCTCACCACCAGTAGATGATATGAAATTGGCCAATAACTGGGAAGCTTCACAGTTAAGGGAATAATTCAGTCGTTTACTCATTTGTGTTCATCTGTAGTGACACACTCAGTACATATATGTTGGTGGTGTTCTGCGAACTTGTCTGAAACCTATAGGGAATGATATAGTCAGACTTGTCACCTAGCAACCCATTGATATGTGCCAAATTAAACTCAAGCACCATTTGCTACACGAGGCATTTTAAAACACTATGGCGACCTGTTCAGACAAAGTGACTGAGTGCTTCTATTTAAAGAAAACTTCAGACTGATTGACGGTTCTAATTAATAATACATTTGCCAGGTCAATTAAAACGTCCTCTAGTGTTCTTAAATGCCAAGCAGGAAATGGGCTTAAAATCAGTGGTGAAACTTTCCAGCTTATGTCACTGAATCATGGCTTCTTCACAAGCTCCTCCGGTCTGTTGAATTAAGTACACAGTTAAGCACACCCAAGCATGGATAGACAAATATTAACATTCTTAACATGGAACATGAACACGAGGGCTTGAGATTTCTGGTGTCTCCATTGTAAGCAATATGAACATTTTGTTCTGTTGGCCTGTGAGTGAAAGACTATTTTTTAAAATGCATCTCATGACAGAAAGTTTAGGAGTAAACTAGAATGTTGATGAACATGAAGCTAACAGAAATGGTCTTTGAAGGCCCAGCGCTACAGCCATTGACTCATTGCTTTTGTAATAAATTCGCCGCCTTTAGCCATAAACTTTAGGGCAGTTACTGACAGACTGTAAATCCCTTGGCCTGCTCTAAATGGCGTTCCCATGATCTTGAATAATCTGTAGGTCATTTAGCCTCTTTATTCAGATGTCTTATGGAAGTGTGGTGTTTAGTATCCATATATCACAAAGAAACATGTCGAATGGAACCTAAAAGTGCCTAAATATATAATATGTTCAACTAGCTGTTTAGATATTCCACAAAATATCTACCAGAAATGAAGGGATCTGTGTGGTTTATTGCTGCATAGTATTCAAGTTATATGTTTTTTGGGGGCGGCGGGGCTGTTTTTTGAAGTTACGTAATTTTCAGCCATTGGTTTTGTAGGTTCTTTTCAAAATCAGCACAGATTCTTTTTAGAACTTTAATAGATCCCCCATCGGATGCAACTTTTGTACACAATCTTATTACATGCTTTCTGTCATCTGATTGATAGTATATACTTTTTAGCATGTAAAAGGCCTTCTTTTAGAATAGTTGTAAATATATCCCATTTCAGGTTGTGGTTTTATTTAGATATAGAATTGTATTTAGTGATATTTATAAAGTAAAGGCAAGCTCTGGTAGCACCTTTTTATTTAAAACTGTCTTTGTTAAACATGTTCTTACTGAGTACACGTGTGCGGAAATTTTGCATAATTACATGCAACTATCTCTAAACCAAACATAACCTTAACATATTGTTAGTTGGTATTGCTCAGTAAATGTATAATAACACTGTAACCAAGACACCTTAAAATGAAGTGTAACCGAATAACAGGTTAACTTGTTTAACCATATATATGTTAATATTATATATATATATATATATATATATATATATATATATATATATATATATATATATATATATATATATATTAATATTATATAATATAATATTATAAATAAATATATATTTTTTTTTTATTTTTTTATTTTTTTTTTTACAAAAACCATGTTAAAATGCATTGTATCATGTTTTGACCCCACAATAAAAAGTTTTGAACATGAAACAAAGCATTTTGGGAAAGAGACAACTGATATTTATATGCATTCTATGCAAGTAGTCTGTTATACTGTTATGAAGATCTCATTGATTTACATTTACATTTTTGGACATATAAAAACAGTTTTTTCCTCTCCAAGTTTGAACATACAAACTTTTTTTTTTTTAAGATTTAGTGTAAAGGTTTAATGAAATGTTCCATTAAAAATTAATTAAAATCTATTATATGTCAGGTTTACAGTGCCGCTACTGTATGTTAAGAGTCTACATAGATTTTATTTGTCTTTCCCCATGCCTTTCAAGGGTGGAGGTGATTTTAGTTTCCCTTAAATATTTACATTCCTTCAGATTATAAGAACATAAAATCCTGTGTAGAGCGCTCACACCAAGACAAATACTGTAAAGACAGACTATGTGCATTTGATGTCGACTGTCACCTCACACTGCCTCGTGTTCAGATGACGGCCCTCCAATTGGATTTCCTTTGTGAGAATGCAATGCTACTTTCCATGTACAAATTGATTTCAAAATGCTTCTCTCAGTGTTTTATGTCCTAGAATTTCCAGTCTGTGTTCAGTAAACAGAGAGCGGACACACAAACAGACATTTATCCAGGCCCAGATAAAAGCATCCGCTCTTTTTTCATTTATTTTTTTTTTTCGCCATGTGAGTGATTTGTGCTGTCTGTGTGTGTTTTTACAGGCGGGGCTGGTTTCCATCATCTTACTGTCGTGCACACACAGAGCCAGCTGTAAATAACAGGTAATCAGATACCACACACACACTAACACGGTTCTTTGTTGTCCTGATTAGCTCCGATACTGATCGCTGCGCCTCTGAAGAGATGGAAACACAAGCTTCACAGCAGTCAAGCCCTATTTTAAGACTATTACAGCCTTTATCTCAAAAACCACATCCTCTGATATTAGATTCTTTCTGTATTGCATGGAGCAACAAAAGGCGGGAAATAAGCTTGTTTTAACCATTGTTTTCAAACAGGTTTCCTGAACACTCCCCATATACCCAAGCAGTTAGTTGGTCTCACACCATTGGTGTATTGGGCTCAAACAAACGGGGCAATGCGTAGATATCATTGTAAAAAAAGGGATAGTTCATCCAAAAATGAAAATTCTGAAAATCCCTGATGGTGTTCCAAACACAAAGGAAGATATTCTGAAGAATGTTGGAAACCAAACATTTTCGGTTCCCGTTGAATGGCCCTAAAATATAATGGAACTCAATGGGAACCGAAAATGTTTGATTACCAGCATTCTTCAAAATATAGTCTTTTGTGTTCGACAGGTTCAGCAGGTTTGGAAGAACATGAGGGTGAGTAAATGACAGAATTTTCATTGAACCGTCCCTTTAATTGTTATTTTTTTCCACACTCTCTGACTGTCATGCGGTCAGCAGAGAGTGAAACACTAGAAATAGGCTTACCCAGACTGACCTAGGCGTGCTTATAAGACTTGTAATCCCTTGTGCTCTTTCCCACTTATGTGTTATTCACTTCAGTGCGTGAGGTCAGATCATGCACCTACCTCAGCTGATGTTTGCTTGAAGAACACTGATGCTCTCTGATGTCAAATGAAATCCTATCCTCTTGGACCCTAAGGGGTCCCTCTAATGCCTGATCAAAAAGCCTTTTGTGTTGCAGCAAACACTGAGTGCACCAAATCCAGTTTGTTTATTATGAACGGGAACGTGTTGGACAGCCTGTGTTTGATCATCATTTAGCTTATCACTGTGTGTGTAGTTTCCAGGCCTGGAAAAGTCAGAGAAATTTCTAGACAATATATATTTGTCTATGTTCTTTCTTTTTTTTTTACTTATTTCTTAATAGATAAGATTTTCTGAGTGAATACAATCTATAGTTTATCCAAAGAAAGTGTGGGGAACCCTATTGTTAGCTAAAAACAAGATTAAACTCGATAGCGTTCCTGTTACAACTTACCAAAGATCCAGTAATCCGTGAAAATAGACATGCAGCAAAGAATCATGTTTCTAGACATTTATATGCGCCTGATTTCGACACCGGAAAATTGCATAAAGCAAATCTGCCTGTGAATGCTTTATATAAATGCAATATAAGTAGGTCTAAATCCGGGTGATCACTTACGTCAATGTAACATATCATGCAGTCCCAAAACTTGTATAGTTTTTGTCAGTTGTCAATAAAATATATAAAACTACAATATATTTTTCCTTCAAAATTCAATATATTGACACAAAATGCTAAGTGCAAATCCACGTTTCCAGATTTCTTGTTAAATCTATTTGTAGAGTCAATCGCAAAGCTATTTTGTGTGTTTTTCGCGGCATTCACGCTGGACTCATGCTGGACTCTTTTTGCCACTCAGTAGGCGTAACCGCTGGTGACGTCACGTGCACACCCAGTAAATGTTATTTCTAAGATTAAAAAATGCAAAGGATGTGATCAGTGTTCTGATGACGTGATTGTGTGTTGTAGTTTTGTTGGAAACCCTTCGATGCGCAGCAAGAGCGTGGCCAACCTCATGCATCAGGACCCGGAGGACAGCATGATGGTTCTGCCTCCAGCGGACTACAGCGATTCGCCCGCCAGGAGAAACTCCACCAAGAGCCTGACGCAGACGTACACCCCATACGCTGAGAACTCGGTCAGTCTCCTTCATCTTTCTCCCCCGATACGCATAGTTTGGGTTGTATTCTCATGACTCTCGGCTCACAGAGTCTGTTCAAAGATTATGGTTGATCAATACTGGGTGTAAATGTGTCTGTCAGCGTCTAGGCCGGGCCGTTCCGTGCCGTGTATACAGTCGCAGTCCTTGTGTCTGAGTGGATCAGAGGATCAGGATCACTTTAAAGAGGATTGCCGGTGGAGCAAAGCTAAATTCAAACTGCTCACATAGATGAGTGTCATCTCAGTGACAACAGTGAATTTAAAAAAAAAACACCCTTTCACGGTTTATTCGAGCGTGTCTGATTTTTACCTAAAAAGCTAAATGGGATTCACTTGTAAGTGCACACTGTTCAACCACTTGAGACTGAGTCGCTGTCGGTCAGATGTAGCTGACAGATCAAATTACAAATTGTAATAAGAGTGGAAGATAGCACAGTATGAGTAATGCAATTCACTTATTTTTGCTGGAAATTGAACCCCCCAGTGTATTTATTACATAAGCATGTAGTAACATCTATGTGGTTAGGTTATGTAATATATACAGTACATTTATTAATAATTAAATTAAGTAATGAAGACATGAAAGAGACTTCCAGCATCTTTTTTTCCTAACTTAAAGGCTGCAAAGATAAGATTATTCATAATAAATAAATGATATGAGAGCAAAACCAGCTTCACATTATGAAGCACTTGAAGTTTAAACCCGAGACTCAAAACAACATGATAAAAAGATTGGACACATTTTGAGTTTGTTGTAAAATAGCTGATGTAAACACACGCCTACATGTGACATGTGACCACACACCAACTCGATGCTAATGCACCATAATGCTTCACTACCTGAGAATCAATTCTTAATCACTGAAGATGTCTGCCATGGAAGTAACATTTTACACATTTCTACCAGATTATGGTATTATAACAGCGGTCCGGTTCTGGAGCCTGGTTTGGTTCCTTTTGCCACAACATCCTATAAAATTGTTTAATACACAGCTGGTCCTGGATTGTCCCTTACCTGTCGTACTGCCCACTCCAACAAACGACAGGTTGGAAGTCAATCATTACCAGTGGAGAGTCATTCTGATCATATGCATATAATATAATAATTTTACCTACTGTGAAAAGTGCCCAGATGACCTAGTACTTCTGAAGTGCGCGTCCAATGGACATAACACTAGTCAAGTCATTATTTATATAGTGCTTTTTACAATGCACATTGTGGCAAAGCAGCTTTACATTAATAATTGGCAAATCATTTTTGGCTGCATAGCAGTTCCCAAAGAAAATGGTGTCATTGTGCAGCTTATTCTATATATTATTGATTCATTCCGTTGCAAAGATCAATAGTTATTAGTCTAGTTAATTTATGTATATCAGCTCAGCTCAGTTCACATACAACGGCGCCAATGCAGGCATACCAAAAACAATGCTGAACATCAAGGCTAATTGAAAATGAAAATAATCGACAACGAATGTTATCTGCCCACCGCACACGTAAAACTTCTGCCCCTCGTGTCAAATTTCTTGTCAAAAAGTGAATGTGTGCATTCCTGCAGAACATTCCTCTTATGTTAATTTCATTTCTTTTTTAATGTTTATTATCTTCATTTTAATGTAGGGATTGAAACTGTCCTTTCGCTGTTATAGCTCTTTGGCACATAGCATAGATATATTCATTCACTATATACGTTTTCATAGCATTCAGTTGGCGCGATTGTTTGAAGGACGGCATTGTTTTGTCAATAAAATAAAGAAAATTGGGCATTTTATCCGTTTAATCGATTTATTTTATTAAATCGACCAACTATTCGATTATCAAAACAATCGTTAGTTGCTAATACCATGACGAATGTCCAGATTATTTTCATACTGCTCGCATTCATACTGTATAGAACATATTTTTCTAACAGGCAAAAATTAATTACTAGGACTGTCACTAATAATTATTCTTGATTTGGTAATAAAGAAATCGTTATTTGGTGATTTAATCGAGTAATCGGATATTTTTGTGGTTATAAAAACAGACCTAAGCCTTTAAAATGACTCGATGCATATATTATAACAACGCGACAATAATATTTGGTTCAAATAAAGTATAAAAAGTAAGTAATCACATGGTTTTATAGAACAACACTGTTAATATACATAATCATCTTATGTACATTATGTATAATAGCAAATGCCTTACGGATTTACTTTACAGCAAATCCTTGTTTAATATTGGCCAAACGACATTTAATTAAAATGTTAATATTTGGCCACTTCTTTATGATAGATATGCTACAGACACTGTAATTTCCTGAGCAATATCCATCCAAACATGCGAACTCGGAGCGAGGGTTGGAACTTTTATTTTGAGGTCACGATGAACAGTTTGCATATTTCGAAATTTATTGAGGTTTTCTCGTGTGGATTTATACATGATTTGCCTTACAAATCTGAGGAAATGGCGCACATTGCGTTCCCAGATGAACGTTAAAAGTGATCCAAACAAATGCAGAGATGGAGTTTGAGACCTTCGCCGTTTGTGTGGAGAAGCATTTACTGTGAACTGAGACGCACATAAACTGCACGCATGTATAATTAAATATATATAATTGAGAATAATTCAAGCACATGTGTATTAAACCTGCAGGGCATATATTTATTTAATTTAATCGCTGCCTTTGTGAATTCACAATAGCACTATGCTATGGTTTTTTAATGGTTTTAAAACAGCCTGCAGCCTTAGAAACCGGTCTAATAATGCAGTTCATGTTTTTCTGGTCCGGTGTTTTGCCAGTTACTCAACATGGGTAAATTGCTGAACACTTGACTTTAATCGAAGGAATCCTGACAGCCCTATTAATTACTTAATACAAAATCGCATCTTTTGAATATGCAGCTAATGTAAGGGCTTTTTAACATGTCGAGACATCCTAAAACATAGTAGCCCATGTTATTTGCATGTATGCAAACACATAAGGCAGAACTGTGGGCAGGGACACATTCCTACCAATGCATGTAAATGATGCTATTTTGCTTATTCCCAGAAGACCCTGTGTTGTGTTGCGCCCACGGCGGTTTCACCAAAAGCCGCGCGTCACGTAAAGCCTCTCATCAAGCAACGCAACACCAGAACTACGTAATGTCACGGTCCGCGTCCATTGCATTATACTCATGCTAATTTTAGTGGTAGAGCTAGTCTGATGAGACACATGATCTCATTTCAGGTGCTCCTTAATGAGGTCTAATGACTCTGAAAGAGCCACCTGGCTGTGTGGCGTTATTTGTTTGGAGGAAGCCCTGATTTGTGATATTTGTGGGGTGCGGGTGTCAATGGCCGGGCTGTGAAAGTGGATACTCTTCTCTCTGGATGCGGTGAAATATTCATCGTTCACCAAATCCTCCAGCGAGTCCCGGCCTCCCGTCACACACACACACACACACACACACACACACACACACACACACACATCCGGGCCACGGCTCAACCTTTCCGATGGAATTCCACACGGACTTCAACCTGAAACCCACTCCTGGTTCCAAAGCGCTCGCAGAGCCACCCCTTCATTTACCCCGTCGGCTCCAGCGCCTGTGGCTCACCTCCTGATATTGTACACACAATAGATGTGCCGGAGCCAGATCCGTAGGTGTGAAGCCCTGTTGTTCGGCACCTGTCCTCCCTGCTGAGGGTTGGCTCATCTCTGTGGCGAACGAGGGACTCGTGCCACGCAATTACTCGAGCCAAGCTCGCCTCTCCGCCCTGGAAAGCCGGGGTAAACGCGGACACTCTTCATAAAAGCTCCCTGTATTAGTAGATGTCAAACAGGAAAGGAGATCTTCCTGCTCAAGCGAAGCGGAGGCTGTATTTTTCCACACACAAAGTGTTTTATCGGTCAGAGATGGGGGAGAAGTCTTGAACACAGGTGAAAGCATTGTGTGAAAAATGCTTCCTACCTGGTTTTCTGTGTGCGTGAAAAAGAAATTGGCAGAGACCGATGCAAGGTTTACAGTAGATGTGAATCTCAAAAGAATGCAAATAGTGACACAGTAGACACAAGTCTTACTGTATGTTCTGTGCAGTGTTTAGTTTGGTAAAAAAAGCAAAACAAAAAATGTCTAACCAGATTAACAGGATTTATATGGCAATGCTGATGTCAGAGACAAGGTCTCGATGATATCTGGAGTGAATATGCACAGCTGGATGATGGCAGCGGACCAATATGATGCCAGATGCCCAATAAATGAATCAAGAGGCATCTTTTTCCTTGTGTACAGTTACTGCAATGCACAACTGCCCTCTGGTGGAGAGCCTTCAGTCCTCACCTTTATCACTATTGCACAAATTTTGCTGTTACTCATATTTAAGGTTATGCATCTCAGCAAGCCACTTAAATTAATCTTGATGAATTAATCTGATAACTCAAATTGTGTGGCTTGTCAGAGATGTGTCGATCAGAGTGGGACAATAAAATGAGCAAAATATCCGACATACAACAAAGGAGGGACTGAAGTTAAAATCTAATTGAGATTTTTCTGATAAAAATTACAATTTAATTTTGTGAAGCTTAAGATTTGCTGCGTGTCTTTGTAGGGCATGTTTAATTGATATATTTAACAAAAATAATAATAATAATTGTTTTTAGTAATATTATTATTATTATAAGTATTAAAGTTATGAACAATACTATGTAATATATTTCACTGTAAAATAAAAAGTAATAGTATTTAATTGTAATATAATATTTAATAGAGTATTTAAAAAAATAAGTTTTTTACTGTATAACTGTAAAATTACTACACTAATATTTACAGCCGTCTTAATTATTTCATTTTCACTCGTAAACTGTTTTAATTGTAAATTCATTTAAAACAAAAAAATTGTTAAAAGCTCCAGATTTGCTTGTTAGGGCTGCTCAATTTATATATGACTATAACTATTATTATTATTATTATTATTATTATTAATAAATAGAAATATTTAAATAATTTACACTACTATTGTAATATTTTACTGTAAAATAATAGTATTTAATTGTAATATAATATTTAATAATATAGGTTTCTTTTACAGTATAACTGTAAAATTGCTGTACTAATATTTACAGCTGTCTTATTTCATTTAATCGTAAACCATTTAATTGCAAATTAATTTAATTTTTTTAAAACCTCCAGATTTGCGTGTAGGGCTGCTTAATTTATATATTAATATAACTATAATAATAGTAATAATAATAATAATAATAATTATTATTATTATTATTATTAAATAAATAAAATTAAATTAAAATATTAAACAAAACAGACATATTACCAGTAATTTAACAATCTTAAAGAGAGAGGGGGGGGTGGAAAAGGTTCCATTATATGGTCATTTCTTTATATAACCAAATGTTGGGGGAAAAATATTGCCATGCATCAATGCTGTTGTACATTCACAAGTTACTATTTTAAGGCGGCTATGAATCCACTGTTTTGGCACGCATGTGTGCAGTAAATCAGTTCTTCTGTGCAGCTGTAAAACCAGCAAACAACATTCTCTTTTGTGATGAACTTATACAGGAGTCAGAATCCTCATCGAGAACACATAAACCTGGATTGGAAGTGTAATCAAACTGTAGTAAGGAGGACAAAACAAAGTTGGACACTCCCAAAAACGTGAAGAAAAGTACCTGATGATATAGTGTTACAGATATGGCAGATATAGGTTTCATTTTGAACCTCTTGTAAGGGCTCTATGGATGAAACGATGGTGCTTTTGAAAGTTAAAATAAGCTACATCCTGTCCCAGTCGACAGATAATTAACGACTGATTCAGTTTAATAGAAAGAGGCCTAAATAGAAGTTTACTATATATTAAAGAACGGTTAATGGTGCGATCCAATCTGTAGGAACTCTTTTGACTTCAGTCAGTAAACAACCACCCAGAACCGCAATGCTTTAATGTATGCTTTTAAATTTGCATCTTGTGATATTTTGAGTATTGTTTTGTTTTTTTTTTGACGCTACCTCTTATGCATGTGTTTGCATATGCATGTGACAGTGGCTGAGGTATACATTTTCACACAAAATGCTAGACAGCATTTACAGCCCATGAAAGGCACTTTCGGTTTTCTGCACTTATACCCGATGAGAGAAAGCAGACTCGATCTGATTAAATACCCGTCACAACGGTCACACGGCTTTAACATACTCATGTTTCCGGCAGGACTAGATTCCAGACCTTGTGTACTCGACTCTTCCTGTTAGACATCAAATCTTGAATGACTTCTGGATGCAGGAACGTCTGACCTTCCACACCATTTCGAGCAGCTCTGATGTGTCTTTTATTGACGTTTCAGACAGAATGAAGGAAGCTTGACTGTGTTTTACTAATTGTGCTCACTACCAAACTACTCAAGACTATTTCTGCAGTATTTTAGATGTATACTGCACACTATGAACAGTTTCTGCATACGTGGAGAACATTAACAACCAAAGCACACTGTCAAGGTTCCCCCTCTTTTTCAGAGATCATTCATTTATGACGGGAATAAAAGACTTGGATCACAGATTCACGGCCTAAAGTAATATATTCCAAATTCCAATTTGTTGTAATTCATTATTTAATATTGACGGTATTCAGTCATTTGTACTTCAGTCTTTTCTTATTTGGAAAGCACACTTTGTATATTCATCTTAAATTATTTTATTGCGTATTCATATTATATTGATAAACTATTTCATAAAATAATCCCTAACAATCATATGTCAACATAATCTAATGCTTAAGAGAGGTAAGGCCCCCCAAAAACATTGCAAAAGCTCCACGACCCCGCCGTTTAAAAAATACTGACATTTACCTACAAATACATTTAACAAGTTTGTAGGAATTTCATGTGAATTATGAGAACTATGATGTAAACATCCTTTACAAATATATTTAAATCCATAACACTATCCTCACATACTTTCAAAAAAATCTGAATATTTTAATTATTTTAATATATTGATTTGGAGTAGCTACGGCCCCCCTGCAATACCGCTACAGCCCACCGGGGGCCGCGGCCCACAGTATGGGAAGCGCTGATCTAATGAATTATAATAATATAAACAAACAGGATATCACAACTGTACGGTGACCAGGAGGGGACATGTTCAGTTCGCTTAGTAACTCATGTGAACGTGATATTTCGATCATTTTTTTGTGGTAACGAGATCCTATGTTGAGGGAACAACACATTTTTCTCGTGGTCACGAGGTCACTTGAGGCCTAATAATTATTTTTAATTAAGAAATTATATTAACATATTGCCTATTTGAATTACGTGCAATGGTGCCTATAGCGAACGAAGTTTATGAATAAATGTTAAAAGAATATGCCGTGTAAAAGTATTGTAAATCCGAACATGTCCCCTCCTGGTCACCATACAATTGCATAAATAATGTTGTGAGTTTAATGTTTCAAAAAATGATTACAAGATTTTTTAAAAATTGCCACCAGTAGGTGGCAGCAAATTATGGTTCTAACGAGTGAGTCATTGGAGGGATTCTTTCAAACGATTCATTCAGAATGATTATTGATTTACGAAAGTAGCATTGAATCGCTTTCACAAACGAGTCATTCAAAGATTCATTTGGAAACGAAGAGGAGTGAAACTTCGTTTAATGTTGCATGTATTATATTACCATAGATGCATATAACACAACCCTAATTTCAAACAGAAACCGACCCTGTCTGTGCTGAGCGACGAGCGAATGAATCTCTGAATGTGTGATTCACTGTGCATCAACTCATTTTGACTTCCCATATTGTTCAGAACTAAATAAAACTAGGGGGAATACGTGAAAGGATTGCCACGAAAAACAATTTGTCACGGGGATGCAAGAAGCTTCAACAGCCCTTCCACGTACCATATAAAAATTTGTTTAATAAATATGAACAAGTTTAGGTAGGCCTACCTACATTCGCTACAAACATTCGAGCTCTTAATTCCTGCTGCCAACAGAAGTAGGTTCAGAACATGGCGTTTAATTATTTCGGAAGAATTGTAAACTGTTTTGTTTGTAAACTTCTCTCATTTTTCATTGTTTTCCTGGACGTGTGCGATACTGTATACTACAGTATAGTGCACTCAACTTAACCTTCCATATCCAGTACGATTAAAGGAACCAGAAGCAGTGAATCACATTTTCTGCTGCTTAAATTTCCAAAAAAACGTAACTGTACGCCTATGGGCTCAATTTCCCGCCTATATTATTGCGGTCACGGATCAAAAAAAAAGAATAAGCTTGAATCAAAACATTAAGAGAAATTATATTGCACAAATCTTTAATTCAATACATGCTTGTTATTTTTTTAAATGTGCTTTTAATCTTTCTATTCACGCTGATTATATTTTGACCCGTGACCATGTTGTTTGCTATTCTGATCGTTTTGCATTATTTTTTTTATTTTTTTTAGTTTGTGCAATATATTTTTACACATGTTTTTAAATTCCACGCTTAGTATTGCGGTCACGGATAAAAAAAAAAGATTGCAATACTATATTAAACATATGAATTAAACATAGAACATAATGTTTACTGCACACTTGTTTTAGAGTGTGCAGTACTGCTAGTGTGAGTGTGTTTCTTCAACTCCTATTCACAGCTCTTAAATGTTTTATTTTGGTTGTTCCTGTGGTACTTGCTTGTCACTGAGCTCATAGACCGCTGTCTACTCTGTGTGACGTGTCCTGCTCTGTTTCCTGTAGGTCCCTCAGTCAAACGGGCTGCCAAAGCATCCTTTCCTAGGGTGAGTATTAATGGATCATGTTTGTTGTCAGTCCTCGATGCTTGTGATGTGACTGATCAACTAGTGAATCAATATGCAATTAAAGATATTTGTCCGTTTCGTTCAGTCGAGAGCAGCTACTCAGGCTTAGGACTTTCTTCTTTTGCTGCATAATAGGCAAAAAACTCTAATCATATTCGATCACACTCAACACCCAATTAACTGTTTAGCCAAACACTTTTAATTACTCATAATCACACTAAAAAAAAGATGGATTTCTTGTCTCAAATGAAGCCAAAATGTCCTAGAAATTGCGGTTGACATTGTGTGCCGATGACGATGGCGTCGACGTTCAAGGCTCCATGCGTGACCAAACGTTCACATTTTGCCCTTTTTTTTTCTACGAATGTGACTGAAGTTTTGCACTGTTGCCCAACAGATAACCCTCTGATATTTGGGGGTCACACTTGTGGTGTTCGCGGGCAAAAGTAACCGAATACCTGAAGTGTAACTTTTTTTAAAAAAAATCAATAAAGTCAATGTTATATATTTTTGTTCAATATTATTTTTACTTTTTTTATTTTGTATTTTGAGAGAATTTTACCACTATTTAATATTCATTGAATAATTATGATCAATTTTGCCATTAAAATTAAACATTTGTCTAATTATTTAATTTATTTATTTTTCAATTAAAGCTGTAATTCCTGTTCAAATAGAGACAAGGCCTTTAAAATCCAATTGAATGAAGGCAATTTCCCATTAATTTCTTATGATGGTCATTTCTGACTGCGAATAACACAATAAGTCCATTTAGCTTTTTTGAATCCAAAAATTTCTTTCTTTTTTTCTGCCACAAAAGTCTTGAGTTTTGTACCATTCCGATGAAGTAAATTTGTAAAAAATTCAAAACATTTTTTCGGTCTAAAATGACTGGACAACAACAGCAGAGGGTTTACAACATTGCTTCCAGATCTAGTGAGAAGTGTTCAAATTTGGTGCAAAGTTCTGTTATAAACCACAGATATCAGATCAAACACCGCTGACGTGAAACTGGAGAAACCGTTCCATGAGCGAACAAGGCTTTTCAGTCCACAAATCACCAACATTCAACGTGGATGTAATGCTAACTTTATCCAATAGTTGAAATAGTCAAATATTTTTGACCTGATTTCTTTCAGAGCTCCAACTTTTTGAGAGTGAATTCCAATCACTTTTCACAAGTGCTTCCCACTTTTCCCAGCTCTTCCAAGCTCGCCATATTATCCAATGTAAATGCTATTTTTAATGTGATGACCAAAAATATTTTTTTCATCCATCCATCCAAAGATTGTCCCCCATTTGTAAACCTAAAAGTTTCAACATGCAAGAAAACTAACAGTTGGTGACAAACACTAATATTAAAAATAAGCCAGTAGATGGCGACAGAGTCTATTAGGCCATTTCCACTCCCTAATATATTTTTTCATACATTTTTGCTTTTGAATTCATATTTAGACATTATAAAATATCAAATCATTCATTTTAGTCTAAAAGAAATTCTTTCAGTCTCATGAAAAACAAAAACTTAGCACAGGAAAGCACCATTCACAGTGTCTAAAGAAAACATAAAAACCTAGACATTATAAATCTGTCGTTTCATACGAACAGCCCGAGTAACTGTATTGTGTATCCGTAGGGGAGGGAATCCATTCGCTACAGTGAAACTTCGGCCCACAATCACCAATGACAGATCAGCCCCCATCATCTGATCCACACCACAGCTGGCCTTCATGCACTCCCAGAGAGCGCCACAGTGAGCACACGCACAGGGCGCTGGATTCGGACAGAGACCCTCCTCTGAGAATGCTGGGAATCACAGTAACACACTTAAGCACGCAGACATCCACATACTGTTGAACCACTATTAATGTCTGTCCCCTTAAAACATCCACCTCTCTCTCTCTCTCTATCTCGATGAGGGGGAGAGAAAGAGAGAGAATGTAACATATAATAATTATACACACGTATATCTTGAATAGAGAGGGATCAATGTATATGCATATAGCTGTAAGCATCACTAAAGCAGGTTGTCAGATATTGAGCTTTCAGAGTGTCATTCTGTAAATACATGAGATGAGTGCAATCTTAACTTTTTAAAATCATTGTCAAGTTTTTATATATATATATATATATTTACACTAGATGGGAACCTGCTTTAGCAGAAAAGTCCTGATGATAGTGATGTGAACCGAAATGCTGTTGAAAGTTTCTACTCATTGTATAGGTGCTGTCTGAACCGCTTAAAACTCAATTTATCCTGGTAACTAGTGGAATGAGCTCGACCTGACGGATTCCTGAGCGTGAAGTGAATTAAAGCGTTTTGATCCCAGGGAAGGTCATCGATTGGGAAGCGGAGCCATGTTTATGTAAGCATGTTTACCAGAGTTAGCTGGCTAACTCGCTCAGCTGGCCGTTGGCAAGACCAGTTTGAGCCGGAGAGGTCCAGTGCGCAGACAACACCACCATCTACATGAGCTTTTTTTTTTAGTCGATTTAATCTTTTAGATCAATTCTTTTAGGAAAAGGGAGCTTTGCTTTTATCAACGTAGTCACAACATTGAATAATGATCCATTGTCGGTCAGTGGATAGTGATTTATTTATCTTCTGCTTTGGGGAAAATATTAATTCGGCTTTGATTGTATCAATGCACTTTTCTGTTGATGTTGGCCTGAGATCTTGTAGATCATTGCTGTATGCAAATAAAAATATTTTGTTTCTAAATGTGTGTTAGTGTGTATTAATATGAGTAATGAGATGATGAATAATTTTG